>CM034152.1:510098990-510594521 GCA_019776745.2 Taxus chinensis | reverse complement strand
GTTTGGAGGAGGGGACTATTTACCCGTGATACACAAAATTATCAACAACCAGATATACAAGAGTGAGTAGAAAAAGGATCCGAATCCAAAATATTACAATAAGTTAAACAGTAGCCAAAAAAGGAACTACTAAGAAGGAGAAAAATAGGAATAAAACTGCTAAAAAATAGTAGTTAAACATCAAACTAACAAAAAAAAAACAACATCCTTCTTGCAACCAGACTACTCTGAAGAATATTATTTCTTTGAAGCCCAGTCAATTATTGATTTAATAGTTTGGAGTGAGGTAAATAACACCGGAGTAGTGATATTTATAGGTTCATTTGCATCCATTTGTGAGATGATCTGGTTCCTTTCATCTCCAATGACTTAAATGTCACCTAAGATTCCACTAAGCATAGTGATGCTTCTAACTTGTTGTTCAATAAAATCACATATAGAACTAACGAGTCTCTTATTGTGACTAAGAGGAAATTGAATTTAAATGTGAAAAGTACTACTTGAATGAGTTTACTGAGTAACTTTTTATTATGCCACAACATAGTTATGACCCTCTGACACTTGATCAATAGAACACTATTTTACTTATTTAAAGGCTGTTGTTGTCAATCCTAATTTTTGTAATACCCAAAAGCTATATACTAGTATTTTGGTTAAATAAATTGATAACCTTATGGAATTGTAGAACATAGTTCTTTCTAATGATTGAAAAGGAATGTTATGATTCATTACTATCATTCTTAAGTTAATGTGTTACACTATGAATTAGTGTTGGATTATACATTACATCTAAATGGTTTATCTTGTTGAAAACTTAATAGTATTTTTATCAAAAGGTTGTAAAAATATCTCAAGTTAAGATAAAGGTTTAACACTTAATAGATAAGAAATATCCTAGGTATGAAACTAGATATGTGTGTGTGTGTGTGTGTGTGTGTGTGTGTGTGTGTGTGTGTGTGTGTGTGTGTGTGTGTGTGTGTGTGTGTGTGTGTGTGTGTGTTGGTGTGTGTGTGTGTGTGTGTGTGTGTGTGTGTGTGTGTGTATTTAGTAGTAGAGTTTTAAGTAAATATACCAGAAGGAGAATAAGAGGATGTAACCTCTAAATGGTAAGATAAAGTTCAATGTTCATGGAATGGGTCTTTGACACTTAATTGATGATCCCTTTATAAAAAACTCAAACCTTTAAGGGAACTAAGTTGAATTATTATATAAAACCAAACTAATTCTCATAACATGATGAGAATATCAATGTAATAATGACAAGTGCTTGGGTAAAATGAAATCTAAATAAGATGTTCTTCTACACTCAAGCATACTAATAACTGAGAAATGGTATAATGAAGTATAAGTTTTATCAGTTCTATCCACATCAAGATGTGATGTAATGATCAGTTACATTGAAAATGTACTCCAAATACCTACATGAAATGAGGAAAATTCATTCTTAAATAGACTAAACTTAATTAATTAAAGGACCCATAAGATATGGGATATGGTTTGGAAATAATTGTTTGGGGAATTTAATCCCTACATACTAATATATTAAAAAAAATCATAGTATGATGCCAAATGAAAATAGTGAATTGACTGCTGAGAACATGCAGGATGTGCTCACTTTGAGCACTTATAAAAAAAATTCCCTAAGAAGGATTGGGATCTATACTCTCAAAAGAGTAAGATTAACTTAACCATGATTAAGACATGATAGTGTAGTCATAAAGTAGAATGAAGATGATGATCCTTTATCTAAAATAAATTAAATTATACATTTGGTTCCCAAGGAAATTGGCATGAAGATTCATATAGAATAAATAAGCTACCAAGTTGGTAGTAACCAAGAAAATAAACCTAATTTTGGTATGGATATTATTGTAGAAGTTTCTCAAAGGAATTAGTGTATTAATATACTAAGAAACCTAAAATGTGTAAGATTAATATGCATGTAAAATAGACCTGACTAATTGTTGTCATATAAATGTGCAACAAGGAAATTAAGAATTTTCAAGCATGACAACTATACCCCTATGTTAATTTTTTCAAATCCTATCATTCCAAGACACCCCAGGTCTACCCAGTTAGTCCAAGTGACCTCCCAATTAACATCATATCATCCCCCTAGGTGATTTAGGAAATTCCATTCATTCCCCCTAAGTGATTTTAGGAGTTCACTTACAAAGCTACAAGTAGTTGTGGGAAGGGCTATCATTGTCCTTCCTATGGTTGGAGCAACCCCATGGAGTGGAGAATAAGATCATAAGAATATGTGGAAGTGATTAAAATGTTTTGGGACATCATGAATATGATTTAGGAAGATTCTGGAAGGTCTCGGAGAAGTTGGGGCAATTTCACCAGAATTAGGGTTCATAGGCCTAGGCCACTGCATAGGCCAAATAAGCTGGGGATTTTATGAGCTCTGGATGGAGTTAGGAGCTAAAAAATATCATCAAAAAGGTAATTCAAATACCTAAATGATGGTAATATCATATATTTCACAACACCTTGAAGAAATAGGTGTGCAAAAAGTTTTTCTCAAGCACATGTGGAGTACCAAATCAAAAATCTGATTTTTCAGGGATCATATGAAAGAATAAAGACATGATACCCACACCATTGGATGAAAAATTCCATTTATAGTTAGGATCATATAATTTTTTTCTGAAAAATTCCATCGAGAGCTCAAGTTATCATCATCGCAAGTTGTCCTCTTGGAGCAAGTTCAGGACCTAGCCAAATTTTGGGAGGACACATGTCAGCTCCAGGAGCCTGGCAGGATTTTATGTCCCCAACATCCATGAGGTTAGGTAAATAAACATTTGAAAATTTTTCCCAGCCCCTATGTGACCTTTGGAACCCCATGCGACCATCAGGATTGCCAGTTCAACCCCTGGGTGCAATTTGGAGCTGAAATCCCCTGTTGTCAGATCTCTGCCACATGTCATCTATAGGACCACCATGGAATTTTATGTTCCTCATGTCCCTCATAATTCAGGGAGATAAAACCTTGAAAAATTCACCTAGCCACTTAGAAGATATTTCTAGTCACCCATGTGACCTGCTTCCATCCCCTCAATGCTTTAAAGCTTATTTTTGGAGCACTCACTCCTTACTTTCGGATCAACGCCACTTGTCGTCTCCTTGAACAACATAGAAATTGATGTCATTAACATCCATTATGAGATGATGGATGTCAAGGACATGAAAATTTTCCTATCCCTCTCTCCACATGTTTTTAAAACTTCAAATATCTAACTGCTTCCCACTTCTAACTTCTTACACTCCCATGCATAGTTCTTCCTTCAAACTCCTCTACAACTTCCCACCATCACTCCACCATTGCTGGACTTGAAACCAGGTGTATTAGAACATAATTTTACTCCAATCCATGAATAATATAGGTATCAGAAGGATTTTTCATCAAGATAAGAAGTATAAATGAAGAACAAAGGGAAGAGAACAATCGAACCCCCATTGCCATGAAATTAAATTTTGAAAGAAATATTGGCAAAAAAGATGCAAAAAATTGATGAACCATATTTTTTTGTTCATTAATCTATCAAAAATCATGAAAAATATGCCTTTATACCCTCATTTTGCACCATTAAACATTCACAATGAAGAAATCTTCTTTCCGACCCAACAGAGAAAGAACTGGATTTCTCGTCAAACCGGTCTTAGGATTGAAGTAAAATTTCATGTGAAACACCAGAAGAAAAAAACATATCAGAAATATAATTATTTTTGAAAATGGAGGAGAAAACTATGCCTACAACTTTTGAGGTCCAAAAATTGAAAGTTTAAAATCTCCTAGAGTTTTGAGTTGGTAGAGCTAAAATTTCAAATGGGTGATATTGGGAAAAAAAACATATAAAAAAACTTCATTGCACATCGATTTGAACTCCAAAATCCCACTTTCTAAAAATAGTAGGTCTTCCACATAGGAAACTACTATCTTAGGAAAGCTATTAATAGAAGAACATGTGAAGGAGATGGAGACATTGAAGATTGCACAACAACCGAGAAATCATCAAAATGGGAATTTTGTCCAATTTCGGCACTTACTAAAAATAGTATGTGGTTCCACAAGCCCTTGCTATAAATAACCAATTGGTCCAAAAGGTGAGAAGAACATAGTAAGAAGAAATAATTCAAGCTACCGTAGCTGGTTGAGGTTGGGAAAAGATAACTATGACACTTACTAATAATAGTAAGTTATCCCATGTGTACTTACTAAAAATAGTAAGTTACACTCAAAGAATAGTTTTGGCACAATGGGACGGGGACATCATTGTTTGGGATAATCATAGGAATTTTTCACAACTTGGCAAGTGTTCATGAGCTAATTTGAAGGAGTTTCTCAGTGTGTAAGGAGTTCAAAGATTCAAAGTTTCACTACATTTAGAGCTTTCCATCAATAAGGATAAAAAAACTTCATCGGGAATGAAATATCCTCTTCTTCTTTTCTATCTTCTCTTCATGCCCTAAACTTTCTCTTTCTTCTCAATGTTCTAATTTTACGTTGGGGTTACACTTTTTCATATGTCTTAATGTTCCTAATGTAAAAAGTCACCTTTATGTTATAAAAAGGGACTTAAAAGTTTCCTAGGAAGTTGAAAAGTTTTAAGTTGTGTGAGGACACATGAAAAGGCATTGGGGGGTAGATAATGAGTCACCTCTCATTCAATAAAGTGTAAATCCATTCCCATTTCAAAGGGTTGTGTAAACGCAAGAGTGCATTTTACTTAGAGAAAGCAAAGGAGATAGCCATTTTCTTCTACTTTCCTCCACTCTCAAATTTCTTCCATTCCCACACTATGTACAAATTTTGTTTAAGAAATCAATACAAGAAGAATTATTTTCTATCTTTCTTTGACTAAGGGTTTTCTTAATACTTTGTGATCAATAAATTCTATTTGGTCTTGTTGTTATTTACAGAGTTGTTTCTTCTCATGAATGCATGTGTTAAGATTTTTGACTAGTGTGTGTGCAGGAATATGATTTTCTACCTGCAGCATTAGTTATCCTAACGTAATTCTCACTCCCCTTTCCCTCTCTATAGATAAATTCTTCCCTAGTAAGAGATATCTAGATTTTCAACAGGGTCAGTGGAGTGCCCATATTGGATCCCTAACCACAAGGCCACCAGGAAAATCCATCTTTACTCACACATGCATATACGACAACTGCACCGGTTAAGTAGAGGGACTTAGATTCCCAGAGTGTTGGTAAGAAATCCACAAGTTTGTCCACCCGAAAATTTTTCTTGCTAACACTAATATAAAGATGCAAAGGTAAATATGGATAACATAGTTCTAATAATCAGAATAAGTGTTATTATAAGGGGGCTAATAGAAATGATAGAATGTGCCATAAATTTCGAGTGATTATGTAGCCTTGCATAATTACACATATGGGTAAGGAACAAAATTACTAGTTGTTTACCCCTTGTTAATGAGAGACAATATTTTATACAGTTTAAAATCAAATTATTAATTATGTAATAGTAATATTGGGAATACAAATCTAATGAAGTTATCTAACCTATATCTGGTACAGTTAGGTAGAAATGAATATTATCGTAACTACATTTGACCTATGGAAATACTATGAGACAAGATCCTAGATACAAATCATTAGAGATGAAATAATTGTGGAATCTATAATAACATGTCATGTTTAAATCAATTAAGATACTATGTTCCAATTGAGGACCCTTGATAGGACAACTCACTATAGCCACTACGTGGTTGTATCCATTAAATGACATTGGTCGTGATTTGAATACTTCTGTTTGACAACTATATTGAGTAGTGTTATCAAGACCCTGCATTGTGATATGGTATTGTAATAAGTACAAGCTTCTTATATTTACAAGGGTGGATTAAACCTCATAGATACATACCCCGGTGTTAACTTATGATGTATACAGGAAGGGAAGTGGACTTGTAATGATGCAAATCATTTTGGAAACACTTTATTTCCCATAGGCATCCTAGGATGAAATTTAGGTACGTATTCATGTAGGTTAATCCAAATTTGTACCTTGTAAAAGACTTGTAGCTGTTTACAACACCATTGATTACTAATCCATATAAATGATTAAGTGATTAAGGTGAGATGACAAGTTCCTAATGGTGAGTGTGCCACTACGGAGTTGATTATGGAAAACATGTCTTTGAAACTTTATACAAAGTAGTGTAAGCTGCTGATTACACTGTCAAGATTTCACCATGATCTAACCTATGAGATACTAGATGGGAAATCCATGGTGGAACCCAGGTAGACACTTAGATAGATATAAGTTGTGAGATGCTAGATTGGAATTCTGTGACAGAACCTAGGTAGACACTTAGAGAGCATCACTTAATTATAAATGATTGATAAAGGAAAAACCAAATGATACACTTGTTGTGTTGGCTTGAAAAGAGCATTGAGAGTGATTGAGTAGGATATTTATACTCTTATGCAACTACACATGGTTTATGACATTTATCAGAAATGGGTTGCATTAAGGTTTATGTTGGGTTTAAATATATGGGTATTTAAATTGTAAAGCATAAAGTTAATTTTTTTTCTCCTTATGTGAAGTGACAAAAGTGGTTGTTACAGGCCTAAGGATTTGTCTCCTTCCATGGATAAAACTACCTTCTACAACTCCTCTAAAGTAGCAAGTTTTCTAAGAGTACTGAAATCTTCCAGAGAAATAAGATCTTGAGGGATAGAGTCTAACAAACAATTCATAACCTCAGAAGATAAAGAAGAGTTATCATTACAGAGGTTTATATAAAAACTTAGAGATTATTTCTTAATGTTGTTTTAATAATAAGTAACATATCCATTTGAAAGGGAAACTTCTGAAATCCTGTTATGAGCCCCGTGCTTGAGAGTTGTCATATGAAAAAACTTGGTGTTTCTATCACTCTCTTTTAGTTAGACAGTTCTAGATTTCTACCTCCAAAATGTTTCTTCTTTAGCACAGAGGTTATGGAACTCAGAAATAAGTGATTTTGATCGAATATCATCATCATGGGACAAACCAACCTATAAAATTATTTTTTCCATAGCTTCAATCTCTTTTCTAACCTATTTTTTATGAATGAAGATGTTTCCAAAAATAGTCTTATTCCAGACCCTAACTTTCTTTTTAACATTTTTAAGCTTTTGGAAAAATTTGAATTGTGTTGTACCTTCTAGATCTAAGCTCCACCACTCCTTTATTTTTTCCTTTATGTTTAGATGATCCAACCACATTTTCTCAAACTTGAATGAGAAATGAGTAGGTTTATCAACACTTAGTAGTTTCAGGACAATGAGATTATGATCTGAGCCTATTATGGGGAGAGAGGATAAATAAAAACTTTGCGATAAAATCCAGTCAGCAAAGATAATTCCCTAGTCAAGTATGACTTGAATGAGATCATCTCCAAGTCTCTTGTTGGACCAGGTATAGGGATTACTATGAAGATCAAGAACCAAAATATTATAGTGAGAAATTAAATATTGAAGATCATCCATCCCTAAGTTGTGAATATAAGTTCAACCTTTCTTTCAGAAGTAATTAGTGGAGTGTTAAATTCCCCCATGATCATCCAATGCCAGTTATTACAGCTAGAATGAAAATATTTGAGATCACTCCAAAGCTACCTTCTTCCATGAAGAGTGTTAGGAACATAGATAACCAAGAGAATCTAACTACTAGAATTGTCCTGGGTGCTAAGAACAAAAACAATGTGGGTAGAGGAGGAGAAAAAAAATTACCCAAGATTAATGCAGGGTCCCAAAAGATAACAATACCTCTAGATGCCCCTCTTGGGTCAACAACAATACATTCTGATTTTTTCCAAAAGTATTTGCTGCAAGTCTTCAAAGCTTTAGAACTCATCTTGGTTTCTTGAATAGACATGATGGTGGGCTTACAGGTCTTTCTCAAATCCTTAAGAGTGTGATGCTTACCACTCTCATTGAGGCCTCTAACATTCCAAGAAACAATATTCATTAATAAAGACATGGGGAGGTACAAACCAGATGGTCTAAAGATGACTGGATTCCATCTGCAATAGCCTTCCTAATATCTTTATTTCTTTAATCATTTTTAAGGTCTTCCCTTAGTGGTTTATCCCTCATATTTGCTTGCCTCTTGGATGATCTAGTGACCATGGAGTAGGATGCATTCTAGTTGTCCAGTGAATTTTTCTTATCAAATAATAAAGCATAAGGAATCTCTTCAAATCCTTAAGATTTCAATTTTTTGGAATTTACAAGAGTAAAATATGGAGTTAAAGTGTTAACACAATCCTCCAACACACTATTCTTTACAGGGGTGAGCTCCCCTTACTCTTTTTTTTGGTTGGGAGTCCTCGGTAATCCATTTATAATCATTTTAAACAAAGGAGATGGTGAAGCTGAGATGTTGCTTATTTTTTTCTGTTATGAAACTACCATAGGGCTATTTTCAACATCTCTATTGATTTGTGTGATATAATCCTGTAAAGGATTCACAAATTTGGATCCCTTTAAAACCTCTTGGGTAACTACACTATTTTCATCAAGTTATTTTCATTCAATAAGAGGAAGTTAAGACTTTTTTATAGTATTGCAATGTATGTCCTTCACCAATGAATATCCTTCAATGTTCAACATTTTTTCAATAATAACTTCAGGAGTAAGATTCTGAGTCGAATCTATAGCCAAATGAGGGATAGGTAAGGTTATGTTTTAAAAATCATCTCCTTTGGATTCTCCTCTTGGTATGAGGTGAATTTCCACCAACTAAAGAGTCTCATTAACCTTGATGGTAAGATCAACAAGATTATCCTCCTTATCTGGTACTTTTCTAATCAAATCAACCTTCTTATCCCACTTTTGAAGAGGATTTTTTGGTACCCAGAGGGTTCTCTAAACCGAGGTTTTTTTGTTGGGTTTTTAATATTACTTCCAGGTTATGCTTTAGAGAATGGTCACTACTCTTCCTTGTTTGGTTATGTTTAGATTTATTTACATGTTGGGAATCTAGAGCATGACCTTCCTTTCCCTTGTTATCATCCAAGATTATTGTTATAGGGAATTTCCTAGTGAAATGGCCTAGTTTTTGGCATTTGGAGCACCTCATTTGAAAATATTCATAGACAATCGGTTTCCTCTAAGTACCCATCCTTATTAGAAGGAAGAAATGGTCTAGTAACTATTGCTCCATCTCTGTGGAGACACAGAACCTAACAAATACCAACTGGGATATGTTTTTGGTAGCACTATCTAGATATATCAGAGATCCAATAGATCTAGAAATGTTCAGCAGGATCTCACTGTCCCAAAAATGCATCGGCAATCATGGGATTCTACACCATAAGGAGATGGTGTTTATATTTTCCTTGAAAGGATCAAATCCATGGTACCACCTTTTGAAGAAGAGACCCATGTTCCCCAAACACCATGGGCCTCCCAAAAAAACACCGTCAATGTATTATTGAAGATTACATAAATAAGAATCCATTGGCCATTGAAGAAATACTTATTTCACCCAATGGGTTCCATTTTATAGCAACCCATTTCTGAACCAAATCAATATTAGGATGAGGGCCCATAAAATTACCAACTAGCACCATTTGACTTGTTTAAATCACTCTATTGAGGTAGGCCTCAGACATTTGTATGTGGGAAATGCCTTGGTCATCCTTAGAACTTGAAAAAATTGACAAGGCATGTAGAGCCATAGAGAAAATGGGGTCCACGGTCTGACCAAGAAGTCTCTTGAAATTACCCATCCACGTACCTAGTTTTGACAGATATGGTCTTTTCTTATGATGGGGGGGGGTATATTTCTCATTTTTGTCTCCCTTTCCATTCTTGGCATTAACATTGACCACAAAAGTGGATCCAGAGGGGATTCCAAGTATATTGATATAAATAGAGGGTTCTTATACCACGAGCCTATCAATTAGAAGAAGATTCCTGTGTGACTGCAACATCTGAGTAGTGCACAGGCATGACTTCCACAGTGCCATTACAAAAAAAATTCAAATTTTCAGCAAAGAAAATAATCTCCATTACAACAAAACTCTTGCAAAATGGTTTTATAATGATTGTAAAATGGTTTTTCATCCTCTTTCTTAACAACAGAGTTTGTCTTTTGCTTACCCTTTCCCTTTCCTTGTTCTTTTGAAACTTTTTATTTTCCCTTAGATTTTTTGTTCTTTTGTTTTAAGGAGGAATCCTTAGCCATTTTCCCTCATTCTTTCAAATGTTTATCTTGTACACACACTGCATCAAGATTAGTAGGGCCTAAAAAAAAATCATATGCCTTAGGTAACTATGTAATCCACCAATATACTTAAGTAGTGTTTCTTGTGTATTGAGAGAATTTCCAAGAATTAGAGCCCTTTTCCTAAACTCTTTTGTATAATATTGAACACTTTTTCCCTTAGTTTGTTTCAAAGTTTTCCAATCCATCATAGCTTGTTTCTTGTAACCAAGAGGAAAAAATTGTTTCCTAAGGTTTGAAAAAAAATTAGACCAAGAAGTGATTGCATTACATTTGGTTTCATCTACTTCTTGAAGCTTACTCTTTCACCATATGAGTGTTATCCCACCCATTCAAAGAGTTGCAAAATGAATCTTTACTTCAGCATCAATGATTTTCTGAACCTTGTAATATACCTCAATCTTCTTTATCCAGTTATCCAACTTCTCTGCATTAAAATCTCTATTATACATTGGAAATTCAAACTTGATATCTAATTTTAATGAAGGAAAACAAGATGTTTGAGTTTACTCTTTAGGAATATCAGAACTATATCTTTCTTATTTTTTACCTTCTTTAGTTTCTTTTCCCCTTTGCATATCTCGGTAGATTTCTTCCACCATTTCTTTCATCTGAAAGAATGATTTACAAAATTCTTCTTCTTCTCAATCCGCCATTAAAGGACTTCGAGATCATCTTGTACTAATTTTCGGACCCTATTCTACTAATTATCCTTCACCCTTTTTAGACTGAGACCTTGTTAATATTCAACACAAAAACTTGCAATCCAAAAATATTAATCTGCTGAAAAACTAGCTTTGATACCAACGATCTAAAAATCTTAAGAAAACTTGGAAACAAACTCACTATTTTGATTTTATAAAGATTTTTGATAAAGATTCAACATTACAATTTTTTTGTATTTTTAATAAATAATTAGAAACTATAAATACTATGTAAAAATTAGAGAATACAACAAGAAATTTGATAGAGCTTTGACACTAATGTGATAACGGAGTTCGACGCTTGAGGCCTACGTCTCGAGGTCCAATTTAAAGGGTCTAATCTATTAAAAACATGCAAATAATCACTTACAATAATTTTTACATGAATCTAATCTTCTCACAGTATTCCCCTACCAAAAATAAGCCTAGTCTCTTTTTACACCTCTATGAAATTATATCTCCAGCTCCTTCTACAATCCTTTGAACCAAAAACACATTCTACTGCCCCCCTTCAAATATTACATAGTGCATTTTATAATATGTTGCAACCCTCGAGCGCAAAGGTTAAGAACATATCCTTTTACTTGACTGACTTAAGTTCGAGCTCCTTCTTGCGCACTTGTATTTATTTTCATGGGAAAAATCCCACATAGCCCATGCGTTTGTTGAGGGGGCTATTTAATAGCTCAGTGGTGGTTGCTTTGCATTGGATTTGGAGCCATTTTGTTGGTTTAGCCCAGTTGCAATGCTAAGTTGGGAAATTTGTATGTATGAGGTGGTTATGTGGAGGATAGATGTGAGTTGGAGGGATAAGGAGATATGCATGGCATTAGAGAGATAAGGTGATGAGGTGGCAACAATATATATGCCGTGAGTAGTTTGAATGAGTGACATAGGAGATACATCATTAAGCTAGATAATGAGGAGATAATAAGGGGTGGCCAGTGGATAGGTCGACTTGGATTTCTGAGTTGGGCTATCTACCAAACCATCAATACAATTTAAAATGCAATATGAATTACTCCCACATTGATCTCACAATTACAATATGAAGAATATATAACTAGAATCCCTACAATGCTAATATGAATAAATGGAGGCTAAGACACCCCTCCATAATAAAGTGTGTCAAACTTGGTTGAGGATCCCTAGCTAGCAAATAGTGGGGCCCACTTTTCCATCACCGAGTGTCCAAGACTAGTGTTAAAACCAAAATTTTAAACTTAATAAAAATTTCCCACATGTCACGATTCTATTGGTTTACTTGGCAGGTGTGCACACATATAACTTGCACATAGACCTGATTTTTTACAGTTGACTGAAAATCTCAGTGAGCCATAACTTCTGCATCTGTGCTCCATTTTTTGCAAACAATATCACCAAAAATCTCAAATATTTCTTAACGCAATGAAATTTCCAGTAATTGATTATGAGAATATTTTAAATTGGCATTTCTCGGTGAGGATCCTCTAGATCAGATACTAATTTTATAATTGATTCGGATACTATTTGAAGTATTAAATTAGGCCCTGGGCCTGGACCTACTGTGGAGGTGGAGGAAGATGACTAAAATGCACTACATTAACTGTAGGAGTAAAATTGTTACTGCGTTAGTTGTTCAGATTCACATTATTGTTTCCATTATTTGTGCTACTTGTGCTAATGACGTTTGGTTGTCTAGCTTGGTTGGTGAAACCATCCATCATAGCACCATGGTTCTTGTTAATGACTTTGGGTCCTTGATTATTATTTTTTGAACCATTCGGGTAGTTTGAGTTACCCTGAGAGGGAGTTATCAGTTTCCCCTCTGAGCCGTACGTCTTTCAGTGACTATCAATTTCTATTCAGTTAGTGTGGAGAGCATCCTCTAAGACCTCCTCTTAGCTCCCAAGAGGGAAATTTTACACCTCCTCCTTATTTTTTTGATTGAGAGACTAAAGAAATAAGTCACAAATCTCTATTTGGTCCATGTTGAGAGTGCTAGACAAAGAGTAGAGGACTTACCGCTATCTTTGAATGAAATGGGTGAAAGATTCATTATGCTCTTGTTTGATATGGAGGAATTCTCTGATTCATGTTCTTAAAAGTTTTTTCATATCGAAATCCTTAATAATAGGATTCTAGTGGCTAAAACTTATAAAAAATGTCATGTGCAAATGTATGATTATTCTCCTTCTCACCCATGGGCTTATCATGAGAAGCAAATATCAAATGATTTTCATTGCTTGATTAGAGTCATGTTTTCTAAAAACATAACAATCTTTCATAAGTTGCAACCTCATTTTTGTCCTTTGAATTCTCTAGTGAATGAAAATGAGCAAGGAAATCTACCCGAGGTTAAGTAAATATACATCAACCTAGGAAAGGAATTAAACATTGGAAGAAATTTAAATAATGAACAATAATTTCAGGTCATTGATGTTTTGAGAAGTCATTCTAAAGATTTTACATGGGATAATACTTTTATATTAGAGGAATACACCCCAACATATGTACTTATCATATATATACAGAAGATGTTAAACCAGTCATACAACCACAATGCATGATCAACCTAACACTTAGAGATATTGTTAAAAATGAAATTGAGAAACTACTAAGAGTAGGATTTACCTATCCTATATTTGATATTCAATGGGTCTTTCAACTTTTTATAGTTCTAAAAAAGAATGGTAAATGGAAAATATGTATAGACTATAGGGAACTTAACAAGGCTATTGTATGTCTAAGAATCAACACGTTACCCTAGGATGCACTCAACCTCTTGAGGTCATGTCAAGATAATTGATGTGGAATGGAAATATGGGTATGGAATGGATAAATAGAGAGAATAGGTGGAATACATGAAAATGGGTGAAAGTGGCTACCAAAAAATCAAGGAAATCAAATGTCTTCTACGGGAACTATGGGAATCTTCTTGTCTAAGGCATTGAAGACCTCTCTAACTTGGGTAAGCGAGATGGAATGGTCAAGGAGAATGGAAACAAAAAGGATTCTACCAATGTTAGTGTCATTAAACACCCTTTGAAATGGATGTGGGATGCATGGGAATTGTTTACTGTTTACATTGTAAAATTCTCTAGAAAAGGTCATAGAGGTGTGAGAGGAAACAAGTGGATATGAAGAAAGGGTGAATTATGAAATCTAATTCTGACTAGGTTAAATTTTCCAGAACTCATAAGCATTTTCCACTTCAACGTTCAAAGATATAAACTGTAAGATAATGACAGGTGGAAGTGGGGTGGTTTGGAAAATGATGTGTTTGAGGCCTTGGTTAAGGTATGCCAACTATGGAGCTAGGTTTGGTTGTGTCACCGTGGTATCACATGTAATCTTTGGGTTTCCTAGGGCCTTGGATGGTCATGTGGATGTACAAATTACTAAAACAAAGAAATAAAGAAACTTGTAAATAATTTGTAAGAGGGAAAGGTTAGTATTTGGGAAACCTAAGCCAAATAAGGATACGTAAGGAGTTATGTTAATTCCTTTCTAATTAACCCTATGTTTCTAATTAAAAAATGAAAGCAAGAAGAATTAAATTAAACCAATTTGATTACTCTTCTTGAACTTAATTAAATCTACGTGTAGCTAGCTAATTAAACAAACAAATTCTAATTAATTGAATAAAGAAACATGAATAATCTATTTTTTTAATATTTTTCAATGATTTTAAACAAAGGGGAAAAAATAAAATAAAAGAAAACTAATTAATCTAATCTAATATTTTTATATTTTTATGTTTACTGGAAAATAAAAGAAATGTGAACAGACAAAATAAATTCTTCTAATTCAAATGAAATTTCTTCTATTCTAATGCAGATTAAACTAAACAAAGAAATAACCGGATATGGCTATTTCCATGTGCAATAGATTTAATTAATCTAGTATAACAAATTATTTTTCCTATTTGTAATTGCGGATGTATAAAATTTCTAATGAAGAAATGTAAATATAACACAGACACATAAGCTTCTAAAGCTAACTTCTTGTGTAAATCCACAAGGATAGGCAGAGAAGCAACTTCTCATGAAAGCTTTGCTTGTGTACAACCAATATTGAATTTTGAAGGTAATGAACTTTCCTAAACAATTTAATAAAAGAAGAAATGATAACAATGCACTGTAACAAAAACCTCCTCAAAATACTTTAGGAAAATCCACAGGGATAAGATGAGAGAAAATCCGCAATGAAATATTTTGTAAAGGAAATCTACTGTAATAACTATTGCAATTGAATCTTTATGAAAGAATGTATTTAACTAGACTAGAGCTTCAAATTTATTCAAAATAAAAAAGAAACTTGCAGGAATTCAAAGACACTCAAAACCTGTAAATTTTGTACAAAGACAAGTCCAGTGATGGAAATGTTTCTTGGTGTCCCCTCATCTTCTTTTCCAATGTGTGTTCAATGTATCCAAAGAGATGTGCTAGAAAGATATGAAATAAGAATGGTAGAATGTTGGAGCTAGCTAGTTTGTAAGTCGTCTAGAAAAAATGTGAGCAAGAAAAAAAATGGGTTTACTTATGTAATTCTTGGTAGGATTTTGGGAGCATAACAATACAATCCAAATATATAAACTCCAACCAATGCTTCGGGAAGAATCTTGGTTCTTATAGAAATTTACAAGGGAAGTGGTATAGCCCACTTAGCAATTAAGAAATGTCATATCACTCAAAGAAGGGGAATTTAACTCATAAATAATAGTAGGAAGGGAAGGAGAATTTAATAAGAATCTAACAGGCCCAAAAACATCCAATTTGGTCAATAAATGTGTGATAAAAATGAGTTTGAAGAAGGTGACACGCATCCAAAACACGCTGGAAAAGACTTGGGAGAAAATGCATGAAACCGCCAGTCTATGCAGACCAAAAATTACACAACTGCCATGATGGTTGTGTAACAACTACCATTGATGCAACTTAGAAATACATGATTATTTAGCTGAATGAGTTATATGAGATGAGGACAGAGGTCTTCATAGTGGATTTCAGTTCGTCAATTATATGATAAAACACCAAAACATTGGAAAACAATAAGGTTTAACGATACTTGCACTGAAAATTTAGTGTCAAGGTGAATGAGTGCAATACATATGTGGGGCTCCTTCTTACAGCAAATGAGAGAACTTACATACAAAGATAGTTGAATACGATAGATATTTGACAAAGATATGATGAGTTTCTCGGTAGAGGAAAATCCTAGGAACTAATGGGCTTCTTTGAAGGGTGTCAACTCATTTTACAATTAAGTGATAATGATAAGAAAATAATAGACAATAAAAAGGATATTAGAAATCTATAAGGATAGAGAGATCGTGCTCCACATGATAGGTGGACCAAGAAATGGTTACGACAAGCTCGAACTCCTTAAAGTAATCAAACTAGGATTGTTCGACAGTGTCTTGTTCTTATTATATGACTTTGAGTTGATATTAAATGTCTTAAATGTCAAGTGTAAAGTTCATGGAACAGAGGATGGGTTTGTGTATGATGTCAAATTATTCCCAGACAAAGGGATGTTGGGCAATACGAAGGTTCTATATTTTTGTAATCAGATGTACCTAACCTGGTAAAATCATCTATAGAGAGATACAACTTGAAATAGGCCTATTAAACAAAAAATAGATTGATATTTGATTACAGATATGATAAATGTGATTAAAATGAGAGGGATCGCTAGTGATTCTGTATGGTCACCGGTGATTGAGGCGAGTCAATGGAAATTACTGTGAAAAAGATTGATTCTTTGATAAAATGTAAATTAGATACAAAATGAATGATTTGAGGACTGATATGATATTTTATGTGACTTATTGATAAGATGATTATGAAAACAAGTGACACAATCTTACCTTGGATGATAAATGAAAAGAAATGATGTGGTGAGAACCTTATAGTATTTGTAGACCTTCCACAGACATGATAGGGATGATGAAGATATAAAGATGGTCATGGTGATGTATTCTAAGTCTCCAATGAGTTAGAGATTCGTTGCAAATGTTTGGTGATCTAGTTCAAGAAGTTCAATGTTGCTTATATAATCATCGACGATCGGTTAGAATTGTTGGTGATTTGGGAAAAGTGGGTAAAGCAAATTGGAATTGGTTTAACCACTTCCAAATGGGTAAATTTGAGTATGGGGATGAGTTTAAATGGTTCTGTGGATGTTAAGGGGGTTAAGAGGTTAGATGGCTATAATTAAAATGGGTTAGGATGGGTTATAGGTGGTTAGGGAGGTTTAGAGTGTGTAAATAATTATTTACTGGGAGGTAGAATGTGATTTTATGGGGGTGAAGTCATGGTTTAGGATAATGCGATAGGTTTTAGGATTTTTGAATAAGGATGTGAGGGGTGTAGCCAATAAACATGTGTCTACATTTTCCCCTTTTTTTCAATTGGTTTGTGATGGACATGTTGCTAGAAAAAATGAGTGGAATGATCTGATTTGTGTTGGATAGGTGGTCCCCCCTCAAATTGGGGGCTATTGTGATAAAGTGCAATGATCATTGGTTTGAAAAATTTCCTAGATTAGATAGGCTTGTGTAAAGTTGTGTTTTAATTTAATATGCCCCAATACTGAGCATGAAAACAAATTGCCACAATGGTGGGCTTGTGCAACCAGAAATTCAAGTTATAGGGGAATCAATGGGTTCTTGACCTATAGACATATGAATTCTAATGAAACGGTTATGGGAAAAGGTTCCTAGAATGTGTATAGTATCCACAGTGTGTCAACAGACTGTTGGACTGGAAAAATTAACTAAGTATTAAGAGAGTGTGGAGAAGTGAGGTGTGTAAGTAGGGCACATAGAAATGTGCATGGTTTAGTAAATCAGCACATGGAAGGCTCGCATACAGAAAGGAAGAATCTATGACTTAGCCAATTTCATAGATATGGGCTAAAAATAGAAAATAAAGTTGGAGTGTGGACCAAAAAAAGGAGAAAAGTAAGAAACATTAGCGGTGAAGGAGTGTCTATTTTTGGGACAAAGCACATGCAAAGAAAAGATGAAAGGTCATGCTTGGATTGAGATATTATTAGGATTAAATCAGGGTTTAATTATAAGATAATCTACTATAAGCTTGATTGTAAAAGCATGGCTATTTTGAGCATGTATTTTATTTAAGAAGGTGTATGGGTGGTGAAGGGAAAGTACCCACCCCTATATATACTTATTATTCATTGATATGTACCGTGCGTGCAAGAGAAACCCATGATGTAATAGAGTTATACTGCTATGAGGTACTAACACGCATGACTATGTGGTGATGATTTTTATGTATTCAACTTCTGGTATGTAAAAATCTGTTATGAATGGATAATTGTGGATGGATTATGGTCAATAATGTATCTAAATATGGTGATTACATGGTGCAATTGATCTTGATAGTTATCTAATTGATTATGTTTCCTTATTACATTTGTTTCCATTCTAAGCTCATGTTATGGAGACTGAAATGATATGCACTTGAATGTATGCTTTGATATTGGTTATCATGGATTTATATGCTAACATATTGAAAAACAATCACAAAGGAGGGACTTGGTAGCTTCGTACACTTTAGGTGAGCATTCCGATCTATCTGAATGAGGTGCTAGTGTGCATAATAGAGAGGTGGAAATAATAAGATTAAATTTTTGTTCCATTTCCGGGACCTCTTTTCAAACTGCCTTCCAAGATGTTGCATGCACATGGTGTATCAATTGAATCTTGAGAGCATTGAAATTTGGGTAGAGGACAGACAAGATAAGCTTACACAGAGATATAATACTAGACTTGGTTTCAATGCATGATGGTGGGTGGAAGACAAACTTTATGACACAATCTATGATACGTTCTTCAGTTTATTTCTAGTATAATTTTATGAGTTAGTGACAACGTATGCATTAGGGAATAGTTGGGGATATAGGCCAAAGCTTTAGATGCGAGAGGATTACTAGAGATTGTTTAATGCTGATATGGAGTAGACTAGAGCTATAGATCATTAGTGGGATGGTGTGTTGTTGGGCCTCAAAATATTGGATAAGTGCGAAAGGGAACATGCGTGTGTATGGCTAGGAAGAAGATAGACATGCGGGGGAAAAGTACGCAGGAAAAAGGTTTATGAGGAACCTAGGCATACACGCAAGGAATGAAAACATGATCTAAGGACTTAGCCATATTTAACATTATAAAGGAACTTGAGGAAAAACCTCACCCAAATAGGCATGCTAAATGGATAAGGTGACAACCTGGAGACTTGCTGGTCAAGAAAAAAATATTCCATGCATGGAAGGTTCTCAAAAGACAGCATTGCAAAAAGTGGAGAGCTCAGAACAAGATTAGCATACTCCATTGGAGGAACACATAGACACTTGGTAAGCGATCTACTCCTGGACTAAGGCATGGAGGTGGGTACTAAACCTATTTATAGAGATTATCTAAATCAAGGAAGGAACACTTGAATGGAGAAGAAGCCAATAGACAACATGTGCGAGATCATAAGGGAATGCATCAAGAGTATGATGTTGCAATAAGGATAGGATTTAGAGCATTAGTGCTAATGGGTATAATGGATGTAACAAGCCTCTGTATGGTATTAGAATATGTAATAAGGGATGAATTAGGAGGGCATAGTTAGAATATCACACCAGGGAAAATTTACAAGGGATAAGTCCAAAGTCTTTTATTATGTATGATTTGTTATGACCCTTTTGAGTGTAATGTGGTTACTGGTACTGTGATCAAAATAAATATATGGCTTTGTTTTGAATATAAGATTCATGGGTGTAAACCCTAGTGTCTCTTCTTCATGTTATGAATCGGATATGTTCTTTATATGATGTTTCTCTTATTATTTGCATTGGTATATAGAAGTAATAGCTCATGTAATGCTTTTAGAACGAGTACATGAATATTTAATTTTCTACATCTAATTTTCTATCAATGGAAATATCTTCTCACAATGATCACATAAAGGAGTGGCTTGGAACCCACACGTGCCTCAGGTGAGTTCCCAACACCCACTGGGTGATAGGGTAGTGTGCATGGGATTAGAAAGTTGTATTAAGAGTACATAAAAATGACTACATCTTAGTTATGTTACTAGGACCTATTTTTGAAGATATTGTGAGAATGATACGTGATGACAAAGTCGAAGCATGGTATAAGAGAACAGAGGATGATTTTTCTAAGAGATTTATTACTAGACCTAATTTTGATGCATGCAGATGGGTAGAATAACACCTGTATCACGAGTTGTATGAGACCTTTTTTTTTTCTTTGTAGTAGAGATATATGAATGGATTTCAACATATGCATCTAGAGAGAACTGGTACTATAGATCTTGCATGTGGATCCAAGATGAATATTAGAGGCTACAGGATGCTGATCTAACTTAGACACATGTTGTATATCATCTGTGGAAGAGAGTACTGACCAATTATACCCTGGAATATGTTGTTTCTATGTATTCTTGTCCTGAGGTTGCTGAGTTTGAGTTCTTAGAGGAACCTGGAGGAAAATTCTTGCATGCTATCCCTTTATCCATGAATATCCTGATCATTATACTAAGTTTAGAAAACTTACCTATGGCCGGATAAGGTTCTCTGAGTGATAGGTGAGGAAGCTAGGGTGGAGGAAGATGACAGACATTGTGGCTGAAAAATAAAGAGAGGAGAGATGACTCAAATATAGTGAAGTGTGTGAAAGGGAGCTAGTTAGACAATGTGAGGTTGCGAGAGTGATGGATTTATGGAGGTAGATGTTGTGGGAAGGAATTGAGGTTCACGCAGAGGATTTGGATCCTGAGCAGTCTATGCTACCCCATCTTAGAAATTGTGGAAGAGATATCCCTTTGACTTCTGATGAGAGTTCGTCACTTGGAGAAAGGAGAGCCGTTAGCACACATTTTAATCTGACTGGTGACCAACCCCTAGCACTTAGTCTTCCAAATAAAGAGATAAGTATTGTTAACATAGTTGGTATTGGTGGGAGTGATCAATCTACACACATGAGATGTAATTTTTCATTTGGTACATCTATGGATGCACAATCATTTCCTATGTTTGGAGGAATATTGTCTGGAACGATGTTTAGGAAAAGTATGAGTACACAAAGCTTGGGTATCACATCTGGGAGTTGTACGAGACATACATCTAGTAGCGGTATAGTATCACAAACTATTGGTGCACAATGTTTCACCAGATTCTTGATAAAATTAATGAAACATATACAGGGTGATAGGTTAAGGAGGAATACATGTTTGTGAATTTGGTTGAAGGTTGTGTGCACGTTTCTGATTTCTGATCCAGGATGACCATGAAGAACTTCCTTTTGGCTTGGAGGAACTACTTGTAAATGTAAACCAAGACCACAAGAAGAATATTAAAAAATATATGTCAGTGGATTGCCTAGTGCGTGCTAGATCCAGGAAGCATGATACTTCCTATATGGCTTTCAATCTACCATTTAATACAATTTAATGTAAGAAATAACGTAAACAAGTAACATACTACTGTAGTTGATATGATTTAGGCATCTGATTTAAATATAATAAGAAAATCTAATCTAATAAGAAGGGTTATGATCATATCTGGAGGTTGGGTAGGTGGTTTTGAGTTTCTATAGGTCTCACAGAGGTCTAGTAAAGGTTACAAATGGTTCTAGGTAGTTTGGGAGGGGGTATTAGCTTACTGTCATGAGTTGGGTTATTACACACAAAGACTGATGCTAATTAGGGTGTGACTGATGAAAATTTAGCTATGACCGAGGACAGTTTAGGGTGGATAAGGGTAGAATACTTAAATGTCAGAAATAGGGGTCTAGGTTCTCTCTGTGTCTACACAGAGAGATGGGGAGGTCTATGGAGTGGCTTCAGGTAGTGTATCTGGATTGGGTGAGGAGTTTTTGAGGTTTTAAGGGTGATAAATTCAACTTAGTGAAAGTCTGTCAGAAGATACAGTAGCCGATGTCGGTCTGGTGACCAATGCCGGTGAAGGGGAAACTGACAACGGTTAAGGTGAATGGCATCAATAGGGGATGAATGGGGGAAATCAAATAAACTTGGTTTTTGAGCTTCTCTGTGATTACACAAAGAATGGAAGAAGGATGGTTAGGCTCGTAAAAATCCTAGGAAGGCTCATGAATGTCTAAGAGTCAGATATTGGGGGCTAAAGGGGTTATGGGTTGTTGGATGGGTGGATTGATAGGAAGGTGGGGATGGTGGAATGTAAAGTAGAATAGGATCTAATAAATAGAGCTAAAGAAACCAAAATATAAGTAAGTATAGAATGATGCATATCATAATACACTTACTTGTATTTACAAGCCTGGTTGGTGGAGGATAACAATGGTTGATATGTGAATCTAGTGATCAATGTCACAAAAATTCTTTCTGGAATGTTACCGTGAATTCCAATGCCTTCATATAAGTCCTTGTGCTAGCTAGGGTCATCTGGATGCTTGAGAAGGATCTAGTTCGTACTTGCATGCAGATCTCTCTTTCTCTAAAACTCAAAAATTTCCACTTATTGTAATTGCCAACCTCTCGAACAAGGTTATCAAAATAAATAACTGGTAACCAATGATAATTTAGGTTTACCAGCATTAGTTTAGGGTTAATCGACATCGGTTACAATGGGAAATCCTAGGTTTTCAAAATAGTAGATCTTGGCTATCTTTTGGCCAATTTTCCCCTTAGTTCAGGTCTAAAATTGTATTTTGCGCCTAGGTAAGTGGGCATGTTGTTAGAGAAAGAATAATCATATGATTCTATGGTTAGACTAAGTCTCAGTTAGTTAGGGAAAGTAAATATTGAATCTTAGTTAAAAGAAACATGCTAAGAATAGGTTTATGATGTGACATCTAGGTGAAGTGGCTAGGTGAGGTGTAAATTAATTTAATTAAAGTAAATAAATTAATAGATAAAGTGAGGATGGGTATTTATTTAATCACAAGTAATTAAATTAATATAAATTTGGGGTAAAGGGGGCATGGTTATATGAACATGCTATGTTAACCACTTGAAAGGGGATCAAGGGTAGTGTGACCCAATTAGTGTCTACACATAGTTTAGTGAGATGTTGGGAACGCTAGGTGCGACCAATTCAGGACCTTTACCAGCTACAAGAGGTGGATCTGGAGGCATAGGAGCTGGAGGACTTGGCAGGTTTAGAGGATCTGGTGGGTTAAGAGGGACATGACCTAGTGGTTCTAGTGGATCTGGTGGTGGAGGAAAGAACAAAGGGAATCAAAGTTCTAGATCAGGTGGAAAAGGGCCTCAACCACCTCAGTAAGTGTTCTTTGAGATGTATTTGCACCTACCACACTATAAAGGTGTTGAGGATGCTACAAAATATGTACACAAGTGTAAACTACTATGATGCGTGAAGGGGATCACTACCCCAGAGCAGAAGGCAACTCAGTTTGTAACAATGTTGCAAGGATGCATGCATAACTTATACTGGAAGTATGATCCCCATCAAATAGTGGTAGATTAGACCGTGCTATAGAATTCCTTCTTGGTTGACTTTCATATCCCTGAGTTTAAACAAAAGATCATTAACACTCTGAAGGAGATTCAGAAAGGAATGACAGAGAGTGTGCGGAAGTATGACATGCATTTCAAGGCTTTATTATCAAATCTATACTATGATATTCACCCCTCTCAGTATGGTCAGTAGTTTTTTGGAGGATTGATAACACCGTTTAGGAGAGTGCTTTTGCACAAGAATTTCACATACCAACGTAAGGCCTTAGAGGCTTCCCTGCATGCTGAGGTTGTAGGAAGCATGGATACCAGTCTTAGCCCCTTTCTTGAGGCTCAGATTACTGCAATGGTGAAACAACTGGAGAAGCTATTTCTGAACTTGGTACATGAGACTTGCAGTGGTCTATGGTGCACGGTTTTTGAGATAGAGGTTCATACAAAGGAAAATTTACCTAGGAGATTGGTATGTGCCATGATAGTGAACTATGAAATTTTCCATGGAGACCATGATGCAAGTATATGCCCACTGCTGTAGCGTGCGATCCATAAGAATGTGTCTTGCTACTGTAATATTTGCACCTCTACTACCCATGACATGAAGGATTGTAGATTGATTGACTAGATACATGATACCATTGATATTGGTGTGCGCTAGACCATTATCGTAAAAAATTCCAAGGATGATGGTCATCACTATAAAGGGTGTGCGGATGGAGGGACATGCGAAAGAGGTTTCCAAGGAGGATTTCGTGGTTGTGGTAACCTCATAGGAGGAAGAAGTGAGTTTCTTCATGGGACGTGTTACAACTGTGGATCCACGGAGCACTACAAGTGTGAGTGTCTTGATCTACTACAATGTTCATGGTGTGGAAAGAAGCACAAGTATGAGGAGTTCTTGGAGTCATTTGAGAACATGAGCCAGTAGCACCAGAAATAAAAATGCACGGGGATGGTAAGCATGAGGAAGGATGATTCATAATGGATGCCAAGAGTGGTGTGTGAGTCAGAACTAGAACCGTTACTAGTTACGATGCAATTTGAGGCTGTGCATGTAAGGGATATACCAAGGCAAAGACCACTGGTTATTAGAGAAGAGGTGGTGCATGGAAAGTATCTGGATCCTACTCATCAAAAATAAGTGTATCAAGAAACCATGGATGTGATTCAAAGCCTATAAGAAGAGATCCAGTTCCTAAAAGAGTAGTCAAGATAGTTAGAGCAAAGGAAGAATGCTGAGGCTCTACAGAAGGATCTAAATGAGGTTAGGGAAGTATGTAAAATGCCGAGGCAAGAGATAATCATCACATTTCTAGGAGAGTGGTTACATGATAAGGTACCGCATGCTGGAGGAGGGTGCAAGAGGCAGGTTTTGTATACCAACCTTCCTCCCTACATCCTTTATTATAACAAGGAGATTACGTTGAATGTTGTTATAGATGGGTGGCTTCTAATCAATATTTTGATTGATATGGGTGCAAAGGTCAATGTTCTCACCCTATATGCATGACATCAAATGGGAATGCCCCCATTACATCCATTTTTGAATGTTTTGTACATAGCTGATAAGACAAATTCAATGCCCATTGGTGTCTTGAAAAATGCTATTATCACTATCCAAGGGTAAAAGTTCACTGCAGATTTTGAATTCTTGGCGTTAGCCGAGGCATATAACTTTCTAAAATTACTTGGGTGCCCCTAGTGTTACAAGAATAATGTTGACCTAAGGTTCAATAAGGGATATTTAAGTTTTAAAATAAAGGAGGAGTGGGTCATCATCCCCTTAACTGATGGAAAATTAACACCATATACTAATCCCTTGGAAGAATAAGTTCTCGATAGGATCTCTGTGCACTCTATCAGGGACCTTGAGGTGATTCACCCTACTGAGGGAGTTATTCAGTTTGAATATGCTAAGTCCATGAGTAATACAACTAGTGTGGCATGTGACAATTGGATGCACGAGACATATGAGTTAATTAGGCACCAGTTAAGGGGATCTGTGACAAGGGTTAGAAAAGTGCACTCAATCAATTTCCTGGGAGGGAAGAAGTTTTTGAGTTACTCTAGAGGGGCCAACCCCGATGATTTATCATGGGAAATGGAGGCTCAGTGGGAAAATGATATCAAAAGAAGAGGGATGCTTATCTATAAGATGATAGGGACCACATCGTATTGGTGGGAAACTCTCTACAATAGCCTTCTAGAGTGGCATGAGGTAAGAATCACATTATCTGTTACATTCTCCTAAAGCAATGCACCCACTACAATACAAGACTACCATAGGAAGGAACCCACCTCGTCTCACCTCCAAGCATGTGAGAAAACATAGATGGAAGGTGCAGAGACCTTGCCACCTTCTTTCTAGGTACATAAGATATATTCCACCTAATAAGGCTATGTACGCACATGGTATATTCACTCTGAGATGCACCGTTAGACATGAAATTGGAAGGAGTTGATGGCTGACCTCCTTCAAGATTTTGAGTATCAAAGTACTAAACCATCAGTTGATAAGACGTTACAGGTTGTTAAACACTTGATGATGGGAGATAGTGCCTTGGTAGAAGATCGATAATGGAGTTATTGGGTGAACCTAGTTTTGAACCGCACTTTGATGAAGAAGATTCAGAAGAGGTGCAGCTTGAGTGCACATACATAGAGAAAGAAAAGGGAAAGATGGTCTATGTGATAGATTATAAAGAGATGGAGAGTTTGGATACTAACCATACTGAAGGTACACATGAAGTGGTTGATATTGCTAATGAGAAACCATGTGCCTACCATGAACCCATAAAAAAAAAGGTTAACATTGGCTCAGAGGCTGAACCTAAGGAGGCCACTATTGGAGACTATTAGTCAGAGAAGGAAGTCTCGAAGATCATTGATCTACTATGAAATTTATAGGATTTATTTCCATGTAGGTACCATGAGCTTAAATGCTAATGCAACCTATAATTTACCAGATAACACCCTAGTCACACTGGCACATCACTTATCCTAGATTGAGTGCTCACTCGAAGCATGCAAAGGTACCAGATCCCTTTTTAGGGTTGCTGTAGTAGGATGATAGTGTGATGAAGAAAGAAACATATAGTTCCATAACTAATCCATCATTCTACGATGCATACTATATTCAGATCTATGAAGGAACAAGCTTTAGACAGTAATCATGATTGAATCAATAACATGCACCACTCAATTACACATAGAAATTACATTTAGTTTCAGCCAATATCTTCCATCTATTTATAAACACATAAGCTTCTTACATTAATGTCAATCTATACCGATGCACACATGGATCTATTATAGTAATCACATCGTATATCTCTCTATCACACACACACATTCATACATCCATCTCTCTCTGTGTATATCATTTACTATGTACTTCATATCATATATATTGGGTGGGGACTTTCCCTTCACCGCTTATCTATTCCAAAAATAGGCCGTATGCTATTAATAGCCACATGCTGTTTACAGGCATAGCCACACATGTAAGTGTGCTATCTATAGACCTCTTACAGTTAATTGAAGTGATAATCCTATTCTTATCTCATCTCCATGCAAAATGTTTCGATCTGATCCTCTAAAGATAGAAAATGCATGGTGCACACATCTCTACATTGTTGGTGTGTTCCACATGCCATCTTCTAAAAATAGGTCTTCGTGCTCAAAAATTGGTAAGTCCTGAATTCTAAACTTTTCCTCCACGTGCGGGTTCTTCCTATCCCTCCGTGCCCTTAAACCTAGCCTACTTTTCCACACGGACTTCTTGTGTGAGTTATGTCAAGTGTTCTCTGATCAACATTACCCCACACTAATCTCATTATCGTCCCAATAATGGGTATCTTCAAGTATTCTTATTTCCTTTTACTACTGTTGCAACTTCCTTCTTGGGCGCCATTCTTACCTTACAAGTGTCTCCTCTTTAACTCTACAACTTGCGAATCAAAACCTAGCTCGATTCAATCATGCCCTAGGTGGAAACTTCATGCCCTAACTCCTCTCTGTCTCCTTGCTTCACTCAAACCCTTCACCAATGGGGATGCAAGATTATTTTCAAACATATCTATTTGTCACGCTTGGTTTCACACCCTTTGCACCTTAACCCGATCACTCAGCTCTTCGCACTTAGCTCTTCCCTCAAATTCTCTTTAGTCGTAATGGTAAAAATGAATCCACATCCCATCCTTATATAATTTTTTAAATTTTGATGCATTTATTACTCCTTCACCTACCAAATATCCTCTCATTCATTGACCAAATTTGTTCATTCTGAGTGGTACATCTTTGCACCCTAGCTATAATCTTCTAGCATGCCTTCCTACCCTCTAGTCACAAACTTCTCTTCAGTGCACACCCTTACACTTGAGTACCTCGTCACTGTACCTTCTCCTAGTAGTTATCATGTCCTATGCTTACCTTGTGTTATATTGTTCCTTCATTCATCTCCATCCTTGGTCACTTTTGAGAATCAATCTTCTTTTGACTTAAAGCACACCCATAACAGCTTATTCCTTTTACCTTTAAATTCCCACAGTATTTTACTTGGATAAATCCAACCACCACACACTAAAAGTATGTGCAATCCTCTGTGCATAAACATTCTTCATATAGTAAGTAGCTTCATGTGCGCAAGTGCACTTATTACACAAAAATAACAACTAAATTGACAAATCATATCAACAATGAAGGAAATATATTAAGGAAATGTAGAATTGAAAACCTAATCTAAATGGTAATGCTGCCTTATTACAAACACCAAGAATACTTATTTATAGTAGGGCTTCAGCCTACTCTTGTTAAAGTAACTAGGTATCCGTGTTCCATCAAGAGCTTCTAGCTAGAAAGAACCTGATTCAATTATGTAAGTGATGACATATGGCCATAACCAATGTACTTTAAGCTTTGCTAGATGACACAAGAACTTTGAGTCATAAAGAAGTACCATTTGTCCAATCTCTAACTTCTTATCCCTTATGTTTCTGTCATGTCATGCCTTCTGCCTAGCCTTTTCCTACTTTTGAATCCATCGTGTTATGGCTCATCACTCATCCAGTTGAATCAGTTTCTCAATACACTCTTCTAAATCATGTTCATCAGCTAGACCTCTAGTGCACATAATGCGTAAAGAAGGTAACAAAAATTCTATAGGGAGAATGGCTTCTATGCTAAACACCAACTGAAATGGTGTGGCTTTGTTTAATCTCTTGTAAGTTTTTCTATATGCCCAAAGAACAGCTGACACTTTGTCATCCCAATCCTTTCTTCCAACATCACAATTTTTTGTCAAAGTTTGGCTCAAAATCTTGTTGAAATCCTCAGCAGTTCCATTTTCCCGAGGATGATAGGGTGTAATTTTATGGTGTGCAACCATAAAATCATCTAATAGGATCCTAATTGTCTCATTCAAAAAGTGTGTACCCCTATCACTTGTCAAGCTTAAAGGACATCCATATCTTGTAAGAACATTCTCCCATAGAAAACTAGTTGTTGTAGCTGTTATACAGTCCTTTGTAGGTGCTGCTTCTACCCACCGTGTGAGATAATCTATGTAAGTAATGATATAGCATGAACCAGTCCTACGTGTGGCTGGCGAAATATGTCCTATAATGTAACATTCCCATTTTAAGATGTTAGAAACAAGGGAATTTTTTTTTACATAATTTTCTCTGTTCTAAATAATCATAATTTAGAACACACATTCCATGCCAATCAATCTCATAATAGATAACCATATGTAGCTATAAATGACTTGGTGAGCTACCGATCTCTCATTTCATGACTTGGTTACCAACTGATCTCTCATGTTAAATTAAGTATTTAATACTATGGGTATACTATGTATACTTGGTTCTCTTACCCTATTCTGGGTATTAAGTGTTCTATTTAGGAAATTTTTCTGAATATTTGTTACCATATTCATCTAAAATCACATTTCTCAAACTAGGTGACATAGGACAATGCAACCAATAGCTTGTGATACTTTGGCCAAAGATTTCCAACATACTGTTCATGTTATGATTCCTATATGAGATACTCATCTAATCAGAATACGTCCTTCACCCCACTTATTTGTTATCTAGAATGGTCTTTACTGTCTTTTATCAGTCTACTTTTCCAAGGTTTGACCCTAACCCAGGGTACTGATATAATTTGGTATAGGGAACCACTCACGATGACCTAGGGTATATGGGCATACTCATTCGACCTAAGTCAATTGAATGAGCCAAGTTAACCTACGTCATTGAGAGTCACTTCCTATGATAAATCATATCCTTAGCCTAATCTAGAGAGAAACTAAGTTCAAGTCCAGGTTTGAGTAGATCTAGATGAACCAATGCTGAAGTGTGTTGCAACATGTCAACTGCAACACTTTATCCTCGTGAAGACTCAAGTTTTCATGAAGGTATAGTTCTATAGTTGACATGTGCCAACATCTGACAGAACTACTTCATCATGATTTACACACCTCAAGAGGTCCTATCCACTTAATTACCGTTGGATTAAGATTCAAATCACATCAACCTTGCATAACCCTAATCCCAAAAATCCTTAAGTTTTCCATCTTTAATAGAGTTGGTTAAGTAATAAGAAACATCATTACCTATGATTACTTTTATGTTCATTAAATTTTGCTTAACATGCAATTAATCGAAACTAGAAACAACATCTATCATAAGGTTTAATTAATGTGTCATAACCATTAAATGAGTGTATATGAACCAAGATAGGTTCTGTTATAAGAGACTTCATAAATATGAAGTCTAAATGGTTATCGAACTCATATACCATTCATTTATTTTGTATTCTTTAGAGAGGAGGAGAACCTTCCTCATTATGGTTAAGTATTAGGATTTATTACACCCATATTTGACACACACATCCTGATATTATAACTATACATTCATAAAATCATAATCAACCATAAAAGATTAGGTAAAGAACATCAATATATGCAACTTAGTAAGTTGCACGAAAGTATGGGAAATTGTTTCCCATTTATCCAACCTATTCAATAACAATAGAAATAAGGATCCAAAAAGGTATAAATGTCAACATCAAAGATAGGATTACAAATTTTCTTTATATTATGAGCAAGAGAATTGACATAATCAATTTAATAAATTTAGTCTTTACAATTCATCATGATAAGTAAACATTTTACAAGACTATGCATTACTGACATATTCCATGTCAATAGCATCAAGATCATTTAAGAATACAAATTTTCTTCCTTCAATACATCTCAATAATAAATCAAAATTCTCTATAAATGGTCCAGACTTTTAAGTAACCAATACATCATAAAATTTATTGCATTCCTTTATTACTTACAAAGTTTTTCTGCAAAAATTGCTAGCACGGGTCAGTTCATTGAACTGAGCATGGTAAGCACTAAGCATTAAAACGAAATACTTTCAAATAACTGTTTCATCAAACCAACTCTGCTTTAATGAAACAATGAGGTCAAGTAGAAAATTAAATCATAAGTAACAACAACCATAAAATAAGAACAATTGAACAATTTGAATAACATTCAAGGAAATATCATCATGTAATCAACAATCTACAACATGATATCAGATCCATATCAAATAAAAGTACCTTCTAATTATTTTCGTCATAATTCATCTGAATTTGAAATACAAGAATTAACTTAAATGTTTAAGAAAAACAAAGTTGCCTTCAGAAGTAGGAACCTTCTAATCCAGTTTATGGAATTTAATAAAAAGGACACTACATTTGAGCTCATTCCAACTTCAAAAAGGATTTAGGATGTATCATTTAATAATATAAGTAAATAAGAGTCTCACATATCAAATATGACATCCTAATCCCAAATCCAAGACATAGCCTAATTTATCAAGTTAGGCCATACATTGACATTAGGATAGTATTCAATCAATGCATAACATTTCACATTAGTCTTCTATCCAAAATATAAAAAACCTTAACATGAGTAAAGTGGATAAGCAAGTAGTAATGACAACTACTCAAGGCATTAAAGAAAGTAGTGCAACTAATCCAATTAAATCTAAGACAATATTTACCCAAAATAAGAAGGACGACTATGATAAAATAGTTTAGAACTTCCTTTACAATTCAGTTAACCCAATCCCCATACACAACTTTAGAAAAGAGGCCACAACACATATTCTCCTATAATTCCAAAGGGGTAGTGATCAGACTTCACCTTAGAGAATGAAAGAGAAGGAGTCAAATGTCATGATCAAAAGGGAATTCCTACATTCTATCACATAGGAAGAACAAAAAGGACAATGCAGACCCAATCACTACATCCCCAAAATCCTTTAAAAAAGAAAACACATATAAGAAGAGATTAAATAGAATGTGTGACTATTGTGGTTGAAACAAATTTAAGCAAGGTTTCCCATCACGGGCATCCAACGAAAGTGATATTATACCCATATCAAAAAGGATATGTAATGAAAAAATTTTATAAATTCCATACGGGTAAATAAAGTCTTGAACCGTCACTCAAGAACATCAAATTTTCAGTCAAATATCCACAGACTAATCAATTCCTTTAAGACTAAAGTAAAACAAACAATGAGACAAATCTCTATCAAATCCTCATAGAGATGAGAGGAATGCATATTATGAAAGGATAGAGAAGGTTCCATCACTATTTGATTCCAAAGAAGGTGCAACCCAAGATCGACATAGCTTAGCTATAGGCACACAAGATTTCAATAAAATTATTCCCTCCAATATTACTTAGAGATAAAATAAATGGAAGAGTCCACAAACCCCTTATTCAGAATCAATTTACTTAGTTCAAAATAAAGAAATGACAACCACAAGTCCGAATAGTATCCTAAAGTTCACGATATCCCAAACAAGAGGGGTTTAACAAGTTAACTCAAATAAGATACTAAAGAGATTAACCCAGTTCAGGAACAGTTATACAAAACCAACAACATCTACTTCGAGAGGGAGGAAGACAACATGAACAAAATAAATAAAGATCAAATAGAGCTACAAGAATAACCACACATCGATTTCAACAAATCTGAATCTCATAATGTCCCCAACCAATAGGACCTCACCTATGTAACCTTTAGTTTAGTACTCAAGAACTTAAGAAAACACAGTATAAATATAATATCAGAAGAAAGATTTCAAACACAGGTATCCCCAACAAGATAGCCTCAAAATCCACATGTCTAAGAAACAATTAACCCATGGTTTCCTTAAAAGAACCTAATTCGAGTTCTTAGTTTAAACTGAAAAGTTTAAAGGAGTAATAAAACATTTACTCTTGTATCCATACAAGAAGAAACCGTAAAAACATAGATTCCAAACACCCAATAACTGCCCAGTTTAAATCGAATACCAAATCCAAAGAACTGATAGAGTATACAGTGAGTTCAAGAAGAAGGCACACATTTACTATTTCTCTAAACAAATTCGAGCTCACATAACTTAGAATCTAAGCATGCATATTCATACAATTCCAACAGGAGTAACATAACTTTTACAAAACAAAGAAGTGACAAAAAAGGGTATTCATTTACCTTATGACAACCCAAATTACAACTTGGTTTGAAACTTGAAGCCACATATCATTTCCATAAAACCCATTTTCAAATAGATAAGAAAGATTCAAGCATGAACTTCATTACTCAAATCACCAAAAGATTTAAGGTGGGATTCAACATCAAATAAATAGGAAAACGATTCAATAACTACCTTTCCAAGCATAGATTCGTTAATCCAAGAATACAAAAAATAATCAAGTAAGGACACCAAATAACCATCATAGAATAAAAAACCCATTTATGTCATGAGAGAAAAGTTGTTTTAATGAAGACACTTAGATAAAAGTAGTGCAACTTAATGGATAGAGCCTATCATGCATGGTAGTGCTTCTGTCAATTTGAAGAAGATTTCTAGCCGAGCCTTCAAAACTCATTCTCCAAAAGAAATCAACAACCAAAAACTTCCTTCTCAAATGCCTCATATACTTCTATTGGATCGAAAATATTCCAAGGGAGTTAAAAATACCAACTAACAGAAAATAGAACTATTGATTTGAAGAACCAGATAGCTCCATATAAAGAAAAAATCAGAATGCATGAAAGACCAAACAAATCCCAACAAATCCTCTCTCATGGTTTCCACTGTGGTTTGCTCGCCAAAAATGATGACCATAAATGTCATTAATTTCCAATCTTCCGTCTATATCTCCATGCCACCACCATCCAAAATTGGTGAGTCTAAATTCAAAGAGAACAAGCATTGTTTAAATTTAGTGATGGTGCTAACTAGGATCCCCTCTAGTTTCCATGCCTCTGTCCAATTGACAATACCACAATGATTTAAATTCAAAAATCAAATCAAATAAAAGACTTAGAAACCATTTCTCTTTCTCATACTTTCCATGTGACTCCCCTTAGGTCCCTTTCTATCTTTGCATTAGTTTAGGATAGATAACATTAGCTTAGGATCCGACCTTAGGTTAGTTTAGAAAGTATTTACCTTAGGTTTATAAACATTTCCTTAGGTAAATTTTCCATCTAAGGATAGACCATGCCCCATACCAATTTAGCATTTGGTAATAGGTTAGAAATAATCCTATAGTTATCTTAGGTTATTTCCAAATGGCCAACTTTGTAAAACATATAACTTAGGTTAGGATGTAACAAGATTACTGTAAACATAGACATAAGGTAGGTCTAGTTTACCTTAGGTTAGCCCATTAGGATAGATCTTAAAGATCTAGGACTTAGGTTACTACCCTCAATAGTCCTAAAGTAGACCTCCATCCTCTTTACGCCATTCAACGCCCTAGATAAATTAGCAAGAAGATCCGAGCACACTACTTACAACAGAATCAAAAGCAAGAAATTCCAATAAGATCAATGAATTTGTATAAATACAAGAGTTCAGTCCTTTATTTTCTTCAACCTCTGAATGTCAGTTTACCATGCAGATAAGGTAAGAAGAATTAAAACTTACCTTAGATCAATGAAATTGATAAAGGTTATGTTATTATAAAGAGATAATTTTTGCAAACAACATTACCAGTTTACAACCTTTATTATCTCAAATAGAATGGATTCCCTACAAGCAACAACATTTTAGCAAAATGAATCCAAGAACATCAAAAAATTATCTATGGCAGGCATGATTTCTAACAGTCAAAAGAATACATCTTCTTAGGAAAAATAACATGTCAACGCTTGTAATGCAAAAGAGGAAAAGTTAATAGTTTGCAATAGGTGTTACATAAAAATTCAATGGCCCATTTATCAAATGGTTCGGCACTAGTAATTGGTCTCAAAGGCATCTCATCTCTTTTCCCTAGATTTCCTAGTCACTGGCAATGATCAAACACCTTACAATATTCTTTACAGTCTTTATACAATGTCTCCCACCATAATCCAACAAGTAGGATCTTCCAGGCAGTCACATCACCTGCATAATGGCCTCCTACAATACCACCATGGGATTCTTCCATAATATCCTGATGCTCATACTCTAATACATAATGATGTAATACTTCATCTTTGCCTAACTTGTAGAGGTCACCACTGACTAACATAAATGGTGACACATGTATTGAAAGCTATTTCTTTTCTAATGACTTCATTCCTTCTGGTGCCATACCGGTTCATAGAAAGACAACAATGTCTTCTAATTCTGATGGCGCACGTTATAAGCTATATAACTGTGCATCTAGCATGGTTTCTTCAATTTTTTGTGTCTCCTCTCCTAATTTGATTCTAGATAAATGGTTTGGTCCAGATTTACTTTTCCCTAGCTTCACCACAACTATGAAGTAAAACTATTGAAATAGGAGTACCCATCTGCATATGTGCCACTGTAAGATGGGCTTGTTTGCCAAGTACTTCAATGTCATGTGATCTGTATAAAACACAAATGGTGTTGCTAACAAGTACTGTTGAAACTTTTGCAATGAATAGATTATTGATAAAGCTTAATGCTCTGTAGTTGTATAATTCCTTTAAGTAGGAGTCAGCTTCCTTCTAGCAAAAAAAATTGGATGATCTATAATACCTTCACCAGGTTGAGCTAACATAGCGCCAATGACCATGCCAGAAGCATCCACATGCACATGAAATGGTTTATCCCATGAGGGAAAATGTAGAATGGGCACGATAGTAAGTTTATCTTGTAATATCTCAAACACGTGCTACTGTGGTTCTCCCCAATAAAATGTACCTTTCCCCTTTAGTAAATCCTTCAAGGGTGCAACAAATTTGGCATACCCTTTGATGAAATTTCTATAGTAACCTATATGACCCAAAAATATGCACACCTCACTTTGAATGGTAGGTAGTTATAGGCCTAGAATGACTACAACCTTAGCTGGATCAACCAAAAAACCTTCCTTACAAATTATATGTCCTAACAGTATTCCAAATGGTGTAGCAAATATGCACTTCTTGATGTTCAAAGAGATACTCAAATTTCTGAACAATTCAAACATTAAGTGCATATTGTCATAATGATCTTTCACAAGCCCATATACTGTCCAATCGTATAGGTAGACTAGTAAGAGGTTGTGAATAAAATCTTTGAATGCTTGAAAAACTATGCACGAGAATACATTAGGTGTGTTTTTCAATCCAAAAGGGATCAAAGTATAGGAAAAACTACCCCATTCAGTAGTAAATGTTGTCTTTTCTTGATCCTCTTGAGAAATCCTAACCTGATAATACCTGGAAAACCCATATGTGAAGGAATATATCTCGTGCCCTACAACTTCCTCTAGTGTTTCCTCAGTGAAAGGCGTAGGGAATGAATTTGTGACACATGAAACATTCAACTCCCTGTAGTCCTCACATACTCTAATTATTCCATCCTTCTTGATACTAATCACCATTAGACTAACCCATTCTAACTCATCAAGGGGCTTGATAATTCTATATTTCAAAATTTTATCAATTTCTTCTTTTACCTTTTTGTGCAAATTGGGGTTCATTCTCTAAGGTTACTTCCTAACTAGTTGTGCACCATCCTTAAGTTTTATCTTCATTTACCCAAGTGATTTATGCATGCCTTCAAGTTCATGATACCCTTGAGGGAATAAGTCTTGATAATCCCTTAGTAACTCTATGATCTTTGCTACCTCCAAGTTTGACCAATCGTCTCCAATTATGGCCTCCTTAGGCTCAACCTCCGATACTATATTCACCTTCTTTTTCTTCATGGGTTTGTGATAGGCACACGTATCTTTGTCTACACTGTCCAAGACCTCGTGCACCCCTTATGAATGCTCAATATCTAGGTTCTCAACTTCCTCATCATCCACGATGTAAACCATATTTCCTTTCTCTTTCTCAAGGAAAGTGCATTAAAGTAGTATGGAGTCCATTTATTCTTCCTTTTAAAATCACGCTCTAGACTCTGCCTCACCAAATAATTCCTAAATATGCTCTTCCGATTTTGCACTATCTCCCATAGTTAAGCACTATACAAATTTTAATGCCTCTTCTATTGGAGTTTGGGAAGAAAAATAGTCAAAGGTATGGATCATTCCTATAGTCAATTTTTTCTAGTTTCCAGTCTCTCGATGTAGTTTTGTGTATACATACTAGGCATGTGCACATCCTTGTAGCATAGAGTATAATCTATGCACCCAGAGTGAAGGTGGTAATGATTCTTGTCCTTCTCTCCAGAGTCTCTCACACTGATAAATGTGATGCTAATCAAGTTTATCACCATGATAAGTGTAGATCTATGTAGGTTCATTGTTCCTTACAAACCTAATAGATAGGGTGATTCCAATCTCTTCCCATTCTATAAGATTATCTCTATGGACTACCCACCAGTGCGCTACTATCCTGTGCAAGTTATATACTAACATACCTATTCTCTTAATTTGATCTGTCCACTGTGTTTCCATGGATTTCAAAAATGTAGGAAGATATTCTGTCCCTGTATACCAAGGTATTGTGCTACCTATTTGTCAAACTGAACGAAGTCCATTCTTGCACGCAACCATACTTTTTACCTCATGCCCTTCCAGTTCATATGTACAAAGAGCCCAATTACCACAAGAAATACTCGTGGTATCACTAATAGAATGAGAATCCTCCCACTGTAGGATGCCTTCTTTTGATGGCTCATTGACCTCTGGGTCCTGAATAACATGTACATAAATTCTATTTAAGTCCTCCTCACTTAGAGGCTTAACATATGGTGTAGAATTCCCATCTGTTAGAGGTATCACAAATATTTCCTCCTTGTTCTCAACATTATTCACATAACACCAAGGGCGTCCAAGAAAGGCTGGAAAATTGTCTTCTTCTGCAAGTGCTAATACCTCGAAATCCCCAGTGAACTCGTCCCCTTGTATGGTTATAGATGCATCCTTCAAAACTCCTATGGGAGTGGCCTTAGTCCATTTTTCCATAAAAAACACATTAGCTTATGGCTGCAATGGAGGCCTCCCCATTTGTACCCATGCATCTAATGTAAGCACATTTACTTCCGCACCTGTATCAATCAATATGTTTCTCAACAACCATCCATCCACAACAACATTCAGAGTAATTTCCTTGTCATAGTCAATGCTATTAGGGGGAATATTTCCATGTAGAATATATCGTTTGGTATCAATACTTGTACATGGAGTGTTTCCTTTTAACCAACTTCCTAATAGTGGAATAATGTTCTCTTGGTGTAACATTTTACACAATTCTCTCAGATCATTGATATCAGTTTGGAATGTCTCCAATGCTTTCTTCTGCTCCTTGAGGTACTGTATCTCACCTTGAAGATTCCTTAGCACTTCCATGGTATCCTGGTAAACTTCCTTCTGATGAGCAGGATCTGGGTACCTTGCATGTAAAAACTCTGCCTTGGTGATCGTAGGCTTCTGGTATGATTCCTCTCTTACATGTGCTACTTCAGCTTGTGTAGTAATCTTCACTATCAATGCCTCAGGTCCTTCTACTATCTTGGGCATCCAATGATATTCTATCACACGTTGGATTCTAACCATCTTGACGCCTTTGTTTTCTTACTTATGCTCCTTACTTAGATGCTCATATAATTCCGGGAACTCTTCATAACTATGGTTCTTTCCGCAGAAAGAACATGCAATATTCTAAGGAAATTCATGCCTATAGTGGTCAGGAGATCCACACGTATAACATGTTCCACGAGGGAACTCACCTCTTCCTCCATCACAACCTCATCCTCCATATCCACCACGATATCCATGTCCCCTTTCATGACCTCCTTAAAAATTCCCCTCATTCCTATCATAGCACATTTGATTATGATCCCAATCATGGTGCTCATTCTTACCCTTAGAATTATCTGTTACACTTTTCTTTTGTACCCCAATGTCTATAACATCCTGGAACTAACCAATCAACTGAAAATCCTTAGTATCATGGGTCGTGGACCTATAAATTTAAGCTGGATACATTCTTCCTTATCGTGCGATGTAACAAAGGACAATGACTAGTATCATGATTCAAATTATAGATCTCACAATCTAATAGTAATGAGCATACTATTATATGAGGAAAACTATCCTTAGTGTGGCCTTCCACTTCACAGTCTATACACCAAATTCCTACGTGTGTTTCATGGGATGAATTTGTTGATAGCTTCTCTAATTGCTTTGCCATAGCTACAATATGTGCCTCTAAGAATGGACTAACACTAGTGTTGATGCTCCCAACTACCTTAGCATGCAAAGTTTCTTCCAGTGTTTTGCATGGATCAGTGTATGTCTTATGTGACAGTGCTCTTTTGAATGGTGTAATAAATCTGCCAACGAACCATGGTACATGCTGGCTTGCGTGAATATCATAAGATAGATTAGATAGAAGTGTCTTAAAATGGGCATCATACTCACATACACTCTCATTAGTACCTTGCTTGATATCCTTGAGTGCACTAATACTCAACTGCTCAAAATCAGGGATATGGAACTCCTTCAAGAAAGAATCCTTTAATGCTACATAATCTATGCAAGTTTGATCAGAGTAAACCTTACTATATCAGTTGTGTGCTCATCCCTGTAAGGTTGTAGTGAATTGACTTGCCTTGCACTCAGCAGCCATGATCCCTTTAGTACACCACAAGATCTCACACATATCCACATGCTTGGCTATAACATTTCCATTTTAAATCTTTAGAAACAAGGGAATTTTTTTTTGAATAGCATGTTATGTTCTAAATTATCATAATTTAGAACACACATTTCAAGTTTTTAAATAATGTTCTCTATTCTAAATGATCGTGATATAGAACACACATTCCATTCCAATAAATCTCATAATAGATAACCATATACAACTGTAATGACTCGATGAACTACTGATCTCTCATTTCATGACTCGGAGTTTCATCGATCTCTCATTTCATGACTCGGTTTCTTACCGATCCTTCATGTTAACTCAATGTATTGTATACTAAGTATACTTGGTTCTTTTACCCTTTTTGGGGTATTGAAGTGTTCCATTTAAGAGGCCTATCTGAATATTTGTTACCAATATTCATATGAAATCTTGTTTCTTAAACTAGGTGATATAGGACAACGCAACCAACAACTTGCAATACTTTGGCCAAAGATTTTCACATGCTTTGCATGATCATATTCCTATATGACATACTCGTCAATGGAATACGTCCTTCACCTCCACTTCATCTATTATCTAGAATGGTCTTCATTGACTCCTGTTAGTCCTCTTGTCCAAGGCTTTACCATAACCCAAATTAGCAACATAGATCAGTATAGAGGACCACTCATGGTGATTAGGGGTACATAGACATACTCAATCAATCTAGGTCAATTACATGTGTAGTTACCTTTAGTCATCAAGATTCCTTACCTATACAAAATCATGTTCCTAAAATGGCCTAGAGTGTAACCAAGTCAAGTACGAGTTTATGTAAACCTAGATGATCTGATTCAGAAGGGTGTTGTGACCTATCAACTGCAACATTATGTCCTCATGAAATCCCATATTCATGATGACACATTATTGCAGTTGGCATGTACCAACATCCTACGTAACCAACTCATCTAGAAGTACATATCCAGTAAAGAAGTTAAATACTTTCTTATCCTTTTAATTTAATATTTAGTTTCACAAACCCTGTTGAATTTCTAACCTCTTCGATTGTTACGGTTGCTAACAATCAATGACTTATATTTTCCATGTAGATTAACCTGTAGACAATCCCTCTTCCCAGAGATTTGTGTTTCATTCTCTAGTTTCTTAACTTAAGTTTCAGACTTTAAATCCAAATCACCTTAACAACAAATAAGATATCTTACTTAAATTAACCAAGTTTATACACGGTTGAATTTAGATTCTGATTCCTTAATATTAGACTTCTTTAAGATGAATTGTAAATCCTTTATATATTATATATATATATATATATATATATATATTATATATATATAATATATATATATATATATATATATATGTTCATCCATTTTCCCATTACCTTATTTCAGTTTAAGGTTTGTTAAGGAGAGGTACACTTTTTCCTCCTTCCAAATATCCCTTAGGTATTAAACTCAAAAGGATATTAACGAGTATTTGTTTCGAAGACTAATTTTTTTCCCTTAACATATATTAGTTAGGGTCCATTGCAACAATTCACTTATACATAACCCATAGGTAACTTACTCTTTTATTAATGTCAATTAATAATCCATATTGACCTATTAAATATTCATCTATACATGCCAACTTAGAAGTTGCACTTAAGAGGAGAATAGAGTATCAATACTCTTTTTATCTATTTCATTTGAGTCCAACTAAAATAATCCAAAACATATAGGTTTACAAGAGAATAAGAATAAGTTTACAATCCCCTTGCAGTAAGCTCAAAATATAATGGCACATCAAATATCAATAACGCTCAATCCTTTCACATTGATCAAATAAAATACATATTTTATGGGTCTAAACATTTCAGACATTTTTCATGTCATTCTACATTGATAAAATCAAGTAAAATTTACAAGTTTTTCCCTTTTTCAATTACATCTCAATAATAATAATAAATCCTCATTAAAATTACAGCCTTTAAGTAAACATAGGAAGCATCGTAAAGGAACTTGTCTTCTTTTTTCACTCACGGAATCCATCTGCAAAAACTGCTAGCACAGGTCAGTTCGTTGAACTAAGCATGATAAGAGATGATCATTAAAGTGACGTGATTTTGACTAACTGTCTCATAAAAATAACTCTACTCTTATGAAACATTAAACAATAAAGATAGATACCTAGTAAAGAATTAAGTACCACTAAAAGAAGAACAGAGTGATCAACCTTGTCACTTTAACCAAGTACCAAGATAAAAAAAACTTGGTTCAAAAATTTAATAAGAAAAACTACAACAGAAAAGTAATATTACATCATAATTACTTATCTGTTTCATACTATAGTGTCTTTGAATCAATCCAATTAAGCCAACTCTAGCCTAACATTTTTGGTTAACATCAACAAATTTTACAAGGTTTAAATTCCATGTAATTCTCTTGAAGATAGTCAAAAATCGATTCATTACCTTCTTAACAATAAATTGATAAGGAAAGAACAAGGAAATAAAATGATTCATCCAACTATCTACTTTGAAATCCCCTTCAGCTAAGCTAACCAAAATGGTCAGCTTCACACAAGATGTAATAATAACGAGAAATAACAATAAGAGAGAGAGATATCAATCAACTACCTTTTGATCACAAGAGTAATAGTAACAAAATCCATAACTAAGAAAAGAAGAGAGATAACGAGATGGAAGTCAATAATCAAGATGAGAGAGAGATTCTCATTAATTCTTCCCAATACTATACCAAATTATATAAACTGTAACATGCAAATCATTTAATAGAAATGTACTTCCCTCAACACAAAACAAGGACATTTTTAGTAGCTTACTATCTACCACTAAAGGAAATATTCAAAGAATTCATTCTACATTTGTACCAGAAGTATCAAACAACAATTGATCTTCTAAATTCATCCACGTTGATAGCTTTGCACACTACAAAAAAAGCTTAATCATCCCAAATAGAAAGCGATTAAGAGATTACAGTCGAGTAAAAGCATGTTTCTTATTCTACAGGAAGGAAAGAATATGTTTTCAGATACAATGAAAATAAGTCCAACCATATTCAAATACAATTGGGATCCGTGAAAGGATTACAATTCCCCAGCACATGTGTTCATCATCGATCCTAAAAGGAGAAGGAGAAAATTTACGCTCCAACTAAATTTTGACTAAGATGAAAGCAATCAAAGGAAATGAAACCCCAAATTGGTTCCTAAAATTGAACAAAAGAGAGGAGAATAAAATAGAACGTTTGAACTCTTTCCCATTAGATAACCAAAATTGAACTAATTCCACGTTCCACTACAGTAGTCGGTTTTCACATCAACATCTACAGATGTAAATCAAAAGGTTTTCCACAAACCATTTCATACATATAGGTAAGATAACAACAATAAATTCTATCAATTGTTTCAAATGGATACACAAGAATCCACATAATTTATTCATACTAAGCACAGTAAGGCTTCCTTATTGTTATTTTCAATAATTTTTATTCCATAAAAAAGAGGCTACCAACAACCATAACAATGAAGGGTCAAACTGGAGTGACATAGACCGAAACTACTTCAAGAGATCTAAGGTTATCTTCCTTCAAAGCATTCTAACAGAGATTCACAACTCAAGCGTGTAAGGTTTAGAAGTAATAAACTCATTTTCTATTACATCTAAGAAATGTGAATCTACCCAATGCAGAATCCAAACCACTGTTCCGTTATAAATCAACAAGAACGACAAGATTCAAGCAACTCAAGGTTCAAAAAAAGACACAAAATTTTATACCTTCCTTTAAGAGAGGAAACAAACCGTATCAAATCTTTTCCCAACAATTTTTTCTAATCCATTTTGCACAGGAAGTTAGAAGTCCATGCGACTTAAGCAACAATCCAATTTCAAATAAGATAAACATGATTTACTCAAACTTGTATCAATAAAATACCCATATTGCATCCTTTCAAATCAAAAAACTCAAAAAAAATATCAAAACCAAAATACACCAAAACATTTCCACAAATCCATTCATTTGAAAGAGTAGAGTTTTTCTAATGAAGATTCTTGGTAAAAAAGAAAAACTATTTAATAAGAAGAGCCTATCATGCCTTATGAAATTTCTTGTTGATTTGCAAAAGATCTCTAGCCGAGCTTCTCAAGAATCTCTTATTTTCAAACAACATCAAAAACTAACTCTCCCAACTACCTCCATGTTTCCATAGGTTTAGAAATAGTACGAGGATGCTCAAGATTGCTATGGGTTAAAAGAAATAGACTTTCTGGTTCGAAGAACCAAAACCACATGCAGAGCAAAAACCAAAAAGACCAGAATGACCAAAAAATTCCCCAAAACACCCTTCTCCTCTTTCCTAGGTGGTCTCTTGGCTGAAATCAATGCCACTAAATGCATTGAATGCAAATTCCCTCTCTTGTCTTGCACCACCACCACTTCAAATTTGGCGAAGTTGATTTCAATATTTAACATGCATTTTAAAATTTAGCAATGATGCTAGCTAGGCATCTTACCTACCTTCCTTTTCTCCACCAAACTTGGAAAATTAAGATGTAAGGACTGAGATTTAATTCTCATTAATAATTTAGAAACCACTGCCACCAACCTTCCATTTTCCATGTAACCCATAGGTCCCCTTCCACCTTAGTAATAGTTTAAGTCACCTTAGCATTAGTTAGGTTTCCATCTTGGCTCTTAGGTCTTTAAAATTTATCTTAGGTTAGTTTAAACCCCATAACTATATCACATACCATCTTAGGTTAGGTCATAACCCCTTAGGTTAGAATCCATATTTAGTAGGGCACTGTAACATAGTCTTAGGCGTCAACCCAAAATAGTTCAGTAATAGATCCTAGGTAAGTATTATCACCTTAGGTCAAAAATCCAATAGGGTAAACATTATAGTTTACAACATTGTGCCAAGTAAGGGCATCTGAACCTGACTCCTTCACAATTTATGCCAAAACACTACTCAGTTCCGTAACATGTTTCATTCATCATGTCAATTAACAAGATGACAACAAATAAGAACAAAAGTGTACCTTGGATCAATGGAATTGATTCAAGGTATGTCATTATCATATGGAAATGTGAAAACAACTATACAAATTTATGACTTATTATTCACAAAATAGAATGGCCTTGCTTCCAAGTAAACATAATTACAACAAGCACAAATTCTGAGTAGTAATAACTCATCCATTGCAAACATGATTTTCAAGGTCAAAAGAATACACCTTCCTAAGACAAATCACATGTAAATGTTTGTAATGTCAAAAGTGGAAGTCATCATAGTAATAGTCATGACCAAGACATTACATCGGAAACATCCTCTATGCCTCTATACTCCGAGAGATGAAGAGGCATCTCCATATAAATGTCTTGTGGTTACTACGGACCTTGACCACCTGATCTAGAACCTCCTGTGTTCACTCTACCTCTAGAACCACCGGATCCACCAAAACTAGAACCACTATACCTCCTGATCCTCCACCTATAGTTGGAATAGGACCTATAGATGTACTCCCCTGTGCACTGATAGTAGTACTATACTAAACCCCTATAGTCTATGAGGTCACTCCTAGAGGTGAATCCAACATTCTACATGCTCATATTCTGTGTGGATGATGTGCCTAAGAATATTCCTCCAAATATCATTGAATTCGTTTGTCTTGCCTTTGATGTAATTACTCCCTGAATTACTCTTGCTCTCCTACTTCCCAAGTTAGCTTGTTGGTTACTTGTCGTACTAGATACCAGAAAACCAAGTGCAAAGGCTAGGTCACCAAGTGGATCAAGATGCGTGCGCATGGCCCAGGTAGTCTCTACTGGTGCAATTCTGTGTGAGGACAAGGGGAGATCTCTGTCATGTTTTCTAATATGGGGGAGTTCTTGATGCTCTTACTACACGTCTTCTATGTGAGCTATAAATCATTCACGAGCCATCTCTCTCCTAAACTCCATACTTTATGTAATGAAACATTACTTCTCTATCTCCCTCTCGCGTTCCTCATTCTACTTAAGCCACCTCTCCTCTCTCTTCCTTTCTGCTGCTAGGTCTGCCATCTCTCACCAAAATTTTTCCTTCCCTTACACGTGGTGAAGTTTAGTTAACCATTGGTTTACTCTCTAGGTTTAAAGTTACCATCAAGATCTTGATCACCAGTGGAATACCTTGTAGATATACTCCTCTTGGATATAAAAAAACTAGAATTCAGCTACCTCCGGGAAAGAATATGTCAAAATTGAATAGTCTAGAATATAATTTTTTAGAACACCACAAAACCATGTATCCACAGTGTGATTCCAGATCAAATCAGCATTATAAAGGTCTTAGAATTCTTCCTATGTACAAAAAAGTGCGTGATATCTCCAATTCCATTGAGACGCACAAGTAGTAAGCCACTCATATAGTTCTACTGGAAAGATAGAGAAAAATCTCTCATATAGGCTATCATATAGATTATGTTCTACCCAAGTTCATGCGTTAAACTCAGATCCACTGCTAAACCGCCATGCATATTCTTCCTCCAGATCGTGTATCCATTCCTCAATAATTTCTAGTGTTAACCGGTATGTTTTCATCATGACCCATTCTAAAAACAACTGAAAAAGAGGTCCCAAAAATGGAACCAATGATGCAGCCTAGAATTTACTAGATAATACCCTATTCATGCTGACACATCACTCAGCCTAGGCTAAGTGCTCACCTAAAGCATGCAAAGGTACTAGGTCCCTCTTTACGGTTGTTATAGTAGGATGCTAGCATGATGAAGAAATAAACATATAGTTCCATAACTAATCCATCATTCTACGATGCATACCATATTCAGATCTATAAAGGAACAAGATTCAAACAATAATCATGATTGAATCAATAACATGCACCACTCAATTACACACAAGAATGACATTTAGTTTCAACCAATATCTTCCATATATTAATAAACACAGAAGCTTCTTACAGTAATGTCAATCTATACCGATGCGTGCATGGATATATTACAGTAATTTCATCGTATATCTCTCTATCACACACACATACATTCATACATCCATATCTAGTTATGCATATCTTTTACTATGTACTTCATATCATATATATTGGGTGGGGACTTTTCCTTCATCACTTATCTATTCCAAAAATAGGCCGCATGCTATTAATAGCCACACGTTGTTTACAGGTATAACCACACATGCAAGTGTGCTATCTATAGACCTCTTACAGTTAAATGAAGTGATAATCCTATTCTTATCTCATTTCCATGAGAAACACTTCAATCCGATCCTCTAAATATAGACAATGTGTGGTGCGCACATCTCTACATTGCTAGTGTGTTCCACACGCCATCTTCTAAAAATAGGTCTTCATGATAAAAAATCAGCTAAGTCTTGAATGCTAAACTTTCCCTCCTCACATGGGTTCTTCCTATCCTTCTGCACCCTTAAACATGGCCTTCTTTCCCATGCAAACTTCTTGTGTGATTTTTGTCAAGTGTTCTTTGGTCAACAAAGGTGTTCACCACTCTTTAGGGGAGATGAAGATCAAGTTGAAAGAAGGTGCGTGCCCGATTCGGAAGAGGCCTTATCGAATGAATATGAATCTTTACATCAAGGTTAAGGAGGATATAGACAAGATGATAGCATCAGGCATCATTAAAGCTATGGAGGAATCAGAATGGGTAAGCCCTATGGTCATCAGTATTAAAAAGGATGCAAGGATAAGGATCTGTGTTGACTACATGGAGTTAAATGCAGTATGTGTAAATGATCCTTTTCCAAACCCTTTCACTAAAGAAATTCTAGAGGGAGTGGCTGGGCATGAAGTCTATTCCTTCACGGATGGATTCTTAGGATACCATCAAGTTAGAATTGCTAAAGAATACCAAGAGAAGACATCTTTCACCATTGAATGGGGAAGTTTTTCCTATATGGTCCTACCTTTTGGACTAAATAACACATTGGCTATGTTTTCTCGCATAGTGGTCCAAGCATTTTAGGATTTTATCCATAAGTTTTTGTAAGTCTACCTTGATGACTGGACAATATATGGACTAGTGAAAGATCATTGTAATAATTTGAGTTGGTGTTTGAGAGATGTCAATAGTTGAGGATATCCCTCAACATTAAGAAATGCATTTTTGCTAGTCTATTTAGGACTCTGTTGGGGCATATCATATGTAAGGAAGGTTTTTTGGTGGACCCCACCAAAGTTGATGTTATTAGAGGGTTAGGGGAGCTTACCAATCAGAGTGTAGTGTGTGGATTCCTTGGGCATATAGGGTACTATAGGAAGTTTATCAAGGGATATTCCAAAATCACCATGCCATTGGAGAAGTTACTAAAACACAAGATTTCCTTTCAGCAGGGAGAGGCACAACATACGACGTTTGACACTTTGAATGATAGAATTGTCACTGCACCCATATTATGGTTTCCTTCTCTTGGGATCAACCTTTCCATATGCATTTTTTATGCCTCAGGGATGACCATTGGATCAATCCTAGCACAAATTGGAGAAGGGATTATTGATCACCCCCCTTTGTTTTGCAAGTAGGAAGTTGACACCAGCAGCAGAACAAAACTACACCACTACTGTGAGTGCAAAGCAATTTTGATGATCTACGTGCTGCATAAGTTCAGGTAGTATTTACTAGCAACACTATTCATATTTTACACAAATCACATGGCCTTGAAGTACTTGGAAAACAATCTCATTTTGCAAGGGCACATATGTCGGTGGGTCTTGTTGTTTTAGGAGCTTGAGTTTACAATTTTTTTAAAACCAGGAAAGAGTAACTTAGGGCCTGACCATTTGTTAAGAATAGATTCAGGAGAGGACACACAGAGTATTGAGAATGTTATGCCAGACGTAACTGTTTAGGTTGCGGCACGTGCCGTCTGACTTAGAAGATATTGCTATGTTTCTCAAAATGGGTGTGGCATTGGAAGGAATGAAATCTTTAGAAAGAAAACAGTTAGCTATATGCACCGCACCCTACGTGCTAATTAACATAGACTTATACAAGTTGGGTCATGATGAGGTTCTGTGCCGATGCGTGTTAGAAAATGAGTGCGTTGTAATCAGGGATGAAGCACATGATGGGAGTTTAGGAGGGAACTATGCAGGGAATGCTATTGTGTGGAAGATTCTACTTGCAGGGCTTTGGTAGGAAAGTATCTACAGGATTGCATTGAGGTTTTACAAAGGCCTGTGACCATTGTTAGCAATGCCTTGGAAAGCCAGGAAAAAGGGATGATATGCCCTTGAAACATGATAGCCAGCACAAAACCATTTGAAAAAGTGGGCCATTGAGTTTGTAGGACCAATTTCACCTGCCGCGTGAAGGACTGGTTCACGCTATATCATCACTTGCACTAATTACATAACAAGGTGGGTGAAGGTAGTGCTTATAAAGGACTGTACAATAGCTAAAACTAATAGATTCTTATGGGAGAACATAATCAACAGGTATGGATGTCCTTTAAGCTTGAATAGTGATAAGGGTACACATTTTTTGAATGAAATAGTCAGAATTTTGCCAACCGAGTTCGTGGTTGCCAATCATAAGAATAATTCATACCACCCTCAAGCTAATGGAACTATTGAGGCATTTAATAAGATTCTAAGCATTCACACTGTTACCTAAAATTTGTGATGTGGGGAGACAAGATTGGGATGACAAGGTATCAGTTGTTATATGGGCATTACACGATAACCTACAAGAGAATATTGAACAAAGCCACACTGTTTTAATTGGTGTTTGGTGTGAAGGCTGGTTTATTGGTTGAATTTATGCTACCATCACTGTGGATTGTGTGTGCAGGAGGGTTAGCCGATGAAAAATTAATTTAAGAGTGCATGGAGAAGTTAATGCAATTGGATGAAAGGTGATCACTTGCTAGATAGAGTCAGAAGAATGAAAAGGCACGAAAAAAAGCATGATATGATTGTCATATTAAAAACAAATAATTCAAGGTTGGGAAGATGGTTTTGTTATATGATTCCAAGTTTCTGTGTCATCCTAGGAAAATGAAAGTCCATTGGTTGGGCCCATACATCATCTCATACATCCTTGATTCAGGCGCATGCCAGTTACAAGTGCTGGATGAGACGAGGTTACCAAACCATTTCAATGGGAGTAGGCTGAAACCCTACTATAAATAATTATTCCTTGTGTTTGTAAATAAGGCAGTATTGCCATTTAGCCTAGGATTTTCCTTTTATGCATTTTCTTTTCCTCGTGTTTCCCTTTTTCATTACTTGTTCTCTTTTGTTTGTGTTGTTTTACGCACATTGTGCACTGGTAACCACTTATAAATTTTAAAATTTTGTGTATGTGCAGAGGACCACACATCTATTTTTGTGTGAGGTGGAGTAGTGCGAAGTGAAATAAAATATGGTAGTGGAAGTTGTGTTTCGATGGCCTAGATTGAAGGATATGGCCCAGATTAAAGGCGCATAGTGTGGAAGAGTACGCATGGAAAAAGTGGATATGAGGAATTTTGGTGTCAGGATAGCTTTACAAAGACCACATACAAGGGATGATAAGCGCAAGAACCACATGAGGTAGGTGAGGGCAAAAATCAGGTCAAGGGCCGAAGAAGTGCCTTTGGTGCTACACGCGCGCGTAAGAGTCTTCGTTCAATAAGGATTTTTACGTGCAAGAAGGTTGTAAGGATTTTTCACACAGGATTGGGCACATGGGCAAGAGCGCTTAAGATCAGCTTTAGTGGAAAAATCCATGAATTTAATTCTAAATACGTTAGTAGGTGGCATAGGCATTTATCGTGGGAGGTAAACAAAAGTCTATAAGTAGAAGTTTGGGCACACTATTTTTTTACCTTGCTATTACGATATTGAAAGAGCTCTTGCGAATTAGGGCATCCATGAAGAAAGATTTGTGCGAAGGAGGGATTGTAAAAATCTAAGTGCGTGACTAGTGTGATTTATGAACCATAGTGGAAGGAGTACATGGGTGTAGGGAATAAGGGTTTAGAAGTATATGCCATCTTGTGGAAGGGTTTTCCAGGTTAGGATTCTGTAGCTAGGAAAAGGGAGTAAAGTGATTCTTTGTGAATTTGAAAGCAAATGAATTTGAGTAGAGCAAGGAAGAGCAAGGAAGAATTTGTTTTTTGCCCAACAAAGAAAATGGCACCAAAGAAGGCAACCGTCTCACTAAAGAAGGGAAAGGGCAAGGGGAAACAAAGAGCCGCCACTAGTTTCAATGAAGAATGGTATGTGGAGATGCAATACCTGGATGGAGTGTTTCTTAGAAAAGAATGGGTATCCCATGTGAGGAAGATGGCCATGAGTGATTACAACCACCACATAGGCACCATAGAGAAGGAAATGGCGTTAGAACTAGTTCACCCAACAAATAAGTGGACACAAGAAGGGATGCCAATCTACAATGATGAGGTGAAGGTAAAATTGGAGAAGGCTAAGTTACTACAAATGTATGAGTTTCCCTATTTTGGAAATCCCGAGCGTCTATACCAATGGTTGATGTCACGCGTGCACAAGGACCAATTCTACTTTACAGGCCATAGAATGTGCATAACTCCCCTAATCTTATCTCTAAAATTATTGGCCTTGTCTATGAAGGGGAGCTTATAGATGATGACTTGGAGGGTAAGGAAGCCATTAAGGAGATATCCCAGGGTTATGACTATAAGAAGGGGTCTTGTTACTTCAATATTTCAGATATCTCCGACCCAGTGATGAGGATGTCCGCGTGCTTGGTATCCAAGCTGAATGGGAAAGAGAGGTAGACATAGATAAAAAAAGTTCTAGTTGAATGTGTGCTAGAAGATATGTGTGGAAGGAACCATCTATAACCTATTTTCCTTTATTACAGAAGAAATCATCAGTGCCACACACGAAGGAGAGAGAATCATGTTTGTGAATGTCCTCCTCACCATTGTCTTCTTAGAAATTAGAGTGTGTGATGGGACAAGTGAAGCTCTTGTATGAAAATATCTAGATGAGGTTCCTAGGAGTTGTAAAGAGATTCTCAAAAATAGAGGACTTGTGAGGACCATGACTTCCACTCACAAGGCACACCTGGAGAAATGGTACAAGAGGATGCACGACACATTCGATGATGAATGGAGGATACCAGAACAATTACACAGAATTTATTACGAGAGATAAAAAACTCTATAAGTAGAAGGTTGGGCACATTATTGCTTACCTTTCTATTATGATATTGTAGAAGGAACTCATTTCATAACTATGGAATCTATGAAGAAAGATTTGTGTGAAGCAAAAATTGTGAAAATATAAGTGCGTGACTAGTTTGATTTGTAAACTAGAGTGGAAGGAGTACATGGGCATAGGGAAGAAGGGTTTAGAAGTATATGCCATCTTGTGGAAGGGTTTTCCAGGTTAGGATTCTGTAGCTAGGAAAAGGGAGTAAAGTGATTCTTTGTGAATTTGAGACACATATTTGAGAAAGGCAGGGAAGAGGAGCAAGGAAGATTTTTTTTTAACCCAACAAGAAAATGTCACAAAAGAAGGAAATTGTCTCACCAAAGAAGGGCAATGGTAAGGGGAAATAGACTACCGCCACTAGTTGTAATGAATAGTGGTATGCAGAGATGCAATACCTAGATGGAGTGTTGTTTGGAAAGAAATGGGTATCCCATATAAGGAAGATGGTGGTGAGAAATTACAAACATTGCACAAGCACCATTGAGAAGGAGATGGCATTAGAACTGGTTCTCCCAACAGATGCAAGGACACCTAATGTATTTTCAATCTATGATGATGAGGTGAAGGTAAATTTGGAGAAGGTTGGGTTATTGTAACTTTATGAGTTTCCCTACTTTATCAAACCTGAGTGACTGTACCAATGGTTGGATGTTGCATGTAATGAGAACCACTTCTACTTTGCAGGCCGTAGAATGTCCCATAAACCACTCAACTTATCTCTAAGTTTACTGGCCTCGTTTATGAAGGGGAGCCAATAGATGATGACCATGATGATAAGGAAGATATTATAGGACACATTCACATCTTATGATTATAAGAAGGTTTTTGTCGCTACTTCGATATCTCAGATATCTCCGACCTAGTGATGAGGATGGCCATGTGCCCCTAGATATCCAAGCTTGAATGGGATAAGAGAGATGGACACATAGCCTAAACAAGGCCTGGTTGAATGTGTGCCAACGCAAATATTACAGAAGGAAGCATCTATAACCTCTCTATCTTTTATACAGAAGAAATCATCAGTTCCACGCATGAAAGAGAGAAGATCATGTTTGGGAATGTCCTCCTCACCATCATCTTTTCAGAGATTAGAGTGCCCCATGGGCACAAGAAGTTTGTATGGAAGTATCCAGATGAAGACCCTTCCCGCGCAAAGAGATTTGAAAAATACACTTGTGACACCATGATGACCACTCACAAGGCGTGCCTAGAGAAATGGTACAAGAGGATGCACGACATTTGGAGGATGAATGGAGGATACCAGAACAATTATCCAGTGCTAGTGTAAGGAGAGGCTGAGTTCGACTATCTACCAGACATTTTGGGCATTGGCATATTTACATTGACATATGGCACCAAGAGTCCATGGTGTAAACTAGACTTTCTCTTTCACCTGACGCAATACTTTCAAGCTCAGGGGTCAATTGCTTTAAAGAAGTGAAAAGACTAAGGTTTGACCTTAACGTAGGTAGATCAAGACCACCATGAATTGCTACGAAGGAAGATAGGGTATACAATAAGAATATGCACATTATGTGGAGAAGTATGTCTCCCATGAGGTGCTTATGACAAAACCAGTGACACTACATGAAGTGCTGGGAGGACCACAACAAGGGTATACTTATGAAACTAGGCCAAAGTATGAGAAGGGATGCCTACTTGGAGAGATGATGTCTCCATCCCAAGAAGACCCCACCAAAGAAAGAATACCATGCCAAGAAAGAGGGAGAGGCAAGAGGATCTGAGAGAAGAAAGGTACTAAGTGTGTAGACAACACAATTTGTGGGCACAGGAGTCAAGCGCCAAGCCAAGTACATATGCATGGCAGAAGAAGTACCCCATTATAGGAAAGGAAAAATCACATTGAGGAAGAGGAGGATTATCAACCAGAGCAAGAAGATCCTCCTACACAAGAAGAGTCACCAAGGAAGGAGTCACCTACTAAAGAAGAAGAAAGGAAGAGTCACCTATGCTGGAATCACCAGTTAGGAAGAGGCAGAAGGTAGTGGAGAAGGTGGAATCAAAAGGAATGGAGATCTTGGAGGCCTATACGGGTGAGAGAGATGATGAGGAGCATGAAGAGGCACATGACCTTCTAGTGTATGATGTGCACAAGTCAGAGGATGAAGGAAATGAAGAAAAGGATGGATAAGAGGGAGGTCCTCAAGGAAAAGGGGAGAGTGAGGAGGTAAACATGAAGGATCAAAGGACCCCAAGCCTCACTAAGGAGCAAATAGAAGAGGCTTGTTCACAAAGAGAAGTAGTAGGATAATAAAGGATTTGGTGGAGCAGGAAGTGGAGCGCTTAGTTTGATGAGAAGTGACTCAAGGAGATAGAGGAGGAAAGTGTAGGAAAAGAGTATGGGAGCATGGGTGCCAAGAGATCCTAGCTTAACAGTAAGCTTTCTAAAGGAAGCATGCACAGGAGGAAAGGTGCATAATAGTAGCGATGTAGGAGAGGGAATGAGTTAAGATCAAATGATCCAAGTAAGGTATTACTACATGCGCTTCCAAAAATACCGTGCCCACAAGACCAAATCCTTGCATGATCTTCATTTGATGAAGAATAGCATGTACCCTCATAATAAGGAAGATGTTATCTTCACATTTTGAGTCCCAAGTTGATGAGCCCAAGTTTGAGGTAAACCAGGGAGCATTGTATGAAGGTACCAGAGAACAAGGGAGTAAACCCACTACCTGGTAAATTTTCAACAATTGTCCAGATGAGCAAGTTTTCAATGCCCTCAACAAGGCATTGGTAGTTGAGGTTGAGGCAAGTGACTTTTGAGCAAGGAATGATTAGGGTAAGGTTCTCTAGAGGAAGATTGGAGAAAAAGAAGGAGGAAATCATTTTAAGAAGAGAAAGGATCTAAATTCAACCTCAAGGAATTGACCAGTGCACAGTTAAGGCATGAAAGTGAAGGGAGGAAAAGGTGAAATGTGTGTGAAGTGGTATAAGAATATTGAAATGATCTCAGATGCCATCATCTTTGAAGCATACTAGACCAAGCAAATTCCTGAGTAGAAATATGAGTCAACCTTATAATGCTTGGAAGACTTAACAAACATCCTCACCATGGAGAGGTGACCACACACTTTAGAATCAACAGAAGAAGGTGATGGCTTGCACCAGAAGGAGGAAGAAAATGCAGAAGATTGAGGAAACAGTCACTTGGCCTATTCTGAACTCCTTTCCATGTGTATGGACCGTTGCACAGATGGCTACAAGTCATGTATGACAACTATGCATGATAGGGATATAGTAATTAAGTATGGCTAGTTACTACACATGAGGAAGGATCTAGAAGGAGTACCATGAGAAGAATAAAGGAAATAGGGTGGAGCGGGATAAGATCCTAGCTGAAGTTGAAAAGAATTTGGAAGGAATCGATACCTTACTGGGGTTTGATTAAGAATAAGCTTAAGGAACTATACCCCCAGGTCACTCGAATGATGGATGCGCTAGGAAATCTTAGGCAAACAGAGGAAAGCATTGTAGATACAATGTATAATGACCAAGGGAAATGAAAGTACCATTTTTGTATGAGGTGCAGCACTGCTAGTGGGTGACCTAATATTGAAGCAAAGACATAGGGAGAAGGTACATTCACTAGGAAGAAGATTGAGGTGACAATCTAGGAAGGAGTTCCCACTCCTTTTACAGTGAGTAGAAGAAGTTCTTCTATTCTTCCATTCTTCATATCCTCTAGCATTCTTCATTCCTTCATTATTCAAGTTGTCCAATCTTCCATTATTTTATTTCTTTAAGGGAAGTAGAATGTTTCTGGAGGATGGAGAACAAGCTTAGTGTGGGGTGATGTTGAGTGCTCCAAAATATTGGCAGTAAGTTTCCAAAGGTAGGTCAGGTGCACATGCAGGGCTAGTGTCCAAATAGAATGGTGAAGGAGTAGGGATGAAGTTACATAAATGATCCAAGGGTTTGAAGGGTTTACGAGTACCAACCAGGATGCATGTGCAATGAGATGAAGTCTAAGGATTTAAGTGACTTAGAGGCAACATATTTGGACATTCTGAGAGACACTTGAGGAAAAACATGAGTCCCTGAGATAGATTCCATGTATCTCAAGTGCGATAAGGGTGCCAACTTGGAGACCTTGGAGGTCAAGAAAAGAATATTCCACCCCAGGAAGCTGCCCAGAATAGACATCATTGTAGAAAGTGGAAGCCCTTACTAAATAGGATGTGAGCATTCTTCCATTGGAGGACCACATCGATTTTTGAAGGAAGTCTACAGGGTTATCATAGAGGAAGTCATGGCGAAGGATGCTAATCCTATTTAGAAGAAAGTTCTCTTGACATAGGAATAAATCAATTCAGATTAGATATATGGGTGTAGAGTGCTAAGTGAAAAATAAAGTGAAGGATAGTAACGATGAGGGAAATGTTAAGAAAATTGCAAGATCACATGATGTTCATAATGCTAGGGTTTAGAGTACATATAATTCTTGAGGGTTGTAAATCATGTAATATTGCCCCTGTATGGGTATTGGAATACTGTAACACAGGGATATAACCATGGAAAGGCAGATTACTTACAATAATCAACATAGATAGGATTTGTAGGAGATAAGTCTGAAGTCATTTGTATGAATAGGTCTGAGATAGTACACTTTCTGATATTTAATACTGTTGCCACTGTAACTACTATTAATATCAATATTGGATCTATGTATGTTAATATTGATTCATGGGTGTAAACCCTTAGTGTTATTTGGCTTATACATGACTTATGATTTAAATCATTGTTGAATTCTTACAATGTTTAATTAGCTTTTATAAAGCATTACATGGGTAGATCTATTAGTAATATCTCATCGTTGCTTGGTTTAAAGATGGAGAAAATGAACATTGTGACTGTTTTATATATAATCCTAAATCAATGGAAGTTATATTCTTACAAGTCTCGACATAAAGGATATGAGAGTTGAAGGTGCTTGTGTACACCTTAGGGGATTGCGCCCATGGACTACATTTATATGTAAATGTGATTGGATGAAAAGAAGTATTGAGAGGTGAGCAAATAGTAGGTGACCTACCCTAGCTCCATCTATTGAATGATGGAAGTTAATTGCCTGGGAGAAAATTGAGGTGACTAATGTGATTAAGGAGTTCCCACTCATTTTACAACAATTTTCTTCATTCTTCCATTTCTCAGTTCATTCCTATGCGATTATTTATTCATGACTATATCCTATATCCTACCATTCTTGTATTCAAAAGAAATATACAGTAGTGGTTTTCCTTAGGATATAAGAACAAATTAGTGTGGGGTTTATTTTGGTACCTATGTGAATATTGTATATAATATGCAAGGTTAAAGTTTATGTGGGCATTAGGCTAGGAATAATTTTGAGGCCTGCGTCTCTATGTGTGAAAGTGATGTGTGTGTGACAAGTGTGTTTAATAAGTGGTTCTATGTGGATACCCGGGTATCATGCGCAAGTTATACACAATTCACATCTAGTAATTTCTTCATAGTCAATGTTTACTCAACTTGAGGAAAAATGTGACCTGACTTGTGCTACAATGGACTAAAGTGACAACTTGGAGACTTGGTGGTCAATAACACTATTGATATTCACATGCAATGGAAGGTTCAACTTTTGACATCATTAGAGTCAATCTCTATGAGCTTGAATTTCATGTTCTTAGCATGCATAACCACACACACACTTTTTTTGATATGATATAGTCCTCGATAATTAGGCATGACGATGGGTGCTAAACCTATTTAGTCGTAGATGAAATCTAGGTCCAAGGAAGACACTCCATTGCAATAATTAGGGATCGGCCCAGATAAACTCCAGTTACCCTCATCATATAGGTGAAACCCTATCTACTACTACCACCATTGATGCATTGTACATGCTAAGGCTATGGAAATTTGGCTTCTACCAGCATTAGTGCTAAGGTCTATGAACAATGGATAAGTACCCATAGTTTGTTGGCATTATAATATGTAATAAGTGGATGAACTGGGAATGACATAGTTAGAATCACTCACTCATGAAGTGGAGAGGATCTAGTCCCGTGGAGCATTGCATGAAATACTAGTTTATGATTCCTAAAGTAAGTGGGAATGGTCCACACCCACAATTCCTCAGCAACAATGTCTATTTGTTCAACAATAGACACCTAAAGTTGCTACTTTCAATATCTTACTAGCTCCTTACTTGCTCATTAGTACAAAGCTTTCAATATTCAATAGAACATGTGCAAAAGTGTCTTGCCTATGGGGCACTGTGAGAAATTACATCTCCAGACCAGGAAGATGCCAGCTCCAATTTACCTAATCCAATTAAAGGGTGCGCCATGGTTAGTATTTCACTGCCTATGACGGACACATAATGTTTGGGTATTATATCTGATTTGAAAACTAGATTTTTGGCAGTAGTCATCACTTTTCGAGTTTAGCATTAGGAATTCAAACTGCTGAATCTATAAATATAAGGCTTATGTGAGATGACATAGTAATGAATTATGACCAAGCAGGTTCAAGACTCTAGCTGTCCAAATTGTCAACGAAATTCCACCCCACTCCATACATTCACAAGGTCCCCTCCTACTCATTCTAAGATTTATGAAATCCATTACATCCTAGATCTATATCTCATTAGAATATACTGATCTCCCACTGAGTGCACTTAGACAGTAGCTTTGCATCACTAACTTTAGGAGGAAGTGTTGATTCTATTGGAGTGCACACATTTTTAACATTCTACATATTAGCTAGCTCTGGAAAAATAGTTAGAGAATATCCATGCTAACTGTCACATGAGACACATAGTGGACTAGTGATGTCCAAAAATTGTAAAAGTATTAAGGACATACATAAGATAATGTTTCCAGCGCTCAGTTAGTAATGTCCGCACATTGTTAGTGGATTCGTAAGGTTTGTCCAACTGAATCATGATTGTTATCAATTGTCCTACTTTTTGTCATAATGATGATGTCAATTTGAGAAGGTTCTCTCCTAGGTATTGTTGAGAACTGATGGAATATAGCTCAAAGTATGAAAGCATGGATAAGGATTGGGCACGTAGGAACATGGTGCATAGGAAAGCGTGCATAGAATCATATAGTAGAACATGAGTGCTCACCTAGAATAGTTTGAATTTAGGACTTAGCCACTTTTTATGGGTCAAGGCTATTTTTGGAGATGGAGTTCCGAGCACGTGATAACATGAATACTTGCAGCTCATACAAGTATGTTTTAGGATTTGTAGCAGTTTGAGCGCCATGCATAGTTATGACCCAATAATAGGATTTCTACTTAGGGTTAACTATAGGAGGTCTATTTTTAGAACACTTACATACTTTGTATTCCTTTGTAAAGGTACATGGTTATTATTAACATGTAGCCTATTTTCAGAAGGTGCATGGATGCTAAAAGGAAAGTCCTTGCCCCTATATATATGTATTGATTTGCATATTTTTGAGAGGCTGATTATTATAGAGTTATGTTGCAGATTTGTTAGTGCACATAACCATGGAAATTAGATCTTGAATGTATGAAGCTTCTATGTTTTACATTAATTAATATAATGGAAAATATTGGATAGATATTGGTGTTAGATATGACTGCACATGGCTCCTACATGGTAAATCTTATTGTGATAATTGTTTAATCAATCTTTCATATGGTTTAGATCTAGATCTGGTTCATGCACTATGGTTTTCTTAATTATCTGTTATGAATCTGAACATACACATGCAAAATCATGCTAACATTGTGCACAAGAAACTCTAAAGAGGGACTTGGTACCCTTACATGCTTCGGGTGAGCACTCAGTTTAGACTGAGTGATGTGCCAACTTGCCTTGGGTTATTTGTAGTGAATTCTAGGCTACATCATTGGTTATGTTTCTAGGACCTATTTCTTAACTATTTTTCAGGATGTTGCATGATGAAGACATACCGATTGACCTTGGCTAGTATTGAGGAGTGGTTAGTAGATCTAGAAGAAGAGTATGCTCGTAGATTCAGTTCTAGACCTAATTTTAATGCACACACATGGGTCAAGTAGAATTTGTATGACTGCTTATATGAGAGCTTCTTTCCTATCTTTCTGATAGAACTGTACGAGCGGCTAGTTTCTTATGCATCTAAAGGAATTGGAGGTTTCACACACTTTTTTGGACACATGAATAATTCCAGGCCTTGTATGATGTAGATATGATTTAGACATGCTATGTGGGTGTCTGGTTCCATTGTGTTTTGAATAGTTATATTCTGGAGTACATAGTTTCAACTTACTCTTGCCCAAAAATTGCTAAGTTTTAGTTCTTGTGTGGGCCTAGAGTATCATATTTATAGGTTATTCCACTAGTGATAAAGATCCTGATTGTAACCCTATATTTGGAAAAGAAGTCAATGGCTAACTAAACCCCATCACACATGGGGGAAGGAGCAGGTTTGGTAAGGATGACAAACCTAGTGGCAGAAATAAAAAGGGAAGAATGGTGGCTTGAGTTCAATGAGGTGCATAAGAGGGATTTAGAGAAGTAGCTGAAATTTACATATTAGATGGTGTTGTGGAGAGAGATGGCTCGTGAAAGATTCAGGGATTACATAGAAGACATGGATCAAAAGCATTTGGATCTCCCCCATTTGGGAAATGATGACAGGGATCCCTCCATAACCTCATATGAGAGTGTGCTAGTAGAAATGACATGGGCCATGAGTGCGCATCTAAATCTACCTAGTGACCTAACCCTTACGCTTAGTTTTCCAGTTTCTATGATAGTCAGTAAATGATAAGCTAGTGTGAGTAGTAGAGTTACAGTAGATAAAGTTAATCTGGAGTCGATTTCAAGAGTTAATTAGGGAGCTCATTCATCTATGGTGCAAACATTATCTACTTTTTTGGAGGACCTATTAGAGGTATCTCTTCTGGCACATTGGCAGCATAGAACGTAAGCATACAGAACCTAGGCATCAAATCTAGAAGTAGTACAACTTCACAGACTATGGGCGTTCAGTTTAGCACAACCATCAAAACACAGGGCAATGCATCTTCTAGTCCATTACCTATTAGAGGGGGTGGATAAAGAGGATTAAGTGGCTCAGGCATTGGAGGATCTGAAGGTGGTTGAAATACAAGCTCTGGATCTAGTGGGCAAGGTCCACACCAACCTCAAAAAATTTACATGGAGATGTCTCTTTGTCTCCCAGAGTATAGAGGCATTGAAGATGCAGCCGAGCACATGCATATGTGTGAGATTCTGTGGTGAAAAAAGGGGATTACAACTACAGAATGCAAGGTAATTAAGTTTGCAACTACATTGCAAGGGTGCACACATATATGGTAAATTTTTTTTGATCTTGATCAGAATTTTTAGGACTATACGACACTGTGAGATGCTTTCTTAAAATAATTTTGTATCCCTAAGTTCGAGAAAAAAATCATAAGCATGCTTAAAGAAATTAATAAGGGCACTACTGAAAGTGTTTAGGAATATGATGCTCGGTTCAAGACTCTTTTGTCTAAGTTATCTTATGACATACACATGAGCCAACATACACAGTGGTTCATTGGAGGAATGATCACACCTTTCAGAAGGGTGCTTTCACATAAAAATTACAAAGATATGTGCAAAGTGGAAGGTAGGAAGTGTGGACATAGGAGTGAGCCCATTCTTTAAATCTCATATAGAAACAATGGTGAAACAGTTGGAGAAACTATCTACTAATTCAACACATGAGACATGTAGTGGGATTTGGTGTATAAATTGTGAAGTATAGGGACATACTAAGGATAGTTTCCCTAAGAAATCGGTGTGCTCCTTATTTCTGGATTGTGAGATATGTCACTTGGACCACAGTTTCAAGCTAATGCCCATTATTGTTGCACAAGATAAGAAAAAATGTGTCCAGTTATTGTAAGATTTACAGGTCCTCAACTCATGATACTAAAGATTATAGATTGATTGATCATACCCATGATGTCATTGATATTGGTGTACGACATATTGGTGTTATAAATAATTCCAAGGAAAAGGGTGAGCATCATGACTATGATCATAGTGAGGGGCATTCTAATGGCGGCTATGGTAGAGGTCAAGGTTACAGAGGTGGATTTAGAGGTCGAGGTCATAGTGGGAAAAGGTATTGATTTCCCTTGTGGGAATTGTTATACATGTGGATCTCCTTATCACTACAGGCGTGATTGTCTATAGAATATTGTGTGTTCTTTTTGCAGAAAGAATCATAGTTATGAAGAATTACCTGGACTTGTATGAACACTTAAGAAATAAACATAAATAGAAAAATAAGGGTGTAGGAATGGTTAGATTACAAACATGCCGTAGAAGACCAATGGATTCCAAAGTTAGTGCCAAATACTGAATTGGTACATTTAAATATTACTACATGTGCATTGAGGTTGCACGTGAATCAGGGAGAGCTCTACAAAAAAATCCTACCATTACTAAGGAGGAAGTCCTACATACCAAGTATCCAGACCCTATTCATCAGAAGGAGGTTTATCAAGAAACCATGGAGTTACTTCAAAATTTACAAGGTGAGATATAATGTTTTAAGGAACAGTCGCAGAACTTGGAACAAAAGAAAGCAGCTGATCTCCATCAAATAGATGTTGATGATTTGAAAGAGGTTTGCAAGATGTTCCACCAAGAGAACATTACTACATTTGTTGGGGAAGCTGGTTGAAGGGAAATACTCCGCATGCACTGGGACTAAGATATGAGAGACATACTTCTGCGTGCTAATCTTCCTCTAGATAGTTTGGATTATGACAAGGAGATTGCACTTTGAATGTTGTTGTTGATGGTTGGATTTTGAGTAACATCTTGATTGACATATGACGCGGAACTAAATGTGCTCACTTTGGATGCGTGGGTTCAGATAGGGAAGACCTCCATTATAATCAATCTTCTAATGTGTTGTTCATGGTCAAATCAAACTAAGGCAATGCCCATTGGAGTTTTTAAGGATACATCCATTACTATACAGGGGGGCCAAGTTCACTGGGGACTTTTAGGTCTTAGTGCTTACAAAAGTAGATACAATTTTCCCACATTACTTGGGCACCTTTGGTGTTATGCAAACAACGTTGACCTACGCATTTTAATAAGGGGTATATAAGTCTTTGAGAATAAGGAATAATGTGTTGTCATACCTCTGACAAATGGGAAATCTACACCTTATGTAGAGCCCTTAAGTGAAGAAGACTTGAACAAAATTTATGTGTGCACATAATTCGAGATCCATGGAAGTTCTTAAACCATCAAAAGGAGGATTTCTCTAGTGGGATGATGCACAGTCAATGAGCAGATACTACAAGTGTTGCATGTGATTATTGGGTGCATAGACACTTGTGAAATTGTTGGGCATGGGGAAATACGAAGTGCAGCTATTCACACGTCAGTAAGCCATGCAGTATCATACGCATTGGGTATGCAGTAGCCAGGTACCAGAGTATACAGGTGAAGATAATCGAGAAGTATTCCTATGCTTGCTATGGAAGCTCAGTGGGAATGTTAGGTGGAAATAAGGAATATGTTAGTATATACTTTATGCAAGATGGAAGAGTGCACTGGTGGATGGTTCACAGGGATAATCTTTTGGAGTGGAGAGAAGTAAGGATTTCTTTATCTACTCGTTTTCTAAGAAGCAATGTGCCTCCTCAGTAACTGTGTATTTCATGGTAATGATCATGTTTAGATACCACGTTCATTAGTGTGAGAGACTCTCGATGGTGAGGCAAGGAAGCTTTACCCCCTTCTTTTGTGGTGTGAACAAGTTTTATTTCACCTTACGAGGTTATGTGCGCATGCATGGTATGTCTATGCATAGAGTTGAATAGCAGCGACTAGAAATTGGTAGGAACTTGTACTGAAGGTATGACTTAGACCTTTTCTTACTTTTCTTCTAAACCTCCGGTTGAATGAGGTTTTGTAGGTTATGAAGTGCATTTAACTATGGAGAATAGTACAAAGGCTGAGGCATCACTTTGGGAGTTGTTAGGAGAATTAGACCTAATGGCACGCTTTGAAGAGGAAGAAACATATGTTGAGTAGCTTGGGAATGTCTATTTAGAAAGAGAAAAGGGTAAGATGATCTACATGGTTGATGATGAAGAGGTAAAGACCCTGGACATTGAGTACACAGAGGGTTCATGCAAATTCTTGGATAGTGTAGATGAGAAGGTGTGTGCCTACCATGAGCCTATGAAGACCAAGAAAGTGAACATTGGAATAGATGTTGAACCCAAGGAAGCCATTATCAGAGATTATTGGTATGAGCTCAAAAGTTTCTAAAATCATTGAACCGCTATTGCATGACTTCTCAAGACTTGTTCCCTAGAGGTTATCATGAACTAAAAGGTGTACATGAATCATTGGGAGAGATGAAGATAACATTAAAAGAAGGTGCACACCCAGTTTAGAAGAGACCTTACAGGAATGAATCTGAACTTGCGGGTCAAGGTAAAGGAAGAAATTAACAAAATGTTAATTTCTAGAATTATTGTACCAATTGAGGAGTTCAGAATGGGTGAGCCCTATGGTGATTAACATCAAGAAACATGGTAGAATCAGGATTTTTATGGATTATTAGGGATTTAAATGCTGCATGTGTGACTGATCCCTTTCCCACACCATTTACTAAGGAAAACTTGGAAGGCAGTTGTAGGGTGTGAAATATACTCCTTCACTGATGGATTCTCTAGATATCATCAAGTAAGGATAGCTATTGAAGAATTTCAAGAGAAGACAACTTTCACCACCAATTGGGGAAATTTTGCATACACAGTTATGCCCTTTGGATTAAAGAATGTGCCTGCAGTATTTTCATGCATAGTGGTACAAACATTCCAAGATTTTATTCACATGCACCTTCATTGTAGCTAAGATCCAATTTTTAAACTTCATCATCATAAATCATGTATACTAATTTACCCTTTTCCTTTTCCTTTTGGGTGTGACCCATTTAAACTTCTTATGTTTCCTCAAAATCAAGGTGTTCCTTGAAGTTAGGTTTACTAAATAGTTCTAACTTGAGCTCTTTAGGATTTACGTCATCTCCCAAAGTGATGTGTTTTATGATCTGCAAAGCTTCATGGAGTTGAGGCTTAGTATAAAAATAAACAAAAGTCTGAATAATACCTACGGTCATCTCATGCCAATTCGCAATATCTCTCTTCATTTTTACATGGACATACCATGCACGCACGCATCCACACAATGTGGAATAGAACTTATGTACCCAAAGTGATGGTGGTAAGGCATATTGGCCCTATGCCAATAGTATCTCACAATTATGGATGTGATATGAGGTAAGAGTCGTCCCATGGTATTCACATATGTATGTAGGAACATTTCTCTAAGTAAACCTAGTAGAAAAGGTTATTCTCACTTATTTCCATTCCAAAAGGATATCTCTATGTGTTGCCCATTAGTGTGCTACCATCTTGTGTAAATTATAGACCAACATGTTTCTTATATCCCCATCATTCTGCCACTAAGTTTCCATGGTGTGAAAGAATGTATCAGGGTTCCCTTCACCATTATACCTTGGTACATGATTTTAACCTAACTGTCTCACCATGTGTGACCTAATAGTCATGGCGACTCTTCCCTTAACTTAGTTCCTGACCATCTCATATGTTCCATGGGCCCAATTATCACAAGAAATACTAGTAGTGTCACTTACAGACTGCACATCTTCCCACTGAAGGAATCCTTCCTTTGATGGTTCTATAATCTCTGGGTCACACACTATATGAGCATAGATTCTATTAAGTTATTCTTCAGTCAAGGGCTCAACAGAAGGCTCTACCTTCTTATCATACAGAGGTATGATCACGTTCTCATATTTGTTCTCAAAATTGATGTATCGATTGTTAAAGCACAAGTCAAAATTGTTTGTATAACACTAAGGTTACCCAAGTAATGCTGGAAAGTTGTCCACTTTAAAAATCTCTAATACCTAAAATTTAGTAAATTTGTCTCCCTAAATGGTAATAGATGCATCCTTTAGTACCCCAATAAGCATAGTCATAGTTTTATTTTCCATATATAACAAATTTTAATATGGATGTAATATTAGTCTACCCATTTGATTTCATGCATCTAGAGTCAACACATTCACCTCTACACATTTATTTATCAAAAAAATTCATACCAACCACCCATCAATTACCACATCTAATGTAATCTCCTTGTCAAATTCATGATCATGAGGTGGTATATTTGCATGAAATATCTACCTCTCATGCTCAAATCTAACACATAGTACCTCTTCACGAAGCCATTCTCCTAGTAGTGAGATGATATTATCCTAGTGCAACATCTTACATATCCCCTTTAATTTATCTACATCATTCTGTGGGAGTTCAACATTCTTCATGTATTCCCTCTCATGCACCTACTCCTTTAAACACAACATCTCTCCCTGAAGGTCCCTAATGACTCCCATAGTCTCCTGATATATTCCCTTCTGATGCAAAATGTTTGGATACTTAGCATGCATCAATTCATCCCTTGTGATGAGTGGTTTATCCTTCAGAGGCATGCATGTGTAAGAAGCCTCAACACATGTGATAACAAACATAGTCTATAAATCAAGATCATGTGTCTCATTAGGTATCCACTAATTAAACTTTGTGCATTATACCTTGATCATCCTAATGCCCTTATTATTATTCTTATTTTTTATCATGTACTCATATAGGTCCAGGAAATCATGTAACTTATGCTTCTTCCAACACCATGAGAAATTTGCATTCTAGGGGAAATCATGTTGATAATGATCAAGGGACCCATAAGTATAACAAGTTTCTCATGCGAATATGCCTCAACCACCACTGCGACCTCGGTATCAATATCCTCCTCGTAAGCCTCCATTATTATTATCTTCATTATTGTGCCCTTCATTATTTTTTCCTTTTTGTTCCTTTGATCCACTCACCATGCTATTATGGCGCACTCCTGTCTTAATAGTTTTATGGATGTGATCAATTAGTTTGCATTCAGTAGTGTCATTAGTATGGGCGTTAAAATCTTATAATACATGGACACCTTATTTTGAATCATGCACTACAAAAGAGAATAATCCCATAAATTATTATTCAGGTGAAAAACTTCACAATCAAATAACATTGCGCATAATGAATTGTGTAGGAAATTATCCTTAGTATGTCCTTCAATCTCATTATCCATATACCATATAACACTATGCATCTCATGTGCTGAGTTTTTAAGTAGATTCTCCAAATGATTTTCCATGGCTATCATCTGCACCTCTAAGAATAGGCTCACTCTAGTATCAACACTCCCAACCACCTCATCGTGAATATTATCTTCCAAGGCCTTACAAAGATCAATAAACATCTTATGAGATAAAACTCTATGAAATGGAGTTAGTAGTCCTCAAAAAAATAATTGTGCATGCTGATTTTGATGAATGTCATAAGAAAATTTTGAGAATAAAGTATTATAGCACACATTGTACTCCCTCACACTTTCAAGTAAACCCTACTTGATATCCTTGAGTGTGTTGATGTTTTTCTGTTCAAATTCTAGAATGTGGAATTCTACCAAAAATGCAGTTAGCAAAGCATTTTAGTCTACCACAGTATGATGTGGATTATACTTCGTGTTCTAGTTATACAGGTGCCCTTGAAGACTAGTGGAAAATTGACTTGCCTTTCTATCTAAAGTTGTAATTCCCTTAGTGTGCCATATTAACACTTATGCACATTATCTGTTGCATCTTTAATACCTATATACTTTGGCAAGTGGAGAGACATATCATAAAAAACTTGAGGTGTATGTTGAGGTTGTAGAGGTTGTTGAGGTGGTTGTTGTGGGTGTAGACATTTCCCTCCATATTTAGAATGAGAACCTTCTCTTTCATGTGGTGGTTGACCCGATCCTCCTGATCCTCCCATGCCCCTGGATACGATCTGTAGAATAAATAATGAACTCCCTTATGTCCTATTTGTAGTACTAAACTAGAAACCCACTATCTGTGTGGTTGCAACACCTACCTAAGTACTCCTAATGGTCTATGCTCCAATACATTTCCCTGATGATGCTCCCAGAAATAATCCTACAATAGAACTCCCAAACACTGACACCTGATGTGTTACCATGGGTGTGCTACTAACTTGATTCCCTTATGAATTTAACATAAAATTATATTTACTTGTCTCTTCTTACTTACGTACACTATCCTGCTTCAAAATAACTATCTCTAGATTTATAAAACCAAGCACAAGGGATATGTGGCTAGGTGGGCTTAGATGTGTGCCCACAGTCCTCATTGTTTCCTCTAACACACTATCATATAAAGCCAAAGTGGATTATCTACTGCACTTTCCTAAATTTGGAAGTACCTAATGTTGCAGCTCCTCATCTTCCACGAGAGCTTCAAAACCTTCGTGAGCCATCATTCCCCTCAACTTGAGTGACTCCTCAATGTTCTAGACATGTGACATTTCCCTCTCCTGTGCTTCATTATACTTGAGTCGTTATTCCTCTCTCTATCTATCGTTCAATTTTTATATTATCTTTCACCACACCCTCTCCTGCCCTTGCGCATGATGGGGGTTTAGCTATCCATAGGGAGTATCTTTAAATATATTTCTATGATTAAAATTTTAATCACAAAGGGCATATCACATAAATAATATCCTTTGGGATCATGCAAGAATCTAAAATCATCTTCCTCTGGAAAAATAAGTAGAAATAGCATACTCTAATGTATAATTGCATAATACTCTAGCCCACTAACAATCTACAACTTTAGTCCACTCCACATCATCATAAAAATAGTCTGATAATCCTCCTGTGTCCAAAGCTTCAGCCTAGGACCCCAATGCTTCCTTAATGTGTATGTTGTCAGTAAATCATACAATTGTACTGGAAAGAAGCTAAAAAACATCTCATAGAGCTCATGATAAAGATTATATTCCACCCATTGTCACGCATCGAAATAAATTATTATGTTATACCTCTATGCAAACTTATCTTGTTCGTCTTCTACCCAAATTTTAATTCTCTCCAGAGTTAACCGATACACCATTTGTATGCAACATCATGAAAGACAATTTGAAAATAGGTCCTGATAACGGAGCCAAAATGTAGTCTTTTCTTTTACCACTCAAATTCTATGCACGTTTGTACCTCATTCAGAAGACCCGAATGCTCACTCCAAGATTGCAAATCTACTAGGTACCTCCTTTTTACATTTTATTCAAGATGTTAGCATACATATCCATATTAACCAATATTGGAACAATCATTCAAGTACATATAATTACATACATCTTATCATGAAACTCATGTAATAAGAAAAAATAACAAATTATATAACAATCAATATTAATTACACAATGTGTTCACAATACTCAGATACATCATTAATCCTAATCCATCCTCCATCATCCATTATAACAAAGTATTAAAAAACAAAATTTGAATGCATCAATATACCATGGCATTGGAATATGCATAAGTATCAAACCCTAGTCCATAACTACATACAAAGATTCTCAACACTCAGACATGAAAGGTCACACATAGTTGTTCCAAAATAGTGACATACAACATGTATATATAGGGGGTGAGGACTTTCCCTTCACCACTCATGCACTCTCCTAAGTATCATACCCTAGTCCATAACCGCATATAAATATTCTCAACACTCAAACATGAACGGTCACACACAGTTGTGAATATGCGTAAGTATCAAACCCTAGTCCATAACTACACATAAATATTCTCATCACTCAGACATGAATGGTCACACATAATTGTCCCAAAATAATGACATACACCATGTATATATAGGGGTGGAGACTTTCCCTTCACCACCCATGCACTCTCCTAATAAAAGACATGCCCAAAATAGACTACATGTATGATTTACAAAACAACTAATAAAATATCCTATAGATAAGATTTGCTTTAATCCTATTAATAACTTCCATGCATGTGTTCAAACTACATGTCCATTCTCCAAAAATAGACCTTACTTGGCCACCAAGTTATCATGATTTTCTATTTTTTTCTTATAGTCTACAAAATTGTAAGTCCTGGGTTTTGTCTTCCTAGATGCAAGCTTATGTGTGCCACTTCAATTGGTTCTTGCACACATACACACACCCCCCACTTGAGCAACACAATTCTCCGTGCACTCTTCATACTTATCCATTTTATCAGTCCAACATGGAGGGACATAAACCAATTGTACAAGTGGACAAAACAAACTACTTGAACATTGACAAGCTGACATTTCACTTCACCAAAATAGTTCCACAACAAAAGAGACTATCAACATGCCTAAAAGTGTCAAAACATAGAGAAAATATCCCTCCAAAAAATATGGCCTTGGTGACGAGGGGAAATTCATGTAACCAAAGGAGAGAAAATTGCTAAAAAATGGAGCATAACCACATGAAACAAAAATCTATAGATTTATAGACTCAGTGTGACTATAAAAGTTATCATAAAAATGACATCACTAAGTGATGCATAAAAACTCTAGAATGTGATCAATCTATAGAGAACGTCATTTATAAGAGGATAAAAACTCTTCAACTACCAAATATAATATCTCAAATAATAAAGAGCATTACAATTCAGAGGGAGTAATGAGCGGATCAAGAAGCTAATTGGTGGGGGAGATGCATCTGTATAACCCTCTCAATTAATGCCTATGTTTCCACCATAAGTGATCAAATATATATCCCAAATGAACATGGATGGCTGAAGAACATGCTTATATATGATTGATTATGAAGTACACAAATGGATCATTCAAGGAAACATCAATATGCATTCCAATTTGATCATTTTTGAGAATTAAATCTCAAGTTTCTCATGATTTATTGAAGGTATGGTATAACTCATGTGTATCTCATGATCCTCACAAAAGGGTTGAGAAAAAAAAAAGGATCTCTGTCAATAATCGATCCTAGTGAATTACTTGTTTTGTAACCAATGTCAATGCAATAATTCCATTTAACATGATGGATAGGGTAAATAATACCATGTGAATGTTTTCCAATAACTCTTCCAAATAATTCCATAAAATGAAGCATGTGAGAACCAAATACAATAGTATGCTTATGAAAATACCCAAGCAGGTGAAAAGTAGGAGCTAAAGTGGGATATATATATAGTGTGTTACTATAATACACACATATAAAGAAGTGGGATATATAGTAACATACGCAACATGCTTAGGAGAAAAAGTTGCAATAAGAGAAACAAGAGTAGAAGAAAGATCAGAAACCAATAAATCAAGGCCAACATGTGTGAGAAAGAAGCTACAAATTGGCTAGGAGTAGGGGTATGAGGGTGATGTTGCATGCTAACAAATTTTTACTGCAAGGAGTGTATGAGATCATTCCTTCCATGAATGAGGGTGTGAAGAAGAGAGTTTTAATTCTTGATTTTTATATTCTCTTCCAAATTTTTTACCATGTCCTCCTAAAGTTTACACACTTCAAATAAAAACATCTCATTCTCAGAATGCAAACTTAATATTTCATGACAAGAATCCATGATAAATGCAAGAATACAATTGAAAAATAACACAACACTTACAGAAAAATGTTGTTTTTACAAAAAGACATAAAAATAACTCTCACCGTAAATAATTTTATCCTCTATAAAAATCTCCCCACTTATAAAATTATTCCTCCATATTAAGTGATCCCTTTTAAATATATTTTTCCACAATGTAATACCTGTAAAAAATAATTTTAAAAATAATTTCACCAAAAAAACCTCCTCGAGTTGATTAGCTAATAACTGAGCTGACAGTGTAAGCTAGGATACAAATCGACGAGTTGAGAGGTGAGTTGGTGGGAAAATATGGGAGTTGAGTTGGTGGGAAAATATGGGAAATGAGTTGGTGGGAAAATATGGGAGGTGAGTTGGTGGGAAAATTTAGGAGGTGAGTTGGTGGGTAAATATGGGAGGCAAGTTCGTGGGAAATCTAGGAGGTAATCTTGATGAGTTGTATGAAAAGATAAACCAAAACTATGAAGACCCTTGAACATGTGATCACTTGATAGGAAGTTATACTAAATAACCAATATACCACGCACCCACTTTGAAAATGTACTTAGAGAAAATAATTTTTTTTTTAATTTCCTTGAAATAAATAAATAAAAAACAAAAAGGATTGCATGGAACCAACAATTATTAGGGTATAAACTCTAATCTCTTGAAGTAATCAACCCTAAAAAAAAATTGTCATTGTTGCTTGAGCTGAGGGAAAAAACATTTACCTTGTTGAAGTTGATTCAAGCTGCACTGAATCCCTTATACCTTTGATCTAAGAAAATCCAAATCCATTTTGAGATGAGCCAGGTAGAATAGATCCGAATGAGGAGATTGACCTATTATGCAAGGTTGAGAAAAAAGCTAACAAGGAAATTCAAATGTGAGATAGGGCAAGCTATAAGGGTACTACATGAGCCAAGGGTGAAATCCAAACTTGGAGATCCAAAATAATAAAAATTGAGTTGCATAAACCAATGACGAGTTGGAAAGATCTTGATCAGAGAAATAAAGAGCTCTATCAGACCACAAGAAGATCGTGTCAGGGTTGAGCTCATCCAAAGAAAAGTATGCATTGAGCTAGCCAAGTTAGAAGAGGTCTTTGAGTTGGCTAAGAGGATAAATCTTGGAAAAAAAATCTACAAGAATAATTACCTTCATATTTGAACCACAACTATTTAACCCAAAATAAATTTCTCCGTAAAATGCAAAATAGTTTCCCTCTATAATGTAATAAACTGAAATAAATGAATGTCTTCAACTACACACAATCTGCAAACAAAATCAAAGGTATTTAAGGCTGAGTAATGCCTATTAGAGATAACTTTAATACCATATAGGAGTGGTTTGTACTCCCTCACCATGATCTCTCCAGTAGACAACACATTACCACATCCATGAAAAACATGTGCATAAAAAAACAACATTGCGAAAAAAAAGATCATAATAGTGTCTCCATATTATTGTATCTCACAAATGTACAATCTCAAATGTTACAACATATACACACTATGTAAAACAAAAGTAGGAGCACCTATAAATAGGCATAAGAGGTGGCACAACAACTAAATTATTGTTGTGAACTCCTCAAAATAAGAGAATTCCCCATGTATGTAGATAAAAAAATTCACATAAAAGAGGGGATTATCTCCAAAAAATTAACAAAATCCCAAGATAAGATTAACCTCAAAGGAGTATGAAAAAAAAAATTCTAAGTGGTTTGAAAAGTACCAAATCCACATCAACAAGTGTGAACACTCCAATACTGGTCCTGACCTTTTGTATGATACTATCCTTACTAGAAGTTTGCAAAGAATAATTGATCTAGGTTTGTCCATAATCCTTCACATTTCACAATTATGGAAGTGGCACAGTCTAAAACCTATCTAAGACTAGTTAAGTCATTCTTTTAACCCTTCTTGTGATTTCAATTGTTCTATCGGTTTGGCATGTTTGCAAATAGCCTATTTTCCATTGCAAATATGTAAATAGCTGTATTATTTTGTACCATGTAACATATAATATTTAATCATAATTAAATCCACTGAATTAATCATCTAAAATTAATTTAGGGTTGATACAATAAACACACACACACACACACACACACACACACACACACACACACACACACACACACACACACACACACACACACACACACACACACACACACATTACTATATGCATAAAAAGTGAATTATTTGACAAATGAATTTTATACTATATATGTTATATATATAGCCATGTATATTACATTTATATACTATAACTTATAACTTGATGTAACTAAATTTGCTCATTTCCTATAAGTATTGTAGCTCATTTCAATTAATATAATAATCAATTTTAGTCTTGAATTTATATTTATGGTTTTAAACATTTTGTATCAAATCTAGAATGCGAGTTATTGATCAAGGAGATAGATAGAGAGAGAAAGATAGAAGAAAGAGAGGGCGTGGTCTCCCATAAAAAAAAATCTCATTTTGTGTAGGTATGAAAAAATAAATTTTAGCAAAAAACTAGCAGAGGAGGATCCCTTGACAGTCCCCACTCCATAACCATTCATTTTTTGTATTTTTAGGTTAGATATAGTTTTGAAGGGGTAAAAATATTGTTCAATTTTTATTCAAGTTATATATTTATGTATTTAAGGATATGTAGATCTCTACTTGTGTAGAGCTCCCTCCAACCAACTTGGCTCCCACCTTATGATCATTATATATTTAAGCTCCCCAAGCTAACCTATTATTGTAACTAGAGTTATAATAGCACCCAACTCGTTTGACCCACTCCTCCTTTTTAGAACAATATACTCTATTTTCTTGGGTTCCATGTGCCACTCTTCACTTCAATGTCGACTAATTATTTCATCCCAAACACCACATAACCTGAGTTACCTCCTCTTGATCGAGCTCCTACTTTCTTTTTGAACCCCTACTCATAGGTTGCATTCAAATACTTGAGCTACTACCTTGAGCTAAGTTTGAGATCTTCTTGGATCATTCTAATGTTATATTTGTGTTTCCAATTCCCTATAACTCAAAATTGACCTCATTGGCATGCACCAGAGCTACTTGCAACAATACACCAATCTCTACATGAGTATGATATATCCAAATTACATTGATATTTTATATACCTTAATACTCAATATTTTTACATCCAAGATGCCTTGATTTGTAGTAAGAGCATTACAAGCTCCCCACCACATAAAAACAAAGTCAATTCCATCTCATCCTACATTGAAGAGAGCTCAACACTTATAATGGATAAATCCTCTCATCAAATCAAATCATATCTAACCCATAAAAAATATGACCACATTACACCAAAATCTCTAACTCGGCCTCTATAAGCTAACCTCCACCTTGAAATATATGTAGACACATAATTTATCTTCTTTAAAACCTATCCAAACATAGTGAATACTACACCTAAGGTGGCTAGAGGCAAAAAAATCTGCATTTAAAGAGGAGGTAAGAAAGAATACCTAATTTAGTCTCGACATCACATTAAAATATTCTATAATCATAACTTTCCTTGAATAGTGAGCCTGAGATCACAATTGAGTGAGTCAATGTTTTATAAAAACCCATGATTTTTTATTTATAAAAATCGGCCCACATATAATATAATCCCATCAAAAAATATACCTTGGCTAGTCACTAGTCCATATTTAAGAGATTGAAAAGTTGGAGGTTGGGGGGTTGAATCTCACCACACTCAATCTAAGTCATTATTATTTCACTCTTAACAACTCATAAACCTACATCAATACATATCTCATTCCCATATGATTTCAATAACCTAGCTCACCCAAGTGGCTAAGGCATTGAAGCAAAGATTTTTTCAAGATAAAGGTGGGGTGTTTAACTTATTTTTTCTCAAAACTATTTAAAAAAGGGATTTCCAAATATTTAAAAAGGTCATTTTAAAAAAAAAGGGATCTTAATACACTAAATAAGGATCAAATTTTTTTCCCAAGATATTTTTTTTTCAAAAACACAAACATCATTTTTTACAAATTATTAAAGCAAGGGGAAGATCCATATAGGTTTTTTTTTCAAAAACAAATAAAAATTACAAATTTTTCAAAAAAATCAAAAGGGGGTTGTTTTTTCATTGCACTTATGAAAAAGGCTAATCACCTTAAAATAAAAAAATTCTAAATTTAATTTTTGCCTATCTCTCCCTTTTTTCCAGTAATGAAATAATTTTTACAAAATCTTATACTAATATGCAAGTTGTCGTAAAGATGCAAAACCCATTATACATGCAAAACAAAAAAATGAGTTCTAAAAGACACTCACGAGATTTGTGATTTCATTGCATTATTTGGTATTAATGGTTCCTTTAGATCACTATAACATTCCCATTTTAAGACTTTAGAAACAAGGGGATTTTTTTTAAACATAATGTTCTCTATTCTAAATTAAACATCATTTAGAACACACATTCCATGCTAATCAATCTCATAACAGATAACCAATCTCTCATTCCATGACTTGGTTACCAACCAATCTCTCATGTTAACTTAAAGTATATAATACTCTATGTATACCACGTATACTTGGTTCTCCTACCCTATTATGGGTACTGAGTGATTTGTTTAAAGAACCTATCTGAATATTTGTTACCAATATTCATCTGACATCACGTTGTTTTAAACTAGGTGACATAGGACAATGCAACCAGAAACTTGCGATACTTTGGCCAAAGATTTTCAACATATTGTTCATGTTACTATTCCTAGATGGCATACTTGTCATTCTGGAATACATCCTTCACCTCGCTCTTCTATTATCTAGAATGATCTTTACTGACTACAATCAGTCCACTTGCCCAAGGTTTAACCCTAGACCAGGTTAGAAACATAATCTATTATAGGAAGACACTCACGATGACTTAGGGTATATGGGCATACTCAACTGGCCTAAGTTAACTGGATGTGTCGAGGTACCTTGAGTCATTGAAAGCTACTACCTATCCTAAACATGATACTAACTTGACCTAGAGAGAAACTAAGTTCAAGTCCAGATGTGTGTAAATCTAGATGAACAAATATGGAAGGTTGTTGCCACATGTCAACTGCAACACTATATTCTTGAGAAGTCCCAGGACTTCTCATGGGTACAGTCTTGCATTTTCCATGTTCCAACATCTGTTAGAACTAGTTCATCAAGATGTCCATACCCCCTTAGTTGTCATTAATAATAATTAAATTGGATTAAGATTTAGACTACAACAACCATGCCTAACCCTAATTCCAAAATTCATTAAGTTCTTTACCCATAATTATCCTAATTAGGTATGGAGAAATTCATTAAACCATGTTTGCATTACTGTTCATTAATGTGGCATAACAAGTTATCCCAAAACAAGACAACAAACATCAACGTTTAATTCCTAATGGAACTTAGCTATCCAAATCAAGTGTGACATACACCTAGATTCAACTAGTGTTTACTTTATAAACAATGTTATAAATATTAAGAATCACAACCACTATTATTTTTATGTTTCGTTCTTTTGGAGAGGAAGAGTCTTCCTCTACATGGTTAAATGTTAGGTTCCTCATAACATTTTTATCATTCATTACACATATAGTTTAATTGTATGTCCCATACATATTTCATTATTAAACTATAGTTGTGTAGTTAAAGAACGACATATTTTGCAATTTAACAAGTTCATTATAATAGGGGAGATTATACTATCTCCTTAATCCTACTCAATATTTGTTAATAAAAATAGCATATAAATAGATATAATGAATACCACAAAGATATAACTGTTATTTCTGGCATTCAAGTACCCAAGAATTCACATCAAAAATTTAAGTCAAACACAAAACCTTTCAATTCATGATTTGAAATATACATTTACAAGACAATGCAATTTAGACATTCTACATGTCAATCATAATTAAGATCTTAAAATAACAACACTTTTCTTTTCCAATACATCTCAAGAATGATTCGAACTCTTTACATAAGATCCCAAATTAAATAATACAATGCATCATAAAATTTCTTGTCTTCTTTTATCACTTACGATGTCCATTTGTAAAATCGCTAGCATGGGTCAGTTCAATGAAATGAGCATGATAAGCACTAAGCATTAAAGTAAAGTGCATTCCACTAATTTTTTCATTAAGAAACTCTGCTTTAATGAAATAATTAATATACATCATACAAACAATCATAAGTAATAACATCCAGAAAAGAAGTACCATAAAAGATTATGAATTCAATTTTAAGAAAAGAACCTAATATAATCCGCAATGCCTGTATTTATATCATATGGTTTAATTAATCCTATCAATTACTTCAAAATAGAAAACAAGTCTTGTCATCCAATTGTTTCATAATTCCATAAGAATAGAATACACATTTAACTTTCCCAAGAAGAAAAAGAAGTTAATTACAACATAGCTTCTATTGGGATGATTCATCTTTCCATATAAATAAAAGAAGAGAATCAATACTTTTTTTATTTCCCATACAAAAATCATCTGAAGGATAGAATCAGGTTTAGAACATACAACACTGCCTCATTCCAAAGATGACAAAAATAAGGAGTCCATAAATAAAGATGCAACATCTAAACAAAAATCCCAATTCAATCCAAGTAGATTAAAACAGTCTAACTAAAAGTCTTACTAATTTCTGTATGTTAGTAGTTTATATTTCAAAGTTTTGAAACCAAACTATCCACAAATCCTAACTAGACTCAACAGTTTAAATCTCTTATCTAAACCATCTAAGAATTTTCCATCTCAGAAGAGAGTCAATTAAAGAGAAGTCCATTCAATTAACTCATACAATCAACAGAAAAAGAATCTCAAACAGAAAAGAACCCAATCCATATTTCATTTCATTTATACTATGAAATGAATCCCTCATCTAATTTAAATTTAGAAGTTCTTTATCTAGTTCCCCAAAAGAGAACACAAAACTGAACATACAGTAAAATAATTGACACTACATACTTTCATCACACATCCTACAACTAGTTTCCTATTTCCCTTCTCCAAACTCAAGTTCAATTCAAAACTCAAAATGAAATTCACAGTATAGTCCCCAATAGTAACTGTCCCCAAGAGAACATAATTCTTTCTCTATAAAACTTGGAGGTTCAATCAAAGATACCATAAAGGAGTACAAATCCTCTAATCGTAATAGATTACAAGGGTCAATACAACTCGCGAGTCGAAGACTGAATTCCCATTACAAAACATTAACAACAAAATGCAAATGAGAAATTAGTTCACAATACCAACTAAGATCAACTTTACAAGGCATTCAGAACATTGATATAGTACTCCTTCATACAACACACAATATAATAGGTTTATATTTAACATTATATTAAAACCCACAAATCAGATGAAAGATCAGAAGAGAGTAAGAAAACTAAACAATTTGTTAAAGACAAGCATTGTCCCAAACATCTTCCAACTTGACTGAATAGAATCACTACAAGAATCTCAAGTTCTAGTTAAAGGCTTATGACAAGTAATTATTTGTTCAACATCAAAAACAAGGAGGACAGTAAATAATACATTCCATAAACCCTTTTAAAAACTTCTCAACTGTTCCAAATGAACTAAAATCATCAATACCCTTAACAAGATATAATTCCAGTCCCTTAATCCTTCTACAACAACAATCAAGCCTTCCACAGGTCACGGGTTTGCTCAGGGTAGAGAAGAAAAGGAAAAAAATTCATTTTCACATGCCCTGTCGTGCTTGAAGAGGGCGGTATAGTCTCCAAAATAGAAGTACCACAACAGTTCCAATAAGAAGTTAAATAGTCTACTTTTGACCATAACAAAACTCTCAAGAGCTTATCGAAAAGACAATCCAAAGATGGATTTAAACTTTACAACTCCTTAAAACCAATAAAACCCAACTCGCATTACAAGTAAAGAATCAAAATGTCAATTCCAAAAAAAGATAAAAATTTCACAATAATGGAATACCTGTACAGTGTTAAATATAAGCTTCAAACATAAGTTCAGAACTCCACATGGCTCTAACACCATCTCAGACAAACACAAGATCAAATACGAGCCTAAAACAAACCCAAGGCCCTTAATACAAGCTCATAATATACACCAATGCTCAATTACATGTTCAAGCATTTTCAACTCCAAAAAGAAGAATAAAACTCCAGTTCAGAGCGTAAGTATAGATCAAAACTCAACAACTCAACAGTAAGTTCAGCATTTACGAAAACTAAATACGAGTATAACTGTTGAATACGAAGGTTTAACCAAAATTTCAGAACTACACCAAGTTCCCACTTAGTCCAAAACAAACACAAAGTTCCAAAAAAATATCATAACAAATCACGAAGCTTCAACACCAGCTTAGAACAACCATGTAGCTCCACTATAAGCTCAATGAAACACAAGACTAAATAGAGATTTAGAACCAAAAAAGCAACAATCCAATTCATTCAACATTAGTCTTGAATGCAAGAAACAAATATTCGAATACAAGCTACAGAGATTCAAATATAAATTTTAGAGCTTCAAGTACAAGTTACAAAACTTCAATACAAATTCACATGAATACCACTAATCACTAGTACAGAGAAAGTTCCCAAAAACTACTATTAACAGTAAAGGATTCACATTCCAAAACCCACATAGATTTCATGAAAAAAAGCAAATAAATAACCAAGCACATCATGTAAAAATATATCCCAAGTGACCAAAATTGTTTTAATGAATCAATTAGAAAAAAATCAAGAAATATTAATGGGTAGAGCCTATCATGCCTGCTAGTGCCTCTGCCAATTCGAAGGATACTTCTAGCTGAGTTTCCAACACCTCTTCTTCTCCAAGAAAGATAAACCAACAATAATCTTTTTCCACAATGCCTCATATACTTTCCTCGAATCGAAAATAGATTAGAGAAATAAAAAATAGCCACAAAGTGCAGATTGAACTACTGGTTTGAAGAACCAGATAGCTCCATGCAAAGTAAAAATCGTGAAGCATGCAAACCAAAAAAAAACCCCAATAAATCCACCCGCATGCCTTCCAAGATGGTTTGTTTTCCAAAACCGAGGTGAATTAATAACATTAAATTACATATTCCCGCTTATCTCTCCTTGCCACCACCATCCAAAGTTGACGAGACCAAATTGAACTTCAACATGCATTTCCAAACTTAGTGATGTTTCCAGGTAGGTTCCACTAAATTTCCATGTAATTACCAAGTCTGGTAGTGCTCTGCCCTATTAAATCAAAATCATATATCATTAATAGCTTAGGAACTGCCTCTTAGCTCTCACTTACCTATTGACCCATAGGTTCCCTTTCATACCCCATTAGCTTAGAATAGATACAATTTTCTTAGGTTAGATCTTAGGTTAAGTTAAAATTATAACCTTAGGATATAACCTTCAAATAGATTACCACCTTAGGTTATAACATAGCTTAACCAAATAGTGTAAGCAATAGGTTAGAAATAACTTAGCATCCCTTAGGTTATTTCCCTTTATACTAATTTAGTATTAACAACTTAGGTTAGGATGTCATCCCACATAGAGTGGTGTAGAAAGAGTTAGGAAAATTTACCTGAGTCTTGAATCCTATCAGGATAGACCTTATTAGATATAGGACACATTTATATTATCTCTTTCTCAAGAATCCTGAAGCAGGTTTCTATTTCCCTTAACACCATTAAGTGCCCTGCAAAGTTCAATCAAGAAGAGATAAGCACACACACAATAGAATACAGGCAAGGTCTTTCAAGATAATAAATAATTTACAACAAACACAAGTTCATTCTATTATGTCTCTTAACTAATGAATGTCAGTTTACCATTTAGTCTGTTAAGAAGATTTAAAACATTCTTTGGATCACTAAAATTGATCCAAGGATGAGTCAATACAAGGAGATAATTTTACAATTCTAAAAATTTGATTGCAACTTATCAACAAGAAGTGAAAAATGGATTCCTGAAAGCCACATAATTTCATCCCAATGAATCCAAGAGAAGGGATGATTTATCCATAACAAGCATGATTTTTAACCATCAAGGAAACACACCTCATTTAAGAAAATCACATGCCAATGATTGTAATGCAAAGAGAAATATTACGGTTTGACACTCATGATATTTGTGATTTCATTGCATTGTTTGGTATTAATGGTGCCTTTAGATCTCACTTATGGGTAACATTTCCATGTTTTGATCTACTATATATAATGCCTAATATAGCTACAATAATGAAATCTGAGGAATTTCTCCTATAATTTGTTTAGGAGTAACAAGGACACTCAACTGACATCTGTACCTCCATTTACCATCCACCATGATTGTTAGATGTAAATCCCAAAATTAGAAAAAATTTAGTATACCAGGATCGGTCTCCCACGCACAAAGATATCCTTTTAAGTAAGTGTCATTGACCAAACATATCCCTTTCTTGTACTATCTATGTTTCATGTACCACTCTTCTCTCACACATATTAACATCTCTCTCATGTTTAGCTACGTATATCAAGAGGATGAGTTTATTCCAAGTACAAATGGGTATGTCAAAAGGGTGCATATATAGATAGGTTTGGTACATTAGACTAGTTATATATAGAAAGGGAAACATTTTTGGAGTGATAAGAAACCAATCCATTTCCCATTTACAATTTAGATTCCACATAATGGAAAATGGTCCCACGTTCTTTCTTCCAAAGTCATAGATCCTAAGAGGAGAAAATTATGCTTCATGGAACACCAAATTGAAGACTTGTATTCTATTTTGAATTGATATTTTATCTAGTATGAAATGATGTATATAAAAAATTAAAGTGGGACAAGGTGAACCAAAGAATACAAGCTCATCATTATGTTCAGAGTCACTAATGAGGTATAACCTCACATAAGAGATACCAACACAACTAAAGAAATATGGAACAAGTCCAACATTGTCTTTGAGAAAAATAACCAAAATACCATTCTCCCCTTGTAGATTCAATTACACACTTTCAAGTCAAAATCCTACAAATCAATAGAAGCCTTTTTACATAGAATTGCATAATTAAGGGCATCCTTATTAGAAATTAGAGAAGAAGTGTCACATAAATCTCTCATATAAATTTTATTGAGAGGTTTTATCTATTTCATCCAGGATGTTCATTATCACATTCAATTTCATAGAACAAAAAATGACATTCTAAAAATTGGTTAAATTATTACAATAGGAGTAGTCCATGCAACATGAATTAGATGATTATGACCATGCACTTGCTTCAAATTACATGAGAAAAAATAAACAATAATTCAATAAGAAGCAAGGACAAAATAAAAATTTAATATTTTTAATAAAGGGCATGATATTAAGAGCTAATGGTATAAGGGGTTTACCAAACAATTAAACAAAAATCCCAACCAATAACAACATCCCAACAAAAACAATAAATATTCTACATAACAATCATATGTACAAAACAAGAATTGAAAGAAGAAATAGTAGTATCATGGTAACACATGCAATCAAGATGATGATCACTATGATGGGGATCATCTATTGACTACAAAATCATTAGATGAATCAACCTCTCATAGTTCCATCTGGTAATTAGAGTCAGGTGCAACCAATAATATGGAAATATACAAGGATTGGTGCACCACACCAAGTCTATCTTCCATAAAACAATTAGTTTCATTGGGGGATGAAACTTACCACAAAGTTCAGGGCATTGGTGACATCAAACTACCTCTTGGAAATAGAATATGCACCCTTACAAATGTGTGGTGGATACCAAGACTCACTAAAATTATTATTTCACTTATTTATTTATTGGACCACAATATTAAATTTAAGTTTAATTACACCAGTGGAAAAATATGTGCCTCATTTGAGATAAATCAAAAAATTCCTTGATTATTTTACGAGCATCATGCATCAATAAGATGTTTAAATTGGATTTTTTTCACATCATGATAAAAGAATCATTTCTAAGGACATAAATTCTTCAAATTTATGGCACCAAAGATACCAAAATGCCGATTTCGGGTTCTTAGTTTAACTTAGCTAGAAAGAAATGGTTTGGGGATTTCCATTTCAAAGAAGAAAACATATATCTGCACTAATTGTCTAGCAGGAAAATAACATAAATCAACTTTTCCAAATAATATTAATTGAGCCACATGGAATTGGACTTAGTTCATACCAATATTTGTGAAAATATGACATAAAACTATTTAGGGTATCAATACTTTTAGATTTTTATTAATGATCATTCACTGAAGATGTGGATATACATGTTTAATACAAAGATTCAAGCCTTCCAATCTTTTAAAGAGTTTAAAGGTCTTGTTAAAAAGTAGATTTGATGCCACATAAAGGTCCTCCACTTGAAATGAGGGGTAATTAATTCACAACATACCTAAAGGAACATGTAAATAATCATCAATTGATTGCACCCTACTCTTTGTATTAGAAAAGAGTTGTACAATGATAAAATTACACAATCATAGAAATGGTACAAAACATGATAAAGGATGCACCCTTGGATAAATCCTATTGGAAAACAGTAGAAAAAATAATAGTATATCATGAATCCATGGGAAGCATGGTCAAGGAAGAAACCATCGATTTGATGTGGGAACATCACAAAAGGATTAGGTAACTACATATTTTGGATTTTTTTGCTGATTATGGGGGCCCACAAAAAAACTAGAATAAAGTAGAAGCACATGAAAGGAAGTGCAAAGAGAAAAAATATTTGACATGGCATAAATAATGGTGCATGGGGGTATCTCAATAAGGGAAAATGGCACAAGATTTTGAAAGGTAACAAAAGAGAATTGCTAGCTCAATAATGACATGGAGTTCCAAATGGACTTATCTCACCTACCAATGTCAAAATTGGTTAGACACCATTAATGCACTAAAGTTCAAATTCAAATTTGAGTAGGAATTTTAGAGGATTATAGAAGGAATTTTAAAATAATTATGGGTAGGAACTATTGTCTATAAATACCTTCATGAAGTCGTGTTTTAGGAGCTCTAAAGAAAAAGTTTAGAGAGATTTGAGATTTTTGTTAAAATTTTAAAGGGTTTTCAACCCTTGTATCCATGTAGAGTGTAAATCACCATAAAGGATTGGTTATTATAGATGCCATGAAACTTTTTAACAATAGAATTTAAGTTATTTTGTGAATTTTCCATAGTTTTAATTCTACAAACATTCCAAGGTCATTTCAATTTGACCGATACATTGTCAAGTGGTATTATAGCGTGGTTGTATACCTTAGAGTTAGGTCAGTAGGTGGTGGATTAGTAGAATTCCAAGCAAGAGGTAAATAGTTGAGAAAGAGAATAGATGCCACTAAGAATATCTATCAATGTGGGAGCAACAAATGCAGTCAATGTAACTAATGTAATGATCATGGGAGTGCTAGAGAAAGTGATGAAAAAGATAAGGGGTGTGAGGAAAAGGATTGAAGTCATTGAGGAAGATAGGTAAAGAGGATTTTTGGCCCCATATGCATAAATTGATGATGAAGGTGAATCAATAAGAAGATATTCACGTAACATATAAGGTGTCAAGGATGTACAAAAAGAGGCATAATCTATAGGTGCAAGAGAAGTGCGATTATTTCAAGTAATTTCAAAAATAGGTTATGTGTCGAGGATGGATGTCCCATCATTCTGTGAAATATTGGACCCATAGGTATTCATATATTGGTTTAAATGTATGGATAAATTTTTTGATTTTGAGGAGATAGTTGATGTGCATCATGCTAGAGGGGCACAAACTAAGTTGAGGGAACATGAAACATTGTGGTGGAAATACATGAAAAATGAATGATGAAGAAAAGGTAAAGACAAGATAGTGTGACAAAATGTACCCCTTGCTCATTTTGTGGCTAACTCCTTTCATTCTTCCCTCTTTTGTGCCTCACACATAATTTTTTGCTTTTCAGGCACTCAAAACTTTCTGGAAATGGCACCATTGGATAGAGCTCTCTCTCAGCTTTCCAGAAAGGTAAAGTTTTCCTCCTAACTCCATGTATTTTTGAAGTTATGGCTCGGCGGAGTTTTTGTGGGAAATTTTCCCCTGAAAGGCCCGCAGCCAATGAGATGCTGCCACGTGTCCAAGGAAGTGGCGGGGGTCAGAGGAAAACTTGGTCTTTTACCAAGTGTTTTGGAAAAATTTCAAAAGGAAAGGTTTTCCCCGCAGGCCCGCCGATGAATTAGGTGATGCCATGTGTCCAAGGGAGGAATTTTCAAAATTTGACTAAGCATTAGCGCATGGAAAATTTCAGAAGGAAGGCCCGCGCCCAATCATATTCCACCACATGTCCTATGGCGTGGGAGTTTCGGAGGGCAGAGGAGAAGTTAGAATTTTGGCAAAGTGTTTCACCAAATTTCAAAAAGAGATTTTTGGCCCGCTATCCCATCAACAAATCAGCAAAGGCCACGTGTCATGGTGCCCGGAAAGGTGGAGTGCGGGAGGAAATTGGGATTTTTTCCCCAAAGATTGCGAACAAAGTAAAAATATTTGTAGAGGGCCTGTGGTGAATCAAATGATGCCACATGTCCCGGGACCGGCAGAAGGTGGGGAGAATTTGAGAAATTTTCCCAAGGGAAAAACAAAGGAAAATTCAAAGGGAAAAGCCCGCCCCCTAAATGCGAGCCAATGGGATCTCGCCACGTGTCAGGTGGCGGCAAAAAACTCAAGTCAAGCCCACAAGGAAAATTCAAAGGGGAAAGGCCACATCCAATGGGGTTTCACCATGTGTCCAGTGGTTTCAAAATATTAGTCAAAATGGCCCGTGGAAAATTTTGGAAGAAAGGCTCGTGCCCAATCAACACGTGACACGTGTCCTCAACTCACCGGCCTGGCGGGGAATTTTTGGAAAATTTTCCAAAGGGAAAAACAAAGGAAAATGAAGCAGGATAGGCCCACGCCCAATCAAAGCATGCCACGTGGCACCCAGAATGGTGGAGCGTGGGGAATTTTTGGGAAATTTTCCAAATGACCAAAAAGTGAAAAATTTAAAAAAAATTGCCCGCCAATCCGATTTGGCCCTGTTTTTCCCTAAAACTTCAAACGGCCATATCTTTCGATCCAGAGCTCAATTTTTCACGTTCTTTATATCAATGGAAATCTGGTGAAATTATCTACAAGATTCTAGGGTCATTTTTGCATTTTGATGGAGTTTGGAGAGAGAAAATAAAAAAATGCCTCTGGCACGTGGTCATGGACAGAAATGACATTTCAACCACTATTTTTAATGAAGAATGGCTCGCATTCTCTCCCAGCATGGCTAAAAATGTCAGGGGATGGGCCTGTAAGGATACCCATGTTTTTTTGACTTTTCTTTTGGTCAATGGTTGAATCTCCCCCATGTTTTCCCATGTTTCTCTCTCCTGGGGTCGTGGCTTGCACTGTAAAAGCCAGAATGGGTTCATTTTTACAAAAAAAGAGACACTTTTCAGCTCTGCAACTTTCCTTTTCTTCCTCTTTGGTAGAATTTGTGAAGATTTTTACCTTTCCATGTAATACAACACCTCTTTTTGCCTCTTGATCACTGTAATGCATTGTATTGGATCTGAAATGTTAATATATGTTTTGTGATTAAAATCCCTCAATCCTTTCATATATCTATCATTGTTTTCCTGATCTTTCATTACATTTTGAGCAATTTGTGCATGCTTTGTGTTGTGTTTTCTTGTGGATTGTGTATGTATTGCAGTATCAGGTGTCTACAACTCCTTTGGTGCATCACTTCATTAGCATTAGCTTCATTTTCTTGCATTCCCTATCTTTGTCCCCTTGGAATTTAGAGTAGGAACTAGGAATTCAAACCTCTACAACTTGTAAGTGATATATCTGATCAGAGGAGTTTGAGGAACCAGCCTCTAATCTAGAGATTCCTCTCCCATTTTTACAAGTCCCACACTTGGGGAGAGGATTCAATGTTGTGCAATCACACTGGATGCTTAGGATGATCAAACTAGAAATCTGATCAACATCCAGGGGTGCTGCTGATTTGCTACAATAGTTTTGGCAACATCCCGGTGGGAATGTTAGAGAGTCTGTGGTCAGAAAAGGAAGCCACATGTGTGTGGTAGAGGTCTTCATCTTCATTTGCAAAAAATTGATGTGCATTTTTTGTTGCAAGATTTTTCACAAGTGCTTAAAAGAGCCCTAAATTTCACATCTAGTGACTCCAAGGGAGAAAGAATCAGCTGGTTTTAGCAGTGCAGACCTGAAAACTCATGAGAAGAATCACCACAAGGTCAAGAGTTAGAGAAGAAGAGGTGTTGTTTGAGTATCTGTAGTTATCTCCAAGAAGAAGGCAAAGAGGGAGGAGAATTCAGAGGTCTCCATCTCCACCAAACAAAACTCTCTCAACTCCTCCACCTGGTAGGCCTTTCATTCAATCAACAAGGGTTCTAAGGCCAATCAGAATGGCACAAAACAACCCCTATGTCAACTTCACTGGCAGCAGCCCACTTGCTCTCAATGCACAGAACCCAATCCCAGTTGCAGCATTGAAGAACATCCCATACTTTACTGGAGAGAATCAGACTACTCCTGGTGATCATGTTAAGGATATTGCTAACATTTGTGCAATCCATGAGATCAATGAGATGCAAGTTGCTGTCAAACTGCTGGCATCTTCATTCAAAGGGAAAGCTTTGCAATGGTTCAGGAGTCTTGCCTCAGGTTCTATTCAAAATTGGAACCAGCTATGTATAGCCCTCCATGAGCAGTTTGGAGAAAAGGGAGACAACTTGTCCCTTTTGGAGCAGCTGACAACCATCAAGAGAGCTCCCAATGAGCAGCTGACTGATTTTAATTTCAGATTTCAAAGGACTTGGGAGAGAATTCCAGTGGCAGTCAGGCCAACAGCAGAAGGTGCTTTTCTTTATTACCTCAAAGCTTTAAATTCTAATATTTCTATGTTAATTCAATCCATGGGAGGCACAACTATCCCCATTGCTTATAGCATTGCCATTAGAGCTGAAAATTGTTTGATTCAAGCTGGCAAGCTAGCTCCTAGGCCTCCAATGCCATTATTTCCAAGTTTAGAGAACCCAAGTACAAATCAAATGCCTATTTTAGCCCCTATTCCCACTCCAAGAATTTAGAATTCAAGTGAAGCTTCTACTTCATCTTCTAGTGCCTCAAATGAACTTCAAGAAGTCATGAAGCAATTAAAAATCTAGGCAATGAGCTGGTTACACTCAAAAGGCAAGCAAGCCCAAGGCTTTAGACCTTCTTTCCAGCCCCAAGCTCAGCCTAACAGGCAGCCATATCAACCCCAAAGACCACCCAACCCAGCTGCAAATCTAAATCAAGCAAGGCCTCCTGCCAATAGACCATTTCAGCCTTATAATCCCAATGCTACATCTACCTCTAAAGCATTAGTGCCAGTACAAAACAATATGGCTCAAGAGTATGATTGGTGTTTCCCATGTAATGAACCTCATAACCAATCCATGTGCTTCAACGGTGCCTTGAATCAAGCATTAATGGTGACAACAACTGGTGTGGAGGGTGAGGGTAGTCAAGAAACATTCCAGCAACAGTCAACTCCAAATGATACCACACTTGTAAACTGGCAGGTAGAAGATTTTTGTGGCATGAATCAAACAATTTCCCAAAGTGTTGCAGCCAACACAAGGTCAAAGAGGAGAAATTTGGGTGAAGAACAACCATTAGCCCCAAGCAATCCTCAATCTTCTATCACTCCACAAACTATTGGCAAACAAAATCCAATCCCAAACACACAAGGACTGCCCAAAACAGCTCCTAAGCCAACTCAAATACAAGTTGTTGTTATCCATGTGTAAGGAATGAATGTGTAGGCCAAGGGACAGCAAAGGGATACTTCATCTCCATTCAATATCATTGATCAGATGAAGAAGACAAATGTAAACATATCAATGTGGGAATCACTATCTATCCCAGGCCAAAGAGATTTGTTACAAGCTGCCATGAAGGACTGGTCAGCTTCAAATCAGCAAGTCCAAATGCAAGAGAAAGTGCTCACAAATGCTGCCCAGCCTGAGGGGAATCATGGAGGATAGCAAGGTAAAATGTTGAAGCCCCCTCCATTCTATGTTTCATTGATCATTGGAAATCAATTAGTACACAATTGCATGATTGATTCCGGGGCAAGTAGTTCAGTAATGCCCAAGAAAATAGCTGATCAATTGGGAATTCAGTATGAAGTCATATCCAAAGGGGTAGTGCAATTGGATGGGACAGCAGTAACAATAGTTGGAGTGATAAAAAACTTGAGTCTTACCTTGCATGCCTGCCCCAACGTTGTTGTTTTGCAAGATGTCTCAGTAATAGACCTTCCACCACTCTTTGCCCTATGTTTATCAAGGGATTTCACAGCCAAGATTGGAGGTTACTTATCTGTTGATTGGTCACACATGTTGTTCAGAACAAGATATGGAACCAAGGCCACAATCAGATCTGAACCTATTGCAAACTTTCACATTGAGCCTTACACTCCAAGTCAGATCAATACCAATTGTTCAGCGTTTGATCAAGAAGATTATCCAAGCACTGATGAAGCTGACACCAAGGTTGGAAGTATCCCAGATCTAACTCTTGATGAATGGGAAAACAAGGTGCATGCTTTTGATCCTTATCAAGAAATAGAAGAATCTGAGTTAGGAGTCTATTGCATGCATGAAGAAAATCAGCCTATTCCTAGCATCACCAAGCCAGACCACAAGGATGACAATGAGGTATGGCAGTTGTTTTTTGATGGATCAAGGAGTAGACAAGGTGCAGGAGGGGGAGCTATGCTTGTTTCACCACAAGGAGTTAAGTATTATTCAGCTTTTAGATTTCAGTTTGCATGCTCTAATAACACTGCTGAATATGAAGCTTTGATACAAGGATTGCATTGGTCAATCAAGAGAGGAATAAAGAACTTGCAAGTCTTTGGTGACAGTGAGTTGATTGTCAACCAAGTTAAGGGGCAGCATGCTGTCAAGAATGATCTACTCAAATGCTACAAGAATAGGGTGTGGGACCTCATTGAATATTTTGAGGGTTTTGGCATAAAATCCATTCCTAGAAAAGAGAACCAAGCTGCTGACAGGCTTGCAGCAGTTGGGGCAGCCTTTGACGTTGTTGAAAGCATTCAGAAAGACAAGGTACAACCAAACATCCATGTGATTGTGAGGCCTTCAGTGCTAGACAACAATGTAAGTTGGCAAGTGTTTGAAAATGATCAGCAAATCATCCATTTCTTGCAAGAAGAGGCTGATTTCTCAGCTAAAAATCAGGAAAAGTTGGAGCAGCAGTATGGTGACCAAGTGGTACAGCTGAGAACCAACAAGCTACCAAAGGGACTTATTACTTTGGAGTCCATTTTCAATCCTAATGATCAGTTTAGGAAGGAGAAAGAAAACATCCAAGTCAAGGGAGAAGATTCAGTGTCCATCTCGGTGGAAGGAGGAAAATCACTCCAAATTGGTAAGATGACAACTGAGCAAGAAAGGTATGAGTTCATACAGCTTTGTCAAGAATTCCCTGATGTGTTTGCTTGGAGCTATGAAGATTTGAAAGGTTTCAATCCCAAGTTAGCTCAACATACCATTGAATTGGATCCAAGTACTAAACCCATCAGGAAAAAACAAAGGCCAGTCAATCCCCACATGGAGCCTCTCATGAGAAAAGAATTGAATAAGTTGATAGAATCAAGAATCATATTCCCTATCAAGCATTCTAGTTGGGTAGCCAACTTGGTTCCAGTAAGAAAGAAGAGTGGGGAAATCAGATTGTGTGTTGACTTCAGAGATTTGAATAGAGCATCTCTCAAGGATCATTATCCACTTCCTTCTATGGAGAAAATTTTGCAAGTTGTTGCTAGCTCTGAGAGGTTTTCATTACTTGATGGCTATTCAGGGTATAATCAGATTATGGTGAAGGAAGAAGATCAGTTCAAGACAGCCTTTACAACCAAATGGGGAACTTATGCATACATGAAAATGCCATTTGGGCTGTCCAATGCTGGAGCTACCTTCCAAAGAGAAATGGACATGGCGTTCAAGGATTTGATTAACAACATAGTGCTGATATATCTTGATGATATCACTATTTTTTCAAAAAATGCAGCAGATCACCTCTTCCATTTGAGACAAGTGTTCCAAAGGTGCAGAAGATTTGGAGTATCCTTGAATCCTAAAAAGTGTATTTTTCTAGCCCATGAAGGAAAACTCCTTGGCCACATTGTCTCCAAAGAAGGATTAGCAATTGATCCAGAAAGAGTTAAAGCCATAAGAGCACTACCATTTCCAAGCCACAAGAAGGCCCTTCAAAGTTTCTTGGGGAGAATAAATTTTGTTCAGAGGTTTGTCCCAAATTTTGTAGCCCTTGTCAGGCCTATCACCAAGATGTTAAAGAAAATCATGGCTTTCAAATGGATAGCAGAAGGTAAGGAAAGTTTTGAAGCAATCAAAGAAGCCATCTCTCAAGCCCCAACTCTCATCAACCCGGATTTCTCCAAGGATTTCATCCTCTATGCATTTGGGGGTGATGATACTATCTCTGCAATTTTGGTACAGCAGAACAAAGACAATGATGAGCATCCAATTGCTTTCTTCAGCCAAATCCTGGAGGACTATGAGGTGAGATATTCTTTCATTGAGAAGCATGTTCTTACAGTAATCAGAAACTTGAATAAATTCAAGCATTTAGTCTAAAAAAAAAAGGTCCAATTGTTGGTTTCTCATGTGGGAGTTAAGGACTTCCTCCTCAACAAAGACCTGAATGAAAAGAGAGTAGGTTGGATTACTCGTGTCATGGAGTATGACATTGAGATCAAAGTCACCAAGTTGGTAAGAGGAAAAGGATTGTGTGAGCAGCTGATTTTGAGCAAACAAAAGGAAGCATGCAATGAGAAGGAGGCTGTTTTGGCGTTGCAAGACAGCCATGAGAAAGGAAGCACTCAAGAGGAAAATAATGGTGTTCCCATTCCTTGCTGGACCCAAGATATAATGCATTTCCTAAGCACAGGTCTATGCCCTCCAGAGATGAACAAGACCAAAAGAAGACACTTCAGATTGCAGGCTGTCCCATATGCCCTTGTTGATGGTGTTTTGTTCAAAAGAGATGTGAATGGAGTACTGCTGAGATGCATTGGTACAAATCAGATTCATAGGGTGTTGGAAGAGTTCCATGGTGGACCAGCTGGTGGTCATTTTGCACCAAGAGTGACAGCCCTAAAGATCATGAGGGCTGGCTATTATTGGCCCAAGATTTTCAGTGATTGTTATGCATGGATCAAGAGGTGCAAGAATTGTGCATTCTTCACAGGTAAAGAGAGGCTAGCTGCCCTTCCATTGCATCCAATTTTAGTTGACCAGCCATTCATGCAATGGGGTTTAGACTTCATTGGAGTCATTAATCCCAATTCAAGCCAAGGACACAAATGGATTCTAATAGCAACAGATTATTTCACCAAGTGGACTGAAGCAGTAGCACTCAAGGAAGCAAATGAATCTAGCATCCTAGACTTCTATGAGGGAATAGCAACCAGATTTGGCATACCTACTACAATAATATCAGATAATGCATTGGCATTCATTGGGTCCAAGGTGACTGAATGGGCTGTCAAGAATGGGATCTACCTAAGTACTTCATCAAACTATTACCCTCAGGGTAATGGCCAGGCTGAATCTACAAATAAGAACTTGTTGAGGATCATTAGGAGGACTCTTGATGAAAATCAGAGGTCTTGGCATACTAAGTTGAAATCAGCCTTATGGGCTGATAGGATAACTCCCAAGAGATCTACAGGTAACTCTCCATTTAAGCTTGTTTATGGGAGAGAGGTAATTTTGCCCATGTCACTTGAGTTGCCAACATTGGAACTCATGAAACAGTTGGAGTTGTTGGAGTTTGAGCCCATGGAAGTTAGATATGCAGAATTGATGGAGCTCCAAGAAATCAGAAATCAAGCATCCCAAGCAATGGAGAAGGATCAAGCTTTGATAAAGAAGACCTTTGATAGAAAGGCCAAGAATAGATCCTTCCAAGTTGGAGATCTAGTGTTAAAATGGGATGCAGACAGAGAAAAACCGGGAAGGCATTCAAAATTTGATGCCATTTGGAGTGGCCCATACATGGTCACAAAGTGTAAGGACAACAATGCTTTCCAATTGTCTTCATTGGATGGCGAAGAACTATAGATTCCAGTCAATGGAATCCATCTAAAGCATTGCTATTGAAAGGAACTCTCCACCTTGTACATATTAGCTTAGGTTTCCATTCCTCCAAGTGCTTGTGCACATTGTTTTGTTGTAGTTTAGTTTTGCTTTCCCTAAGTGCTTTGGCACAAGCTTGTTGTTCCTGGGAATGTGTTTGCAGGCCTTGCTCCATCAGATGATATTCCATCTTCCTCCTTGCAGCGTTCTAGTCAGTTGGGGTACCAAACAGAGAATTTGATGACTCCATGCCCAATGGATTGCTTCAGGAAACTGGTAACTTCATCCAATAGGCAGATGACCCCTCTGAGTCACCAAAATTGTTATCCAAAATGTTCCCCTTGCACATTTTGTGGCTAACTCCTTTCATTCTTCCCTCTCTTGTGCCTCAGTCATAATTTTTTGCTTTTCAGGCACTCAAAACTTTCTGGAAATGGCACCATTGGATAGAGCTCTCTCTCAGCTTTCCAGAAAGGTAAATTTTTCCTCCTAACTCCATGTATTTTTTAAGTTATGGCTCGGCAGAGTTTTTGTGGGAAATTTTCCCCTGAAAGGCCCATAACCAATGAGATGCCGCCACGTGTCCAAGGAAGTGGCGGGGGTCAAAGAAAAACTTGGTTTTTTTACCAAGTGTTTTGGAAAATTTTCAAAAAAGGAATATTTTCCCCACAGGCCCGCCGGTAAATCAGGTGATGCCACGTGTCTAGGGGAGGAATTTGCAAAATTTGACTAAGTGTTGGCGCATGGAAAATTTTGGAAGGAAGGCCCGTGCGCAATCATATTGCGCCACGTGTCCTATGGCGTGGGAGTTTTGGAGGGCAGAGGAGAAGTTAGAATTTTGGCAAAGTGTTTCGCTAAATTTCAAAAAGAAAGTTTTGACCGGCTGCCCCATCGACCAATTAGCGAAGGCCACGTGTCACTGGGGCCCGAAAAGGTGGAGCGTGGGAGGAAATTGGGATCTTTTCCCCAAAATATTGCGAACAAAGTAAAAATATTTGTGAAGGGCCTGCGGTGAATCAAATTAGGCCATGTGTCCTAGACCGGTGGAAGGTGGGGAGAATTTGAGAAATTTTCCCAAGGGAAAAACAAAGGAAAATTCAAAGGGAAAAGCCCGCCCCCTAAATGCGAGCCAATGGGATCTTGCCACGTGTCAGGTGGCGGCAAAAAACTCAAGTCAGGCCCGCAAGGAAAATTCGAAGGGGAAAACCCACATCTAATGGGGTTTTGCCACATGTCCAGTGGGGAAAAATGATCAAATAGCCTGTGGAAAATTTAAGGAGGAAAGGCCCGCGCCCAATCAGCACGTGACACATGTCCTCAACTCATCGGCCTGGCGGGGAATTTTTGGGAAATTTTCCAAAGGGAAAAACAAAGGAAAATGAAGTAGGATAGGCCCACACCCAATCAAAACATGCCACATGGCACCTAGAATGGTAGAGCATGGGGAATTTTTGGGAAATTTTCCAAATGACAAAAAAGGTGAAAAAAATTCAAAACTTTTGCCCGCCAATCTGATTTGGCCCTGTTTTGCCCTAAAACTTCAAACGGCCATATCTTTCGATCCAGAGCTCAGTTTTTCACGTTCTTTATATCAATGGAAAGCTGGTGAAATTATCTACAAGATTTTAGGGTCATTTTTGCATTTTGATGGAGTTTGGAGAGATAAAATCAAAAAATTCCTCTGGCACATGGTCATGGACAGAAATGACATTTCAACCACCATTTTTAATGAAGAATGGCTCGCATTCTCTCCCAGCATGGCTAAAAATGTCAGGGGATGGGCCTGTAAGGATGCCCATGCTGTTTTGATTGTGTTTTGGTTAATGGTTGAATCTCCCCCATGTTTTCCCACGTTTCTCTCTCCTGGGGTCGTGGCTTGCACTGTAAAAGCCAGAATGGGTTCATTTTTGCAAAAATAGAGACACTTTTTCAGCTCTGCAACTTCCCTTTTCTTCCTCTTTGGCAGAATTTGTGAATGTTTTTTACTTTCCATGTAATACAGCACCCCTTTTTGCCTCTTGATCACTGTAATGCATTGTATTGGATCTGAAATGTTAATATATGTTCTGTGATTAAAATCCCTCAATCCTTTCATATATCTATCATTGTTTTCCTGATCTTTCATTACATTTTGAGAAATTTGTGTTGTGTTTTCTTGTGGATTGTGTATGTATTGTAGTATCAGATGTCTACAACTCCTTTGGTGCATCACATCATTATCATTAGCTTCATTTTCTTGCATTCCCTATCTTTGTCCCCTTGGAATTTAGAGTAGGAACTAGGAATTCAAACCTCTGCAACTTGTAAGTGATATATCTGATCAGAGGAGTTTGAGGAACCAACCTCTAATCTGGAGATTCCTCTCCCATTTTTACAAGTCCCACACTTGGGGAGAGGATTCAATGTTGTGCAATCACACTGGATGCTTAGGATGATCAAACTAGAAGTCTGATCAACATCCAGGGGTGCTGCTAAAGTGAAGTCATAAGTAAGTTCATGGAAACTGATGGGATCTACATGGTGCATGGAGATGGAAATTGATGGGATCTACATAACATCATGAGATACCAGAGTGAAAATAATCCCTGATGCTAAGGAAGGTATTATTGAAAACATCACAAAACTAATATGAACGTGCACAGAGGAAGAATTTATTTAGGACCATTTACAAGTTAGGGGAAATGTTGTAAAGTAATTATCGACAATGGGAGAAAGGAAAATCTTGTTTCTTGTGAAATGGTGGATAAGTTAGGGATGAATAATATTGTGCATCATAACCCCTATAGAGTTTCATAGTTACAAAAGGGACACCATGTCCTAGTAAATGAGAAAAATCTTGTGAAATTCCATATTAGGAATTATTGTGATGAAGTATTATGTGATGTAATGCCAATGGATGTAGGTCACGTACTATTGGGAAGGCCCTGGAAGTATGATAGGAATTTTTTCCATGATGGGTGCACAAATATCATTTGCATTGAAAAGTATGGGCATATGTTTAACTTGTCTCCATTAAATAATGAGGAGAAGGGAGAAGTGTGTAGTGGATTTTTTGAATGGGTTTTTCTTGTATCAAGTAAATAATTCTTACAGGTAGTTGAGGAAGAGAAGACATGTTATGGGATGATACCAAAGGTAGTGCATGTAGGTTGCACAAGGAATTAAGAATTACCCATAGATATGTAAAATTCATTAGACGAATTAGTAGATGTTGTAATGGAAGAAATGCCACTAGGATTACTACTAGTATGCAATATTAGTCACCAAATAGATTTTATACTTGGAGCTAGTCTTCCAAATAACGATCCATATAGAATGAACCTAGAATAAAATGAAGAGGTGTGTAACCAAGTGTAACAAATACTTTAAAAAGGACTAGTGCATGAAATTTTGAGTCTATGTGTAGTACCCACAATGTTAACACTAAAGAAAGGAGGAAAATGGCACATGTTTTTTGAATCTCGAGCTATTAACAAGATAAAAATTAAGTATAGGTTTCCACTACCAAGAATGGATGATTTAATGGATTTCCTTAGTGGTGCATGATAATTTTCCAAGATTTCTCTAAAGAGTGGTTACATCAAATCCACATCAGGCAAGGAGATAGGTGGAAAACTACATTTAAAATGAATGAGGGCTTGTATGAGTGATTAGTTATGCCATTTGGGTTAACTAATGCCCCAAGTACTTTCATGAGGCTGATGAATGAAGTATATAAGCCATAGGTAAATTTTTTGATTGTATATGGATGATATGTTGTTGTTTAGCAAGATGAAGGAAGAACACATTAAACACCTGTGTAAGGTAATGAAGTGATTGTAAGAAGTAAAATTGATGGTAAATATAAAGAAGTATATCTTTATGTGTAAATAGTTGGTATAATTGGGTTTTGTAATGTCCCAAGAAGGATTAAAAATGGATCTAGAAAAGGTGCATGAAATTGTAGAGTGACCATCACCAAAAAGTGTGACTGAGGTGCAGATATTTCATGGTTTAGTGAGTTTCTATATAAAATTTATAAGGAAATTTAGTGGAATATGTGCAATGATCATAGAGACAATCAAAGGAGATCGCAAGGAGTTTGTGTGGATGAAATAAGAAGAGCAAAAATTCCAGGAAGTGAAGCAAAAGGTTACATCACAACTAGTATTGGCGTTGTCAATTTCTAAGAAGGTATTCCAGGTGGATTATGATGCAAGTGGAATGACTATTGGTGTAGTATTAAGTTAATAAGGAAGACACATAGCTTATTTCAATGAGAAATTAAATAAAGGAAAGAAAAGACATTCAACTAAGATTAGGGGTTTTACATGATAAGATATGCACTAATGAAATGGAGGAATTATTTATTACAAGATGAATTTGACTTGTACACTGATCATCAGGTGTTACAGTTCGTCAACAGTGAAGAAAAATTAAACCTAGGGCATATGAAGTGGGTAGAGTACCTCCAAAGTTATTCCTTTGTATTTAAGCACCATAATGTAAAATCTAACAAGGTCACATATCCATTGAATATAAGAGTGTTGGCATTGAAATAAATGCATAATGAATTCATGGGATTTGAGACCATGATGAAGTTATATACACAAGAAAAGGATTTTAAGGAAGTATGGGAGGCATGTAGAGAACCAATGCATGTGGATATGATGCTTTGGCTAGACTATTTTATTCAATAAGGAATTATGTTTCAAGGAGTACAATTGTGTATACCACAAGGATCGATGTGTGATAATTTAATTAGGGAGAATCATAGTGGAGGATTAAGAGGTCAATTTGGGATTGAAAAATCTTTGGCATAGTTGAAGGAATGATACTATTGGATGAATATGAACATGGATATATGTATGTGAAAATATTTATAGTTATTTTGGTTGGCCAAGGGGCATAAACAAAACACATGGCTATATCAACCTCCCATATTAAGGAAACCATGGGAATATATTAGCTTGGATTTTTTTACTAGGATTACAAAGGAAATAGAGAGGGAATGACTCTATATTTGTGGTATTCAAATCTTTTCAAAAATAACACATTTTATTACATGCAAGAAGACAAATGATGCTATATGAAATGCACACATGTTTTTCAAATAATTGATGTGATTGCATGGGTTACTGATGAATATAGTTTCAGACAGGGATACCAATTTCCTAGGATATTTCTGTAGAAATTTTTGGAAGAAGTTGGGAACAAGATTAACCTATAGTTTAGCATACCATCCAAAAATATATGGGTAGGCATAAGTGGTGAACAGAAGCTTAGGAAATTTGTTGCGTAAACTGGTGAGAGATAAGTAAGGCCAATGGGACATGATATTGGCAAAATCGGAAGATTCCTACATCAACTTAGTTAATAGAAGCAAAGGGATAACACCATTTCAAATTGTTTATGGAACAAGTTTTAGGGGATTCACAGAGTTTCTTAAGGTAGTAGACAATCAAAGCACAAAAGTAGATAAATATGTGGAGTATATGCGCAAAATACATGAGGAAGTTCCCGAGAAATTGGAGATGAGTAATAAAGGCTACAAATATTGTGTGGATAAAGGATGCAAATCCAAAGAATTTGAGGAAGGAGATCAAGTAATGATGTATTTGTGGAAGGAACAATTTCAAAAAGGGGCTTACAATTAGTTGAAGTTGAATAAAATTAGACCATATAAGATAGTATAGAAGATTGGGCCAAATGCTTATAAGTTAGAGTTTCCAGAGGGATTGGATATCTCTCAAATATTCAATGTTTTAAAACTATATGAGTTTCATGAAGGGGGTACCAGTGTACAAAAATTTGAAGGACAATGCATAGAATATTTAGATGAAGATGCACTAAAAGATGAAGAAACTTTAGACTGGAAGAAACAAATACTGGAGAAAAGGCTAAAGAAATTAAATCTATAGTAGAATCAAGGATAGTAAATAAGATGCTCAGGAAGGAATACATAGAGTATTTATTAAAATGGAAGAATGCACAAAAGAATATGCAACATGGATGAGTGTGAAGGAGATCGGTCATATAGGCCATAATTTGGAGCATGAATCATGAGACAGATCTCACTTTTATTTTACCTAGGGTGTTTAATGTGGGAACATCAATGAAGGATTAGGTATATGCATATTTTGGAAGTTTTTGCTAACATTAGGGGCACACATAGAAAGTATAAGAAAGAAGAAGTGCATAAAAGGAAGCACAAAGAGTACAAACTTGACAAGGCATAAATAATGGTGCACATGAGAAGATTAGGGTGTGTGAAAATTTTAAAATTTTGTGCACATGAAGGTAAAATGGCACATGATCTGAAAGGTGACAAAAGAGAACCACCAAATCAAAAATGACATGGAGTTCTAGATAGAATTGTCTCACCTACCTATGTCAAAAGTGGTTAGAAACCATTAATGCACCAGAGTTCAAATTCAAGTTTGAGTGGGATTCTGAGAGGATTCTAGAAGGAATTTCAAAATCCTTATGGGTGAGAAATATTGTCTATAAATACTTACCGGAAGCCATGCTTTACGAGCTCTAGAGGAAGAGTTTAGAGACTTGTGAGAAATATTTTAAAATTATAATGGGTTTTCCACCCCTGTAGCCCTATTGATTGTTAATCCCCATAAAGGATTAGTTATTGTAGATTCCATGAGGATTTTCAAGAATTAAAATTTAAGTTATGTTGTGAATTTTCACTATTTTTATTCTGCAAACATTCCTAGGTCGTTTTGATCTGATCGGTATGTTTTCACAGTCGTCCATATTTAAGTTTTTGAAGGAAAGGCCCATATGCTAGTCATGTTATCCAAAACAACACCCCATGTTATTTTGAATAAATCGTGAGAGTTCTAGAATTAGGTGGATAAATTCTTGAAAACCCAAGGAATATTAATGTAAAATTGTAGTTTTGTGGCATATGTAAGTGTGTATCAAGATCAAGATCCTTAACATCTATTGAACAATTGATTTGGATTCTTGCGTTTAGGAATCCAAATTTTTCTAAGGAAGGAAAGTCGTGGGAGACTATTTGTAAAAGTTATTTTTCCCTAGATTTTACATGTAAAATCCATGAAAAAAATATGTTTTAATCTTCCATGGCAGTAGTGAATATAGTACTTTGCAGTAAAAATAAAACATGGGTTATACTTGGGATAAGCCATAATATAAGAGGGCATGTCATGTAAGACCGAAAAATAGCATAATCATGACATGAAATGACTACGGTTTGAAGATGAGAGACACTAACTCAATGTCTCATGGATTTTCTAAGTGTATTGTTCCAAAAAATTTGAAATTCCGTAGAATGAAGGTACATGGTCATGGGTAAAATCCTACACAAAAAAAAAGTTTCCTAGTATATCATGAGCATCAAATGACTAAGTGAAGTGATTTGAAAATGGTCATGCAATAAGGAACCCACATAGGTTTAAAAATCATGAAAGAAGGTTGAATTGCAAATTATGAAGGCATTTTCACCATTGACCGTGCACTAGTTTTTGGCCCATAACTTTTGACTGGGAGCTCCAAATCACGTGAGAGTTGTTTTGGTTGCTTCATCTCTCCAATGGATACATTTTTCACTAAAGGAGTTCAAAAAATGGGCTTATTTTGAATGAAAACCATGAAAACATGGGATTTCAAGGGAAAGCGCAGTTTATTAGGTTGTCTACTCTCAATGATATGACCTTCCTGAATTTATTGCTCGATGATGCCCATGCCTTATCTTGTAGAATCAAATGACATGCGATTGAAGGATGACATATTGACCATGCCTTATTATATAAAAATGATGGAATTTCATCCCTAGTATGTGAAAATGGGCCATTTATGACCGATTGGTCGATTCTCTCTCTCTCTCTCTCATTCTCTATAAATGTAAGTGGTTATGCATTGAAAAGGGGTTATTTTTTAGTTAATTTGGAAGATCTACCTTGGAGTTTTACATTTCTTGCCCTTGGACCTTTGTAAATCGTGTTTTACAAGAATTCTAGACCTTTTTCTATATGTGTAAATGAGTATCTCCTAAGTGTAATACAACTATGGTTTTTCCCCTTAAATGCATTTGTATTTGATGTGGATGCCTTGCCCTCTTGTTCTTCACAGTTTTCATGTATTTATCTATAGACACTAGTTTTTTAGCACCCCGAGGTGACCTATCCATCACATTTATCATTTTAATACTAAATCTATCCCATCATCCTACAAACTATATTTTATCCTTATAAAGTTACATCTTACCCCCGTAAATATTTATTTACTGAATCCTAACCTTCTAAAACCTATTTTAACCCATTTTAGCCTAACCTCCCAAGTTCCCTAACACATTTATACTCACTTTAAAACCTAAAGTAACTCATTTGGAAGTGGTTGAAACCTCTTCTAAGTGAGTCTCCCCACTTTGTACTTTTTATGGATCGCTAGTGATTCTAACTAATAACCAGTGATTCTATATAGTCCCATCAACCTTCTTGAATATGAATCCTAGGACATTGTAGTGAAGCTCTGAAACTTTTGACATTGATATGACATCATATACAACATCCTAACACTTTATCAAGTCTTGAATTTTTTTTTGAGAGATGGTATCATCATTAGGTGATTCTACATTTTTATCATCTTTGTTTTACACCATAAACAAGGTACATCTTGTATCTTAGTATTATCTTTCCATCTACGCATCTCGTATCAAAACAATTCAATCATTTAATCTTGATTTCAAAGTCAAAAAATTGAATTTCAATTAAGTCTGCCTTTAAATTCCTTTGAATCAGAAAATATTTATTTGCATCACCCATAATTCCACTGAATTGTTAACGATCCCTATCCCAGACCCCTTTTATCACATTTTGGCATACTTTCAATCTTTATTAGAGTATGTTTTCTTCTAATCCATATATTTTTGAGTCATCTCTACTTGTAGATGAATGTTCTAGGTTAAGCATACCTATCAATAATATTTCTGATCTTCCAATCATCTCTCAATCCTTCGTTTTGGATCAATACGACATTACAAAAGAATTGAGCCTCTTCGTCATCATATTGACACCAAATCCAGATGCCATTTAGGACTAGAAAGAAATCATCGTAGAAATACAGGACATCTCCAAACAGAAGTAGATCAAATATTTTAAGGAACTTCATCTAGCCACATACATAGCCTAGGCCATCTACTATTCAAAACAAGATCTTCATATCTCCATAGAATATTAGTTTTCTCTCATCATTATATTTTCTAATTTTCCAAATATTTATCATATCATATATTTAATCATTTATCACTTGATTGTCAAAATGAGTTCACACCCTTCAATGGAAGCCCATTGGTTCTTGGGACCATCCTTTTCCAAGCAACTCGTCATATTTTTATCTAAAATCTATCTTGTCAAGTTGTCTATTTGTGAGTAGGTTTCCTCATTCATTGTAAGGAGGAGTCTCTTGAATATTTTGTATCCCTGCATCACGAATTTATCTATGCATGTATCATTAAACCATTCTCTTTTGAGTATTTGGTGATTTAGTCTTTATAATAAGTAATGAATCAAAATCTACCCTAAACATCCTGACACACCTGGTGGGACCTTTAGTCCCCTTTTAATCATATTTTACATTTTTTTTTATTGAATCACCCAAATTTTAAACTTGGAGTGCTTTGGTGTTGCTTTCTTAAAAACACATTAAATAAGAAAATAAAAAAGAGTATTTAGAAAACACAGGTACGCTTCTCTTTTCTCTAGTTTTCTTCTAGAATTGTATTTTTTCTTGACTTGTCTTCATCTAAATCAATCTTATTTTTGGATCTTAAAAATAACCTTCATCATTTATTTCTCATTCAATTTAAGTAGGGGTTAAGATATTAGATTCACAATTTCCCCTCACACAACCAAACCACATAATAAAGCAAACTTGCATCTAAACATCTCCTTCTAGGTATACCTACTTGGATTTCATCACCAAGGGGGAAGCAAACTTTTATTTCTGACAGAGTATAAATAATTAGTGGGTAGTATATTCACTAAGCACCTAACACCCTTATCATTACAAGACTGTGAAGTGAAGGGGTAGGCCCCAATATCATGTCTTGTACTGAAACCAACATAGACTCGGGCCTTTTGTAACTTTGAGTATATTGATGACTTAAACCTTAACACACCTGAAACTAGCCTTAACGAGCCTCTTTCCTAGTTCCGTTTCATCCTTCTTTTCATTTCACACTTTTCTAAAATTAATCTAGAAAATATAAGAAATTTCTCTTGTGATTGCATGGTTTTCATTTAAACAACCATCTTTCTTTTTCTTTATTGCTTTCTTGACTACTTCATGGTATTATCTAGGCAATAATATCACCTTCAAAACAATACAACATGTAAGATCCATTTAAAAAATCCAATGAAAAAACCTAAGAACCTCCATATTCTCCTAGTGTCCATTATGATGCATCAAAAACTCTAGAACCCCCTACTTTGTTCCAAAATTATTTAATAGTGGTGATCCATTTTTTGAATAAATTTTAGACACCAACCCTATTGCTCTTAGCATCGACCTCACTGCAAAAGGTTTCCATATATTTCACCCCAATCCATAATATCACTCACCTATCACCATTATCACATTCAATAATTCTTGACTTATCGACCCTAACTATCAACTAGTTATCGAGCAGATTGCTCCCTATCTTACCGCTAACAACACTGGAACATCAAAACCTGACTCATCTTCCCTTATTTATTTTTTTGAACTCAATACCATATCGTCATATAATAAAACCACTAAATAAATCCCCACACCATCTATATAATTTTCTAGCCCTTAGGGTGGCCAGATTCTTTCCAATACTACGTCATCCTTGGTCAGTCAACAAGGACCTATAATGTATCTATAATCAATTCATCCACAAGGTTTCCAAATCCACTCTATTAATTCATCCCTCGTAGTCAATCACACATCTTCCAATTTTGTACCTCCTTCAACAAGCTCTACCAGTATACCCATCTCAACAAGACCCTTTTATCATGATGCAACCTATTATCTCACAATAGTCTACATCCGCAGTTCAAAACTTAGTAGTATTAATCCCTACATACTTATCACCCATAAAAACAAGTGTCATTACCAACACCCATCCCCTTCCATAACCTATTTCATTGATGAGTGTGCCATGGTATAGATACATTCTATTTCATCATAATATTCCACATTCGAAGCCCCATGTCTACACTTCTATTCCATTCCCATACTAGTATAGTCAATCCTCCTCATAACCATTAGTCTATTAACAAACCTACAACATACTAGGGATTCTTATCCCCTTTCAAAACACACTTCCACCATTTCAACCTTATCAACAATAACAACCCCTCACCCATAATCTAACTAATACTTCAAGCACACAACCACCTCAGAACAATCCTATGCAGGCTTTAATGAACATAATTGATAATATCGATGCTACCACCATAGGAATCATATAAAAATTTTCTTACAAAAATTATATAATAAACTTATCAATCCATATGTACTTGTAAGGCCTATCAACCACAATGGGAACTCTCAAATATCATCAAGTTCTATAGTAAGGAGGGCCCATGATAACATATCAGGGAATTTTATCATGCCTATTATCTCATCACTCACAATCAGGATCTCATGTCCTTGGCTAGCCCTGCCCTTGATTTTTATAATAGTATTATGTAACAATCCCTTTACTCATTTTCACAAATAGCAAAACTATTCTTAGAACAATTTTTTATTAATATCACTTGTAAAATACATATCACAGACTTGTACGCCATCAAACAATTTGAATATGAGTCCATTGTTGATTTCATCGCTAGATGACGAGGAGTTATTAATCAACTTTATTTCTCCCTTCTAAAAACTAAATTGATCGAGTTATTTTCTCAGTCTTGTGCTAAAAACATATCATTCACCCTCCATATCTAGTCATTTCAAATATTTGATGAGGCATTTACCATGACATGAAAACTAGAACTCTGAGCTCTTAAAGACATGTTAGTTGAAAAAATTGTTGTTGAAGACACAATTAACATCTTAGGGACAACATTACCCCCTCTTTAATGGGGATGTTACCTTATTCAGATCAAAATTTGGAGCTCTAAAATATTTACACTCTAATAATTTTAAATGAGGATATTAGTAGCATTGATTAATTTCATGATTTCAAATACAAAAGAAGGATCAAGAGAAGAATAATCAGAAGAATGTAGTTGTACAAGCTTCTTGGAAAGATAGACAAATCTGGGACACACAATTCCTTTTCATATTTATCTATCAAGTATTCATGACTCCTTCTTGGTCATTCAAGATCACCACACCTACAAGGACAAAAATAGGAAAGAACAAGATAACACAACTTTTAAATAAGAAGAGTGCATATCTTATTATACTCATACATGCAAAAATAAATTGATTATATACATTCTTATATAATGAATTTTATCACATAAAAAATATTTAAATTGAATTGAATTTCAATAAATATTGATATATGCATAAGAACACAAAGTTTTAGAATCCAGATAGTGTAAATAATATGTAAAACGCAATGAAATCAAGAAAGGAAAATAGACATAAAAAATAAGAGAAAGGGTAGGGTTCTTCTTCTATATTTTGAATCAATATTTATTACATCAGAATGTACCAACATCCAACACCTTTAAAAATAAAATGAATCCTTATATATGCAAAGGGGAAAGGAGTAACCACCTTAACTAACTAGTTGCTTTAATTAAGTGATAAAACATTTAATTGAATAAGTCACATTCAAATGAATTTATATTAAATATTTAGTTTTTACACAATAAAGTTAATAAAAAATAGAAAAAATAATATTACTAAGAGGTGGAGGAAGAATGGAGTGAGGAGATAGAAGAGGAAAGAATTTTCAGCTTGAGAACATGCATCTGGAACTTGGTGACCACAGTTTAAATTTCTATCTCCCTTAGCACAACGGTGTTAGCCAAGTTTCTCATCCATGCTCCCATGGAATTTTTCATCTCTAAAATTATCCCACCATAATAAGAGAGTCTCTTTGTATCTTCTACAATAACATTGTTGAGCTTTGATAATTCTTCCATCTTATCCTTATTAACAAAATCTATCTTGAACAAATTTTCCTTGATAAGAATGTTATAATATGCTTTGATTTGATTAAAAAACTTCCTTTCAAATGAATTATATTTAAAGAGGTGAAAATGAAGATCTTGAAGGTCTAAAAAAATATATTATTTTAAAGATTATCCTTTCTTAACCATATTCTAAAACTTTATTGAGGCTTCTTCCAAGACCTTCATTCTCCACTTGAAATTGAAAGACCATGTTCTAGATAGATTACTTTTATAATCATTGAAAATATTCTTGGATAGAAGTATTTTCTCATCTGTAAGGGCCATGATGAAAATATCTTGAATGAAATCTACCCAAATATTGATATCCTTATCAATTTTGTCAATACCTGAATTGATCTATTCTTGTACTGAAAAAATGTTGTTGTAGGTCTTGCAGGCTTCATCTATGAATTCTAATCTTTTGATTAGAATTTTCTCCACCCAAGCCTCAGAATATTTTCCAGGAGAGGAATTTTTATGGATTTCTACTATTTCCTTTAGGTCAATGTTAACAGTGAAAATAATTTGTGGAAGTGTAAATAGAGGATTCAGATCTAATGAAGTTATATCAAATGAAAGGAAATATTTAATGAAATGTTCTGGAACTTGTACCTATTCCTCCAAGTGCTCATGAGTTTGTTTTCCTTTTTCAAATACTTCAATAACCTTGTATATAGTTTCCCTAAGTTTTTGCACTTCACCTTTGGGGTTCGATTCACCTAAGTAAATTCTAGTTATCTCAAAATTAGATACTTAAAAATTATTATCCTCTTTTGTTCTAACAATTTCTAGGAATGGTTGTCTTATAGAATCAGAGACAAGAAAACAAACACTCTTGGATTTCTTAGGAGGAGTATAATTTCTAAGAATAGAAGTTACTACATCATATTTGAGAACCTCAATTCTATATTGATTCTTTCTCTTCTTTTTGTCAACCATGGGATGAACCTAAGTGAATGAGTCCCTTGATTATGTTGTCAGAGGAGGAAATGTAAGAGAAATTTGAGAACTAAGAGGTTGAGAAACTGAAACTTCTATAGTATAAGTCACAAGATATGAATATTGTCTTCTCACCTCCAACTTAGGCCTAGATACACATATGTTTCTTGAATCAGGGGCAATTACCTCAACTAAATCTTCTTCTCCATCATCACTTTCTTCACTCTCTTCTACTTCTTCTTCCTTAAATTATTTCTTTTCACCAATATCTTCCTCATCCTTCTGTGATTACATAGGGGTTGCTTCCCCTCCTACTTCATGTGTGTCATCCTCATCATTATCAATATGTCTTGGTGTGTCTACCTTTTGTTATCCCTCTTTGGATTTATAGTTCTTGGTATATAATTTGGTTTCGAAGTATATAGGAGAGGAAGGAGTTTTCTAGAGAGGGGTAGAATTTTGTGAGGAAGACACCTCTTGAGAAGAATCCTCATTCTGAGAATCATTGAATTATTTGATTTTCTTGTTCAACCAATGTATTTTCCTTAAGAGAAGAGGAGTGTTAAGGTCATTTGGATTATCATTATCCTTATGTGACCAATCAATAGTGGGAAGAAGAGTGTAATAAATAGAATTTGTGAATTATGTAGTGAATATATATGAGCCATCATCGGTCATTCCCTTTACTACTGCATACAATTTGAAATTTTGGATCTTTTTTATGGTTAATCTACCATAGGCTCTCTTTATGACCTCATAGTCTGTCCAATAGTCCTCAAATGCTATCAAATGATGATATGCTAGTGAGATATTTTCCCAATAAACTTTTTACTATCAAAGTAATCCCTCTTCTGGTAAGGGTACAAGTTGAATGAAAATATAGTTCTCTCGACATCTTGTATATCCATAAATGATCTACATATGTAAATTTCCAAATTTATTGGAAATTGGATGTAAGAGATATTCTTATCTTTGCAAGTTCTGTGAATTTGGTCCAGTTGCCTACAAAGTTGAACTAGAATGATCTTGTCATTATAATAGATAGGAAGTTTTTATGGATCTCCCTGGAACCTAGATGCTCGAATATAAGAAAATTTCATGAATTGGATGAACAGGATGCCATAGACTAAGATAAAATATCTAGCTTCTTGAGAAACTCTATTTGTTACATTTCCCTTAGGTAGCCTTACCAAGAAAATTGTGAAAGAATCATTCACTCTCTTATGGTGGCTCTTGTTGTTCTCATAGGTTAGCTATGTGTAAAAATCACAAATGGCCATTATTGCCCATTTTTCACCCTTACAAAAATTGAACAACTTCGATTACTACGGAATTATGAGAAGGTCCTCAGAGGATTCATAGTATGTCATGGATGATAAATAAAAGTCATGACCAAAGAATAAGTACCACCATAATTCTAAACAAGGCCATAAATGTTTTTAACAAGCTGCAATACACAAATATTAAAGTCGCGGGTAAAATAAAAAGGGGTAAGAACCACGGATTGAAGGGAAAGGGTCCACGGATGTTGAATCAACATCAAACCACATTAGATAAACCATGGGTCAAGAAAATAAAATAGTAGAGCCATGAAACAAAGAAGACAAATTTGTAGAGGTAAAAACTACATGAAGCTAAAATAGAAAGCCATATAACAAGAAAAATAGTAGTTTTCCATGGAGGGCTAATATGGATGTAACTTTTGATCCAATGACCTAATCTTTACAGATATTATATTATTGGAAATACTTCAACCTCCTCATGTAGTAAAGTTTGTATTTCTCAATGTAAATAGAGGTAGGTGGGTATGAAAAAGGAAAAATCTCCAACGCTTAAAATAACTGTTCCAGGCGGCAAAACCACCAACATAAAATGCAGTATGGGTGTCGTTCCTTCTTTAACAATGTGGGGAAGTGGGTTTTTCAGAGGCGTGTAGATATTTTTAGATAATTTAATGAAAGTGGTTAGTTGGTGGAAGAAGGAATTTGAATTTCCCTCTTTTTTCTTCTTCTTTCTTCTTTTTCCATTTTTCTATACATTGGAAAGTGATGCCCAATTGAAATGTTGGATACTTTGGGAATGCAAGGGCATCATTTTTTCTTACATAAGTATTCTACGAGTTCCATGCCTTGGATCATGGCTCTGTGAATGTTTTACATATTCTTCCTGTGTTGTAAAATTTGTGCATGATTTTCAAACAATTAAATATTTTTTTGTGTGGCTCATTCCTTCCTTAGCTAGTGTTTCATTGCATTTCCTTTCTTATTTATTTTCTCACGAGTATGTTGTATATGTCATTCTAGGATATATATCTATTGTGCATCATAAAGATGGGAATCTAGACATGATTTTGATATGTGGCTATTATTTCTACCTTATTCATCATCATTTTCTCCCATTTTATCTCTTTCATAAGTATCTTTTCCCTTATTTTGGTGTTATCACCTCTCTAGTTTAGGTTTTTGTTTCATACATCTCCTTCTCACCCTGGTCCCTTAGAAAGTTAGAGTAGAGTTAGATAGTTTCATTTCAATTCCTAGGAGTAGTGTAGCAGTAGAAGTAAGTAGAGGAAGTTTGCCTTCTCTAGAGGTCTGTCTTAGTTTGAGTCTCACAACTTGGAGATAGTCTCATGTTGCCTCAATTCCCTAGATTCTTATGATTTAAGATGGGTGTGAATTTGAGCTCCAAAACCTAGATTATATCTACTCTCCTAGCTCAACAAACCAATCCATATCCTATACCCAACTATGGTGTACATTAAATATGATGTCATGTAAAATATTTTTTCTTGTATGCTTGGGTGAGATGTTGAGTTAGATTCTCACTGATTATTTCTCCCCAATTAAAAGGTTGTTTACCTTCACAGATCAAGTTGATGTAGATACACAACCATTCCCATAATTCTTGAGTTGAAGGTAAACTCATTACTCTTTCCAACAACGTTATGATATATGATAAATCTTCCAAAAATTTAATTTTGTAGAGAGTTTTGTGCACCTTTGAATATCTCCTCTTCTTGACTCCTATCCATGATTTGGAAATCATGGATTGATATTTATTGGGATTAAGTTCAAAATCTCTTTGGTTATCATATTTGGTTAGAATCTTGGATCCTTCAAAATTTGGAACTCCCATAGCCATGTTGATTTGATGTGAATCTAATTGTGTGATAAATTTACCTTGAGGGTCCTTAAATTCCTTGGTTTGGTGATGAAAACAATATGCACAAGCTATAAATGTATCGACACATTGAAATAATGTAGGATAAACCCCTGCATGAGATAATCCACTATTTATAATGATTCAAGTTAATATAGTTGGGTTTTCATCTTTCATTCAGGACCAAAATTCATCTAAATTCATGTCTTTGATGTCATTGTCCCCTATTTAAGGAACATAAGTCTCAAGGGATGAAATGTGCTCATATTTGGCACATTGGAACTTCAACTTTGAAAATTAGATACAAATCAGGGAAAAAATTGGTCTTACAATGGGTCTTTGAAAGGATTTTAAGGGAAGGGAACCAAAAATAACACAGTTGTAAAAGTGGGTAAAACAAGGATGACATTACTCACCTGATGGATGAAGATGAAGGTAACCTCCTAACGTTCACAGTGTAACTCAAATTTTTGAATTTAGTTAATAAAGGAGGAAGAAAAAAAAAATTCTTTTGGATGTGGGAGAAGGGAAGGGCACAAAATGACAGTAGTAGGAGTGATTTTACAAATGTAGGGAATCAACTAGAGTGGGAGAGTTTATACTACCCATGTCGATCACCTTATACCATTAAACTCCACCTAAGCTTGTTAACATGGTAATTTAGATGAAACAATGCCTGATGGAGCAAAAACCCCACTCATTGTGTGTTTTTTATGCATTATGATGAGTGAATTGATTATGTGGGGAATTGATAGAACTTGGGAATACTTCCCTTTGTTCCCAAAATTCCAACAATGGATGCATTAACCGAAAATGGAGCAGGAGTTGGGAGGAGTAGGAAATCAGGGAATTGGATACTGGGAGGAATGAGGGAAAAGGTTACCATGGTGCATGATTTCACTAAAGTGTAAAATGTGGTGGGTCAAACAGAAAGGAAAAAAATGAAGGGAAATGGGGAATAGTGTCTGATAAGGCCGATATGCCTGATAGATTTCATGGAAGTGGTAAAGGTGGAAAAATATGGAACAAGAGGAATAAGGGAACAATTCCTCTTGTTCCTCAAAGGTATGATTTATTTAATTCATGCTCCCACTTCAAAACAATTACTAAATCCAAATTTATTACTCCTCAAAATGAATTAACATATTATAAGTATGACTAGGAAAAGCAAAAAACTTAGCCAAAACTTAATTTTTTTGAAACTTTGCACATTTAGGTCTCATGAAAATAGTTGGTTCTTTCTAAGGCTTGAATTGGTTTGAACAAAGTAAAAATAATGCAAAGAAAATAACTCTAGAATCTCACGGCCTACAAGACCAGTGTTTTATCCATTGGACAAAATACAGGAGAAAACATAGAAGAAAACTTGAACAAGGTAAGGGAAAAAAACACACAATAAATTCAAATCCAAAAATAAGAACTATGTATACAGGAATGACACCCACTCGACACTTATATAACTTAAGATATTTCACACTATATGGAAATGGGCAAGAAGTACCATCCATAAAGGCTAAGTAATATGAATTTTCACCAGCAAAGTGTTTAATTTGAAATGTACCAAGCCAAAGGGAGTTGAAACTACCATGGCTCCAGTGAGGCTCCATCCTCTTGTCCTAGAGAAGAAGGATATCTCTAACTTGTAAGTCACGGGACTTGGCCTTCTTGTCAAAAATTTGTTTAAATTTTTGGTTATGGCTTGAGATATGATCATCGACTTGTATCCTCTCCTCTTCCAACTTCTAAAAGTACATGATCCTCTTTTCAAATGCATCCTTGAACTATTTGTCTTCAATGGTCTTGGATAAGTACAAGGCTAGTAACTCAAGAGTAACTGGTAATTGATTATCCATCACATGCACCAATTTAAATGGATACATCCCAATATCTCTCCTTGGTGTTATACGATCATCTTAAAGGGAATCATATAACTTTTTATGCCAATTCCATTGTGACTCATCAACCAACTTCTTAACTATGGTCACCAAATTTGTGTTGGTTGATTTGGCTTTCCCATTTCCCTGTGGGTAATATTATGAAGAATGTGAAAGGGAAATAACATATCCATAATATAAATCTAGGAGCTCATAAGAGGAAAATTTAGGAGCATTATCTGTTATAATTTTGTTAGGAATGTTGAATTAAACCATAATATTCTCCTTAATGAAATCACAAATGACTTTAGAAGTTGTTCTTTTGACTGGAATGACTTCCACCTAATTTATAAAATAGTCTATTACTATTAGAACATGAGTGTATCATGCACTAGAGTTTAGATTGAGAGTTCCAATGAAGTCTAATCTTGATTCTTGGAAAGGTTATTCTATCACAAAATGATTCAAGGGAAGAGTTTCCAACGTAGGTCATCCAATAAATGTTTGACAAGATTCACATTTTCAAACCCACTTAGCCTTTAAATAGGGTTGACCAATAATAAACTCCTTAGAGGATCTTATAAGCAATCACTGGAGAAGAGAAATGACCTCTGCAAGCTTGATCATGGTAGTCCCTCAACAATCTCTTATTTTTTTCCTTATCCATACATCTTACGAAATGACCATCAATCCCTTTTCTAAAAAGAGAGTTATCCCAAAGAACACACATGTAGCTCGGATTTTAATTGTTCTCTTTTCTTTAGCATCATTATGTGTAGGAATTTATCTGTATGTGAAGCAGTGAGAATGTTGCAGTACCATTCATCTTATAACTCATAAACAAAATATTTTTCATTTTAGTAGACTCGGTATTACAAAAATATTCACTTGAACCTTCTACTATCATCTTGCACAAACCTCATCCTCAGACTAGTTTGGTGGCTTAAGATCAAGGTCATACTCCTAAACCTTTGCAATCTAGTTACCCCTTTTCAAACCAAACTCTTGTTATGTTAGTATAGAATTCACAAAATGATCTGGGAAAAAAATAATGGAATGGGAGTTGAGAATGTAGAACCTGAATTGTTTTACATCCTTGACTACAATGCATGCATGCTTTTTAATATGAGAATACTTTAAATTATGGGACTTAAGAACATATATCATAAAATAAATTGGTGCTTCAACTCCTTAATAATTTATCTGAACTAGAATGGTAGAGAGTGTATGCTCAGATGCATAACAAAAAATAATGAAGTATTTATCAAAATCAGGGAAAATAAAAACATGTGTTTTTGAAATTGTTTATTTTATTTCATTGAATGCCTTCTTTCCTTCAACACTCCAATGGAAAGACTATTTTTCTGTCATGATTTATACTATAATTCGAGTCAATTCTATAACATCATGGATGAATATCCTGATAAAATGTATTTTACCAAAGAAAAATTGAACTCCTTTCTTATTGGTAGGGAGAGATATCTTCTGCTTAGCTTGCACTCTCTTCAGGTAAATCTTTATCACATCCCTTGAAACAATATGCATAAGAAAATTACCTTCCGTAACTCCAAAAATGGACTTCTTTGGATCGAGAGATATGTCATGATCTCTACATCGTTGAAGAAAAATCTTAAGGTGTTGAAAGTGATCTTCCACATGTTTAGAGAAAAATGTAAGATCATCTAGGTAAATAACAATACATTTGTTTTTTAGATCTCCAAAAGATAAATCCATATCTCTTTGAAAAGTGGAACTTGCATTAATGATGCTAAAAGGAATTCTATGATAGGAAAAAGTTCCCCATGAAGTTTTGAAGGTAGTTTTGTGTTGATCTTGGAGATCTACTTCAATTTTATTGTAACCGGAAAACCCATCAAGCATTGAAAACATTTCAGAACTAGTTATATCCTGTAAAATCTGATCCATCATGGGAAGAGGATAGTTATCTTTTAAAGAGCACTGATTTAGATTGTAGAAATCTACACAAATCCTTATCTCCCCAATTTTATTTCACACTATAATAATATAAGCAATCCAAGCAGAATGGTGAATAGGAAAGATAATTTTAACATTCAAACAAATTTAGATCTCTTGGTAGATCATCCATACAATTTTTGGGTTATATTATCATTACCTGAAAGAATGAATTCTTGGTTTTAGGGGAATATAGTGTTGCATTTATCTCAGCTTAAAAGTATTGAAATATTCATAAGAGTATCCAAGCACATCCATGTATTTTATTAACAATTCAACTAATTTCTTATTTTCCTCAAAAGAACAACATTTCCCTATATTAACAAGTTTAGGGTCCTCGTAACTTCCCCCAAGTTTACATTTTGAAATTCAGACGATTAATCCATGTTCTGTGATATCCCGCTTTTGAAAAAATAGTTATACTTTTCAAATAGATCTTCTAGACTAACCAAACCCTTAGGTAATTTATTACCCTTCAACTTAATACATCCATCCTAATTATACTCATATTCAATGCCTTCTTTAGTTATGGATGAAAATGACTCTCTATAACTAGCTTCATTACCCTCAAAATATAATTGATTGAAATTATCTTTTAGTTTGAGAAAAGAGATCAGATTCTAGTCATCATTAAATACTTACCATTTATCTGAATTTCCTGGAATGTTAGGTCTAAAAATAATCTCAATTATGAACTTATCATGAGTGAAGTTAGGATGATGCATTAGCAAAGAGCCAGAGACTGCCAAGGCATTGTAGTCACAAAATCATGCACTTTAGACATTATTTATCTTGGTTTCATACTATTATTTAGAAGGTTCTTAAGTGAAGAAAGTACTAGTTAACCCCTGTCTTTTGGCCATTTTGTTTTATTTTATTTTGTCATTACTGACCTCTTATACCCATATGCCCCATAAAATTTTGTCATCTTGCATTATTTTATCCTCGACTAGGGTTCCAAGATTAGTATTGGGGCGCCTTGGTCCCACCAGGGGCACACCAGTCCTTTTAACACTTTCCCACCACTTTTTGAGCTCTTTTTAGCTATTTGAGGTGTTTACCTTTTTTTTGGTCATCCTTTTCGAGGTTAATTATGAAATTAGACCAAGAGAACCCTATTGATATAAAGTTATGAGACCATAATGAGGGACCTAACATCACTTACTACTATCATCTAGAGTTGCATCCATCTATTGCATTGGAGATAAATTACATCAACATAGATCCATCATCAAGGCGTAAGGCTAGTACATCTACATCATACTTCATAGGGGGAGGGATTCTATTTTATTCCATGCACACATTCTATTACATTTTCTACACAAGTTATTGCTTGCTACTCCACAAAGTGTGACTGGCACAAGATTAACCTAGGGAATGTTCACACACACTTGCACATAGAAATACATTGGGTCTGAGATGTAGTCCAATTATCAGTTAGTAATTCCACCATTGTGGTAGCTGAGGTCAAACCGACCCCTTCATATGCATTATTCTTTTTTAAGGGCTTGATGTTTTTTTGGGGGTCTTGCAGGTATTTCTTCCATCTTGGATTATTGATGACATTTGAAGGATCATGAAAAATCTGATATGACACATAGTGAGGGTTCTAGATCACCTTCCAACCTTACAAAGATGCATTCTAGAGATTTTTCACAGACCAGAGCATCTAGATTGTAGACCAAAGTGCTTGTGGGTTCCCCAATCCTCCTCTAGGTGCTCCAGTCCAACTAGATCCTCTAGCTCCATCCTTTTAGGGTCTCCTGCACATTTTTTGCAACATTCATATTTTCCAGTCATCACTACAATACTTTCCTATGAACATCTTCCATTTCAGTTGAGTTATTTCCTCTTCCTTCCTACATATTAGGGTTAGCATTTCTATTTACATAGTTACTTAGATATTTACATATTTATTGCGTTTACTCATTTTATTTACAGATGTTCATAGGTTATATTAAATATCCTCATACTACATAGTTATTCCACTTTTATTTAATCATTTTGGTGAACCCCACTCGATCATCCATGCTTCTAGATCCTTCCTTCTTACCTTTATCATTCTAGGTTTATTCTCCTTTACCATGGCTCAGTCTCATGAGGAATTTACTAAAGCACATATGAAGGCCATCAATGATCACCTTGTTGAACATCCATAAGATTTATATTTACTTTTACATGTTTCTCATGAGGAAGCTACTAACTTGGTCAAAATCACTAGTTCATCCGCCATACCCACTTCTATTACCACTCAACTGCCTGCTTCTACTCTTCCTCCTATTTATACTATTCCTATTTTTTTTCCTACTCCTACCAATCATTTTATGCCACCCTTAGTTTCTCATGTATAATAAGTCTCATATGTTGGAAATCCAGACTTAAATTCTCTTTATCAAGATCTTCAAGCTCAAATTCGTAAGTTGCAACAGACCACTTTGCATGCATCACCATCTTTAGATTCTATCTTGTTATTACATACTCCATTCACACCTACCATCTCTACTTACCCACTTCCTCCAATTTTTTTCACCCCTAAGCTTCCCATTTTTAATGGGCATGGTGACCCATAAGAACACCTTAGATCATTTCATGGTGCTTAGCTTGAATTCACCAATTATCATATCCTTTTATCCATATTATCTCCTCGTAGTCTCCATGATTATGTGATGCGTTATTTCTATGACTTACCTATTCACTTAGTAACCTCATTTACACATCTAGTTTTCACATTTCTTACTCATTTATCTATCAACATCATCTCTATGATTTCTTATGCCCAGCTATCACAACTTAAACAAGGCTCCAATGACCACCTTAACAATTACGTCTCGAGGTATAAGAACAATCTAGCTAAGATGACCAACGTGCTTTCCTACTCTAAGCTTTAGGTGTTATTTATTCAAAGTATATTACCTCATCTATAGGAGAGTGTTCTCTTTGAGACTTCTCCTTCATTTGATTATATTTTTCATACTCTCAAGCTTCGTGAGACTAAACTTATATCCATAGGAAAACTTAAGTATCAAGAACAAACTTCATCTTCCACTCGATTTCCTAACAAGATGTCATTTAAACCTTCCACAACTAAACCAGTTGATGGTAAAGTCACTGTCAACACCGTCACTCCTACTGGAGAGGTTTAGTCACATCAACCGTGGTGCATGTTTAACAATTTTCCCATGGCTCCGCATCTTATATTGAAACAAATTCTTGCGATAAATCTTATTACCCTTCCCCCGTCACTCAAATTAGAACCATCACAACCAAAAGGTAGGAACTACAATGAAAACTTCCATTGTGATTATCATTAATTTGTGGTAAAGTCTACAATAGATACCTAAAACTCTGAACAATCATTCGAGACCTAATAAATAACAAAGAACTAGAGTTCCCAGATTCTTCTAGCTCTTCCCCAACCAACAACAAGGGTAACTCAAGATTTTTAACGATGACTCTCAACAATGTGAAAATAAGAAAAAATAATCTTCTACTAGTCACATGTATCACATGGTATCACCTCCTGGATAAGGATCTCTAGATTTCTTAGTTGTTAACACTGAAGCTTCACCACCAATCATTTCTTTTTCCAACATCGATTATCATGCTAAGTTTAGATCTAATCATCTACACATCCATGCATCTATTGGATCAACATCCATCAATAATACTAAGGGTGATGTATCATGGCCCATTAGCACATGTTCTATTTCACATCTCAATGCTATCAAGTATCCTCCATTACAAATAGAATACCCTTTCGCAAAACCCTTTGGGGTTATTAAGCTACATGTTATAGTTGGACCCCTTACTATGCTTGTACCTTTCCTCAATGGAAACAAAGTTGAGGGATGAAAAATTCTTCTTGGTTTCAATTGGATTCATTGTTCTCAATATATTATTTCTATGAATCATTTATGACTCAAATTCATTCACAACAATTAGGTTATTTCTATTGATATCCTCCCTCCATATAATCCCTTATAAAATATCTATCACATCCCCTACTTCATCTAGTGCATCACATTCTATGTTTCTTAAAGCGCAATCTACTCCTAATTCACCTACTTACATATGATCTGCATAACCTCATCCCACTAGCCGTATACATAAGCATAAGTTTATTCCTCACATAGTTACTACATCTCGGCATAATCCACCACCTCATTTTATTCCACGCGGATCTTCTTCACCTTCGCATTCCATATCACATAGATCTCCATCACCAACACATTTTTTGTCACCACAACCTTCTTCATACATTCATCCCTCACATGTGCACAAAATAAATTCACCACTACAACATCTATCTACTATTCCTCTACTATTACAGCATGGTCATACAATTTCATCTCCCACATTAGCTGAAGGACCCCCGTCCTTCACAATGATTGGATAGTTCATTCATTCACACAAACTTGGGGGGCATAACAATTCACATCCCCCCAGTCTTAGCATAGTCACAATCATCATACTTTACATTCGTATACATTCATCTCCTTGCATTAGGCATGTTCATCATAAATTCTAGCATCATTACCCGATGGCACAATATTGTTCTTCAGTTCATACTTGACCATTAAGGGATTACTACTACGCTAAACCCCACACACTACACTATAGGCATTATAAATTGCATTTCATCCCACATCTTGTGTCATACACCATACATTCAACATTTAATTTACAAACTTTTTCACGTTTGCACCTCACACATCATACTAGTCTTCCTCTTACATATATCATACTTATATCATCAACGCACTTACTATTATACACTATTCATCCTATGCGTTACATACACTATGAGGATATTTACACCTATTTCCTCCCATTCTATTCATAGGCATATACCATACATTATACACTATACATCTCCACATTACTCATCTATCTACATGTATTACATTATGTGTTATACATTACTTTTTTAACATTCTACACATCTACCATTGCATTTTACACACTATGTTTTTACATAGTCTCTTCCTCATATGGTCATCTTTTATCATTTTATATGCTACATTTCCTTCTACGCACTGCACTCACTACCCAATGATGCACTGTAGTTCCTCGGACCATACTTAACTGCCGAGGGTTAACAAATCAAATGGACCTTACACTCATCACACATTTACTATCCAACCTTTCATTATGTGATAATCTTAGGCTACTGACATATGCTTTAGGCTAAATAGTCACATATTCTATCCTTTTGTAGTGGTATAAACCTTAGGTTACATCACCACTCCCTCTTTTTTATCTTGTAGTGATATACGCTTAGGGATAAATCATCACTCATTATTTCATCTCATAATTATATATGCTTAGGATAAATCACCACTTATACATTTAATCTAGTCTTGATATATGCTTTGGCTATAAGGTTCATGTACACATCATTTATAGGTCACATATCATCAATACACATACACATTCCTCAAATCACGTTAGACACAACACACACTACTCAAAATTTTCCCAATGACACACTCTCATTTATAGTTCATTCTTAACTACTAAGGGAGAAAAAAATGAGCCTCATTACATACAATTTCATTCAATTACGGGTCGTGTGGCTCCTATCATTCCATTTTGCATTCCATTCCATCCATCCACAACATATTACATTATCTTGGGGGAATTTACTCTTGTGTACTACTGTTTTTCATGATCACTTTACTACACATGTTAGATTGATTTCTTATATGTCATTATCTATACCATTCACACATGTGCGTTCACGTATTTTTTTATTTGTGATCACAGATATAGATCATTTACATGCAACATGGATGATTTCCTTCAACCCTTCCTACACTAATCATAGGGGGCATCCACATTCATTTATTCTAGATGTTATTATTTCATTTTGTACTTAGCACTGTGTATTATTTGGTTATTCACGCTTTGAAATATTAGTTATTTCTCTAAAATGCTAACTGGTGTCCCATGTGTAACACTTTTTTTATAGGATTACATGTTTCTGTGACCACTTCCTTTTTGTTTATTTGTCACATTGTCTTCCTTTTTTATTGTATGCATGCATTTCCCTTTGTTTGGTGTGCACACTTGTTTTTTGTTTACAACCATAATGTCCTTACATGTCTTGTGACATCGTGAGTGATGTCCCATGTTTGCAACCCTCTTTGTGTGCATTACTTGTCTTCTTATGTGTTTACACTACTGTGCTTGATAGCTTTTGCATTGTCTGCGTAGATTACACATTGTCTTCTTACATGCATGTGTTTTCATACTAACACTTGTTTTTCCTACTCATCCTTGTTGTTGTACACCTTGGTTTCTACCAAGCACATTTTTTCCCCCTATAGGGAACAATTACAGATTTCATGTGGTTGGTCCTCTTTTGGGGCTGCATTCTCGTATCAATGATATCGCATGTGCCCCTAAAGAGGAGGGGAATAATTTGGGGGTTTTATATGATAATACAAAGATTCTACACTAGCACGGTTCAGTTATATACACCAAGTGGATTTAGACAAATATATAAACCCCACAGATTTTATAAGACATGGTGTTTTTAGTATTCTGGGAAATAGCTACAGGCTTGAAGGTTACAATGGGTGTTCCTCTCTACACTACTTTGTCTAGTGGCATTGGTTTGCCCAAAAAACTAGGATGAATAGAGATCTCTTCACACACATTCAAGGAAGAAATTAGATCTTAGAGGACACAAAGTATTTCCTCCCTAAACTTCTTCAGCTAGGATGGCATGAGATTACCCAAAAAAAATTGCAATACAAGATATCCTTCTACACTCTCTTTCTGGATATGGATCAGGTGCACATGTTACATTTACATTTAGATTTCCCATTTACATTTATGTATTTTACATTTACATTTCCCATTTACATTTACATAATTTACATTTACATACTTCCATATACATGTGTCTCTTACATTTCAATTTTACACATACATACATACATACATACATACATATTTGACTACTTTATTTTTTTCTCCTTTGAGGTCCGGCCGTATGAGGAATAAGAAGTCAAATGGGGGCAGCAACAAAAACATCAATAAAAACACTTTTTATCATTCCACAATTTTTCTAGTCCTTTAACACATTTATAATAAACTCTTATTGGAAATTAGGTATGCATCTCTATCTAATTTATGTTACTGAGCTTTCCACCACCAACATAAAGTGGGAAAAAAATGTAGTAACAAAATCATGCACTTTAGACATTATTTATCCTAGTCTCATACTACTATTTATAAGTTTCTTTAGTGAAGAAATTAATAATCAACCCCCATCTTTTGGCCATCTTGTTTTATTTTATTTCATCATTACCAACCTCTTGCACCCATATGTTCAGTCAACTTCTATCATCCCATGTCATTTTAGCCTCGACTAGGGTGACCAAATTAGTATTGGGGTGCTTGTGGGCGCCCTGGTCCCACAAGGGGTGCACCAGTCCTTTTTTCACTTTCCCACCACTTTTTGGGCTCTTTTTAGCCATTTGAGGTCTTTATATTTCTTGTGGTCTGTATTTTCAGGGTTAATTACAGAATTAGACCAAGAGAACCATATAAATATAAAGTTATGAGACCATAATGAGGGACCTAACATCACTTAAAAATATCACTCCATCTAGATTTGCATCCATTTATTACATTGGAGATCACTTGCATCTGCATAGCTCCATCATTAAAGAACAAGTCTAGGACATCTATATCACACTTCATAGGGGGAGGGATTATATTCTATTCTATGCACACATTCTATTACATTTTCTACACATAGTTATTGCTTGCTACTTCACAAAATATGACTGACACAAGAGAAACCTAGGGAATGTTCACACACACTTACACATAGAACTACATCTGCTCTAAGATGTAGTGTAGCGCTCAGTTAGTAATTCCACCATTGTGGGAGCTGAGGTCAGTATGATCCCTTCATATGCATTATTAATTTTTAGGGTTTGATGCTTGTTTTAGGGTCTTACATGTCTTTCTTCCACCTTGGATTATTAGCAACATCTAAAGGAGCATGGATAATTTGATATGACACACAATGAGGGTTCCAAATCACCTTCCATTTCTATAAAGATCAGTTTTAAAGCTCTTGCATAGACCAGGGCACCTGCAGGCACCCCAGTCCTCCTCCATGTGCTCCAATCTAGCTAGATCCTCCAGTTCCATCCTTTTCGAGACTCCTACATAGTCATTTCCACCTTTATATTTTCTAGTCATCATTGCAACACTTTCCTGCAAGCAACTTCCATTTTAGATGAGTTATTTCCTCTTCCTTCTTATACATTATGGTCAACATTTACTTTTTCATAGCTACATAGATATTTGCATAATTCTTTATTGCATTTACTTAGTTTATTTACAACTTTTCATAGCTTAGATTAACTATCCTCATACTACATAGTTATTCCACTTTTAGTTAATCATGCATCTAATCTTGAGTTTTTATCTCTTATCACAACATCAATTGGAAAGTATTCAAAAATATCGATTGAAACCCACACTTTATTTTGATAATGTGTTAACCTCTCATTATTGACTTGGAATAAACCCAAGAATTGCTTAACTATAAGTTCTACATCCCCTTATGTATGACCATTATTTATTCCCATATCATTTTCTATTGTTAGACCAAGAAGGAGAGCCTCATACTCAATGGTGTTATTAGTATTAACAAATTGTAATTTGTATGAGAATGGGTGAATTTTTCCAGAAGGTGAGACAAGAACTACCCCTAATCCAAAACATTTGTAGAATAACTACCATCAAAATAAAGGGTCCAAATATCATTTGAACCTTCTAGAATGATTTCAGGGATATTCAATTATGGGCTGGACATTATCATATAGTTATCATGTCCCATGTCTTCATATAATATTTATGCTTGAGGATCATCAATATTTTGAACTATGTACTTAGTTTATATTTCAAGTAACAACTTCTTCATTCCTCCCTTCACATGGATCGGTGTATAGGACCAGTCCATTTAAATTTCTCCTCTTACATATCAACAAAATTTTCTTATTAAGAGAATTTCGTAAGAGGGGGTATATCAGCAACTAAGATAGTAGCTTTAAATATTTTTTTCGGGAAAAACTGCAAATGCTACTTGAGCATCATTTATCTTTCCAAAGAGTAACATGAACCAAATGTCTAGGTAAGGCTAAGGCCTAATGTATGAGCTACATGTGCATTCATTACATTATCTGATGCACCATAATTAATAACACACTTGCTTAATTTATGCCTAAATATCAATAAAGTTAGATAAAAGGGTTCAATTTTCTCAGATGTGGAAGGAGTAGAGGCCTGAAAATTTTGTGGGAAATGAGCCTTAAGGGTGGGAAGAATTCCTTTGGAAGATGAAGTAGCTTGAGTCAGTTTAGTATTTACAAAATCCTAGGTAAAAGCCTTTGGGTGAGTTTGATAGCACCTAATTACAGATATATTAATCTTGGTTTTCTTGATATGATAAATTATATCAAAATACCTTACAGAAGAATAAACTTCTTGATTGGATATGATAGAATTTTTAGGATTATTAACATTAGGGGTTGTATTTTCCTTAGAAATAGGTGTTGGAGATGTAGGGGTAATTGAAGGTACAAAAGTACTTACCTTCTTAGTAGTAGAAGAGATGGATAATCATCTCTTTGTGATAACTGGAATAACATCAGGAACCTCCTTAACCTTATCCTTCTTATCTAGCTAAAAAATGTATTTCTTTTTACTCAATTGTTCTCTGTTCATGACTGCATAATATTCACTAATCATTCCAGCCACTATTTATTCATAATCATACTCTTCATATTAATACACAACATAACCAATCTAACAATATTCAACCTCTTCTATAATGATTTCATCCTCTACTTCTTGAACTTCACAAGTTACATTCATTAGGACCTTCATAGGAGGAGCCTCAATGGAAATCATAGGCTAAGTAACTGGTAGACAATTCCTTGGTTGAAAATTCTTCCTCGGGATATCTTTATAGGGGATATTATCATAAAGTTTCTTGTTATAACAATCAAATCATTAGCCAATTTCTAGACTAATTGATCAAAACCAGTTGGACCTGAGGTGGAATCCTTAGCCTTGGAAGGTTCTTTTTTAACTTAACATACATGATTAATTCATTTTCAAAACTTATGGCTAGTTCTCGATCTGTGTTCTAGTTTGTCAAATTTTCTCTTCTTAATGTATAACTTACCTCTAGAAGTTGAGCATTTATGAAGAAAAATTTCAGATTATCTGTTATGGGGAGGGTAGTAGCTAAAATATTATAAACTAACATGTTAAAATTTGCCACAAATTATCTCATTGGTTCATAGGGTTCTTTCTTCATCTAGAAAAGGTATGCCAAAAGAGCATGGGCATATTCCATTAGCTTAAACCTATCCTAAAACTTAGATTTCATTGTATCCCATTTGGTTATATTGTTAGCAAGAAAATGATAAAACCACTCCATAACATTCTTACAAACTTTCAATAAAAAAATATGACAGATACATCCTCATGTGCAACCCCAAGAACTCCACAAGAGACATAGAATGTTATGGCATACTCATTGGGATGAACCTTACCATCTCCTCTAAATTTTGGGAAGTTATTTCAAATTCATTTAGGAAGATCATGGAGAGGTTGAGAAAGGGATAAGGGCCAAATATTATGTTCCCAGGGCCTGATGCAGCCATTCTAGGAAAAAAATTACAGAGGAAAGGTAACCCTAGCTAAAATAAAAACTTGATTTGTACTTCCTTGTGAAGGTGAACTAGGTTTCCTTTGAGTTTGAGGTGTACTTGTAAACCTCTTTCCTTTACCCATTATTTCCAGAGATAAATGAAATTAATGTTGTTGTTGAAACTAGAAAGTAGGATATTTGATGCCCTAGACTCTCACACTTCTGGTATATCTCCATTCGGTCAATTTAGAAAATCCATGAAAATTTTCTATTCAATTGTGTTGAATAATATTCCATGGGCACATACTTAAACAAAAAAAACGTGCTCCATAGTGGGCACAAAAAACTATTTGTTGAAAAAATGTCAATAAAAACACAATCAAAAACTTAGGGGACAACAATCCTTCCTCTTTAATGGGGAGGTTCCCTTATTCATACCAAAATATAAAAATCTAAAATATTTAAAAACTAATAATTTTAAATGAGGATGTTGGTAGCATTAATTAATTTCATGATTTCAAATACAAAATAAGGATCAAGAGAAGAAGATTCAAAAATGCAACTATGCAGGCTTCTTGGAAAGAAAAAGGAATATGGTACACACATTTCCTTTTCAAATTTATCTATCAAGGATTCACAACTCCTTCTTGATCGTTTAAGATCACCACACCTACACGTATGAAAATAAGAAAGAAAGAGATAACAAAACTTTCAAATAAGAAGAGTACATATCTTATTCTACTAATACATGAAAATAACTTGATGATATGCATGTTTGCATAATGAATTTTATCACATTAAACAAGATTTAAATTGAATCACAGTTCAATAAATTTTGGTCTATTCATAAGAACACAAAGTTTCATAATCTAGATAATGCACACAGTGCGTGAAATACAAAAGAACTAGGAAAGAAAAATAGACATAACAAAGAGGAGAAAGGGTAGGGTTCTTCTTCTAAATTTTGAATAAATATTTCTTACATCATAATATACCACCACCGAACCCCTTTTACAAAGAAAATTAATCCTTATATAGGAAAAGGGGAAAGGAGTAACCACCTTAACTAACTAGTTGCTTTAATTAAGTGATAAAACACTTAATTAAATAAGTTACATTCAAATGAACATATATTACATATTTCCTATATATATATATATATATATATATATATATATATATATATATATATATATCAAAATAAATTCATTGAAAAAATAGAGAAATTAATAGTACTAAGAGTTTGAGGAAGAATGAAGTGAGGAGATAGAAGAGGTTGGAACTTTTATCTTGAGAACATGCATCTAGAACTTGGTGACTGCAGCTGAGATTTTTGCCTCCCTTGGCACAATGGTGTTGGTCAAGTTGCTCATCCATGATCCCAAGGAATTCTCCATCTCTGAAATTATCCCACCATATTGAGAGAGTCCCTTTAAAGCATCTACAATAACTTTTTTGAGCTATGATAATTCTTCCTTCTTGTCCTTATTAGCAAACTGTGTCCTAAAAATTTTTTCCTTAATAAGAGTGTTAAAATATGATTTTATTTGATCAACAGAGCTCCTTTTAGATGAATTTTATTGGAAGAGGTGACAAAAAAGAGCTTAAAGGTCTACAAAAATATTTTATTTCAAATATTCTCCTTTCTGAACCACATTCTACAACGTTTTTGAGAATTATTCCAGGACCTTCATTCTCCACTTAACACTCAAATACCATGGTTTGGATAGATTGCTTTTAGAGTAATCAAAAATATTCTCATAGAGAAGTATTTTATCACTTGTAAGTGCCATGATGTGAAGATATTGAATGACATATGTCTAAATCTTGATCTCCTTATTGATTTTGTTAATACCTAAATTGATTTGTTCTTGTGTTGAAATAATGTTGTCATAGGTCTTGCGGACTTCATCAATAAATTTCAATCCTATGATTAGAATTTTCTCCACCCAAGCCTCAGATGATTTTATAAGAGTGATATGTTTATGGATTTATACTATTTCCTTTAGGTCAATGTCAACAATGATAACAGTTTTTTTAAGTGCATACAGAGGAATCGGATCCAATGCATTTCTATCGGATGAAAAAAAGGATTGAATTAAATTTTCCAAAACTTGTACCTATTCCTCCAACTGCTCCTATTTTTTTTTTTCATTTTTCAACTCTTTCAATAACTTTAGAGATAGTTTCCCTAAGGTTATGAACTTAACCTTTGGGGGTTGATTCCCCCAAGGAAATTCTAGTTAGCTCGAAATTAAATATTGAAACATCCTTCTCATTATTATCCTTCTCTGGTCTAGAAATTTATAGAAAGTTTTATCCTATAGAATCAAAGACTAGACAAGAAGCGGTCTTGGATATCTTGCGAGGAGGAAAAGTTCAAAGAAGATCAGATATTGTATCATATTTAGGAACCTCAATTCTAGATTGATCATTTCTCTTCTTGTTTTCCACCATGGGATGAACCTAGTTGAATGAGTCTTGTAGTCATCTTTAATATACCTTCTATCTACTCTAAGCACGTCGACCTATCACCCAATATGTGATGGGTTCTCACTTGAGGTGCATAGGGCCCTAAGCCCCTCCTTTATGTGAGCCTCACAAGAATGTTACACCATTAATGGAGGATGGGTTGTAGAAACAAAAACATATACATTCACTCAAAAATAGAAAGTACAGATACCTGATTTAGGCATAGATTTACCATCAATGGAAATAAACATTATATTAAGAAAAATAAACTAGATCTGATCCATAAAAACATGAATAAAGTAAGGGTTTATATCCATAAACAAGGATATCTAGAATAAAACACCATATATTTATTTACAAACATTTACATTAGCCTCATTACATCACAAGGGTCATACAAACCGAATGTATCAAGTAATGCCATCTCAAAGCCATACAAGATACTCTGCATAAAAAACCCTAGCTAGGTTCTTCCATCTCATCTTTGGTTTCAAACTCAAGCACATATATATATATATGCATAGAATCATCCTTTCCTAACCTCTCTCTAGCACTAACAATAACAATTAACTACAACAATGGAAGCTCCCAATACCACAATCAGTAACATTCTTCCAACGCTTTGTTACCTCTCCAAATCTGTTTACTTTGAAAGTGGAAGTGTGGTCCTCTATGATTGATTTCTTATTCTAGTTTGCAAAGGCCTCTACTAACTATAATGATCCTCCTGGCAATATTCCCTATGTGGAATATTATTTTCTTGACCTCCAAGGCTCTAAGATGGCACCTTATCCATTCATCAAACCTACTCGGGCCCTCACGTGTTTCTCTTGTGATAGTGCATTCCAAATTCATATAAGTACCCAAATCCTCTTCTACTTCCATGAACTAACCTCTTCTCCTATGCACCTTTCCTTGAGTGCCTTCCTACTCGCTACCCTTGCACTTGCACACTCCTTTTTCCTTGGGAATTAGTCAATTCAGGGCCAAACATTACCCCACACTATGCATGTTATCAATCCCCAGAAACACTTTTTTCTTTCATCAAATAATATGAGAATGAAATAATCTACTATTGAATAAAAAATGGAAGAATAGAGGGACCCTGTTACTGCTTCATGAGCAATGGGAAGTCTCTCTTCATGGATGCTTTAAGTTTATTGAAAGAATATACTTCACACTACGCATGTTGAAGTGAATCACCTACCAATGTGATAAATTTGTCAAAACTTAGCTCATCTCCCTTAGCCTTCAGCATGTCTCTAATTTTTTTCATCTACTTGTTAAGGTCTCCTAGCACGTCCATCCTACGAGTGACTTGTGGGTACAATTCCTTTAGTTTATTTTTAATCGAAACCTTGCAGGTTTCGATTGCCTCTAATTTCTTATCAACTTTGGCCAAGATCTTATATCACTCTAACCTATTTCCCTTGTTTTTATATTGAAACTCCTTTAGATCCCCCTCATGGCTAGTAACCAATATGCTTGATACTCTTTCTCTATCTCCACAGTTATCATACACAACTTCGGCCATTTGTTCTGTGGTCTTCACTAAGGCAAGGAGCTTGAAGTACCTAGTTATTGTCTCCCCAATGTTCAACTTTTCTTATTTTTTCTGGTGTGCCATCACCTCTTCTACAGACTCCAATGAAAGTGGTTGCCTCTCCATGGTGATTATGCACGTCAAGTCTTCCAAGAAGTTCATGGTCGAATCATACTTCTTCTCATGAGGGGCTAGGTCTGGGTGCTTTAAGATAATGGCATTTGAAATAACCTTTACCTTCTTGTAGAATTTTTGCACCTTCACCTTTTCATCCCTCAACTCACGCCTTAACTATGTATTGATCAATTCCTTCTATTTTATATCTTTGTCCCTCTTAACGATATCCTTATTATTTTTCTCAATCTCATCCTCTAAGACTCTTATTCTATTATTTCTACCTAAATGTATTTCTTCCACCTCCATCGATAATTTTTTGAGAAAATTAGAAAATTGCTCATTTGACAACTATTGGGCATTCACAAGAGGGTTCATTCCCTTGGAATTTGGTGTCTTCATCAATGCATTACTATTAACCTCGAACTGGGGCTCATCAAAGTGGGTCTTAAAATACTAGGATATCATTTTCCTTATGCATGGGTATTCACCCTCTTCATTAAAAGAAGACCAATTGAGGAGTTTTTTTGGGGACACTGTGCTTTGGAAACACATATGTAGTACCTTGTTTAGATCATTAATGTAAGTCATGGTATGTTCCTCCATAGCTACTACGCCCTTTCCACCTGTATGCACTGCCTTGGGGAAACTTATTGTTAGGTTAGGATCTATGCCCACGCTTCCATACTCTTTCCCTATACTCGTGATCTCCTCAATTTCCTTTAGCACTTTGTCAATGATGTGCTCCACCTTTTTCTCCACTAACTGTTGTATAAAACCCACCACCTCTTTCTCTACTATTTCATATATATGTTCTCTAGTCAGGGTTGAGGTCTTCTGAGCATGCATGTCTACTTCCTCACTTCCTCATTTTTTATGGGCACCCTCCTCATACTCATTCTTCTCTTCATATCCTTCTTCATTGGACTCGTGTACATGGTGAATAGGGGGACTCTTACCTTCATCTTGTTCTTCATCCTCCTCCTAAGAGTCATCACCCTTCATGCTCTTTGTCTCCTCAAAGTCTAAGCTTTGTGCCACTTTCTACTTCTTCTTCACCGGTGACTCCTCTAGCATAGGGGACTCTTCTTTTTCTGGTATCTTTTCCTTAGCATGATTCTTCTTCCTCCATGTTTAGATACTTGGTCTTGCACTGCTGTAGTCTGAATGATACGCACACTCGGCACCCTACTTGTTGTGGTATCTACTCTTTCTCTCTTTATTCCCTTCTTCAAGGAAGGATCCTTTGGGATGGATACATCATCCTCCAAGTACGTTACCTTATTGAACTTGGCCCTTAGGTGGATATACACCATTTCCGCTATTTTACCTGCAATAGGAATTGACACTAGCTTCATCATATGTACTTCATGGGAGACATAATTATCCACATACATGCACTTCTTAGGGTAAACTAGACTTCAATGTAGCACACAGTAATCTTGATCTACCTCACTTAGATCATATATGAACTTATTTTCCTCCTTGAACCTGTTGATCGTGCTTTGAAAGTACTGCGTTGTGAAGGAAAAGGGTAGTTTACACCAACTGATTTTTGTTCCATCAATAAAATTAAATATTCCTATGAAAAAGTGCTAGAAAATAGCAAACTCATCCTCACCATCCATCAAGGCTGACAGTTTCTTTAGGATTCTCCATTCTTCCCTGAATGCATCATGATTTTCTTATACCACTTCTCTAAGCGTGCTTTGTATGGTGCATTCATCAACTCACAATTGTATGATTCGAACCTCTTTTCGGGGGAGGGTTTCTCATTAGGGTATTCCCATACATAGCTTATTGGCCCATCAGGAACTCTAATATCTGAAAACAAAATAGTAAGTAAAATGTTACCATACATAATCTTATCTCCATCATGCGTTGCATCTATAATCACCTCCATAATGAAGGTTGGGTGGTTGTATATTTTTCCTTCTAAAATCTTCTTGTAAATGTTTAACCATCTCTTGTTCACTTGCATCCAATGCTTCTATCCACTCAGCTTGGTAAGTACATGTGTGGCCATCTTCATAGTTGGTTTTGTGATCTTGTTAATGTCAAAGTAGTGTGAACCCTTCTTATATTCGTACTCTTTGGTTATCTCCTTGATGACGTCCTTGTCATCCAAATCATCCTCCATTGATTCTATTTTGCATATAAGTCCACTATAATTTGATATTAATTGGTCAGTTATGTGCATTCTTCTTCTTGCAAAGTAGAAATAATCCTCATGTATGCATGAAATCAACCACTAGTACAAATTATCAAGTTTATGAAAATAGGGAAACTCATAGAGTTGTAAGAGTCTGACCTTCTCTAATGTGGTTTTCACCAAGTTGTCATAAAAAGGCTTATCAACCTATGTACTCTCTCCAGTTTGACGAACTAACTCCATCGCCATCTCTTTTTCTTTGGTATCTGTTTTGTGGTTATAATCACTTATGGCCATCTTACACATATGAGAAACCCACTCCATTCCCATCAAAATTCCATCTGGGTACTGCATTTCCATTTACCATTATTCATTAAAACTAGGGATAATTTTAGTGGCAAATATTCGTAATATGGTGAAAATTTCATTTTAGGAAAATTTCAAAAGGTGATTTTTTGGAGCGGGTCGGTGTCCTGTTCACCTATAATTTACAGTATATTTTTTTTGGGGTCAGCTTTGCCTTCATTTGAAAACATATCCTATAAAATTCTAGGTGATTCATCAGGTAGTATACTACGGTACTACCACAAGTAGCTTACCAAATTACCAATATCGTGAAGTTTGAACTCACATACTCTTAAGCATTAGAGATTGTTGTTAGCCTGTTAGGGTTAGTTTTTGACACGCGACAGGGATATAGTTGACATGTGATAAAGAGGTATTGCAGACATGCAACAAGGAGATATTACAGACATGCAACAAGGGGGTAAGCAGTTGAATAAAGTTGATGTGCAATAAAGACAGTGACACCTATTTGACGCATGACAGAGAGAGTTAGCGTGCAACAAGGGCGTAATAAGTTGATGTGTGACAAGGATAGAGTTGACATGTGACTTAGCTTGTTGACGCCTTGGTGATGGGTGGTAGAGATAGTTGATGCCTTCTTGACGCACGAAAAGGATTACCATGGTTGACGTGTGACAGTAATTTTGACTCTAACTCACTGAGTCGCTACTTGGTTATTTTATCGACGCAGGAATCTATTCAGAATAATGGAAGGTGCTAGTCCTAAGAATGCAAAGACCCTAAAAGTAACTAAGAAATCTCAGAAGTCATTGTTCAAGTATTTTGGAAACTATGCTGATACAGATATTGAAACTACCAACAACCATATAGCTTCCACCAGAAAGAATCATAATACTGACTGTGTGGATGGTATTATTAAGGTGGGCATGCATTCTACACAGTATCAAACAAATGACACCTACGATAATATACCAGATCTTGAAGATATTCTTCCTGTTGGGGTGCAACCAGAAGTCCATCAAGATATCACACATACAAATACTCAACAAAATGGAACGCAAAAATCAAATTCAAATTCCAGTTCATGAAAGAGGAAACCAAGTGATTGTGATATTTCTCAAAATTATACTAAAAAAATTAAAACATTTAAAATGAACAAGAATATGTGGACCATTGGCAGGTCATACAAGTTTGATTGGGTAGCTAAATTTTCATTTATCGAAACTATACAATCATCTAATTCTGAAGAGATCCCATCTGAATGTACATGTACAATATGTATGTGGAAATTGGGAAAACAACAAAAAATGCAAATGAAGATGGACACTATAGAAAAACATTGTGGAAAACAATATTTTACTGTAACGAGGGCGGATGGCCAGAAAATCAACACATGCAGGTGGAAAATTGAAAAAGAATGCATGCATGTTAGATATGCAGTGGATTATGAGGCAGAGCAAAAAAAATGCAGACATCTTGTGGAAAAGGGAGGAATGATCACATCGCAAATTGGTAAGATGAATCAAACAAATCTACATGCAAAACTCATACAATTCTCTACTTTATTTCACATAATAAAGAAAGGAAGGCTGATTTCAAAATTCCTTGTTTTCAAAGTTTTGTATCAATATAATGGAATGTTGAATGTACCTCAGTCTCATTGGTCTAAAAGTAGTGGATGGGAAATGGCAAAATGCCTTTTGATGATAGAGAAGGAAGATTTGAAAGAGAATGTAAAAAATTCAAAGTTTATCTCTCTTTCAATTGGTGAAGTGACAACAGTTGACAACACTGTATGGGTATGTATCCATGTCTATACTTTAGAAAATCATATAAGGACACCTCATCTATTGGGCGTTATGAAAATGGTTGAAAACTATAATGCCAAAAACCTACATAAAATAGTTATTTCTCATTTGAAAAATATTGCTAGAATGACTGATTATGAAATTGCTACGAAGTTGGTATGCATCAGAGTAGATGGTGCATATGTCATGCAGGGTCACTGAATAGGGCTATGTGTTAGATTACAAACAACAGTGGCCCCATATATGCTATTGATTCACTGTATGGCTCACAAAATGATTTTAGTGTAAAAAATGGTAAGAAACCACGAGAAAGTTGCTAAATTAGAAGACTTTATAAGATAACTTCATGCCTATATGGCAAGTAGCTCAAAGCAATTTCTTGAGTTCCAGAAATTTGCAATTAGAATTACAAATGGCAAAAAACTCCTGAAATATGTTGAGACTAGATGGATCTCTTTGTATGAGCCTGGATGCAGCATTCGTGAGGAGTATCCTTCATTGGTTGGTTTTATGCACAAATATCATCATGAAGTTGATAAGGCAAGGGACTTGTTCCATTTAACTGATTTGGAGACATTGCTTACATTGGTTGGTATTCTTCCAATGTTGTAGGAGATCAATAAATTGATGAAGCATACACAAGGGAGATTAATCTATATTGTGGATTTTATACGGATCAGAAAAATGGTATGTCAAATTCTTAATATATTGTATTGTTCCCAAGATAGTTTTGATACACCTATTTTTGAGAATTGGAAAGTTTTATTAGATCTTAAAAATCCTAGTAACTATTTGAGATTTAATATCGACGATCAACTTTGCATCACTGTTAATGGGAGGGACATACCACTGCACATTTTGCAAAAATGTCAAGATATTACAGGATCGGAACGAGAAGATGTTCCTGTGACATGTAAAATCTTTGAGTCTGTTATAGTTGAAACAAGAATAAAGATAAAAAAAATTCAGAATCCTTATCATCAGAAATTAGAGAATGTTTCTCCAAAGATAAAATTCTTGAAGCCATGGGTGTGATGAATCCTAATTTTTGGAATATTGAAGATGGTCATTCTGAATTTGTAAGAAAGCATTTCCATAAATCCATGGGTACAATAATGAAACATTTCACAAAGACTTCAGAGTTCAAGGGTATGGAAATCAAAGGTATAATGAATGCTGATTTATTAAAATTTCAATCAACAAATTTTGCAACAACAATGAGGAACCAATATAAAAATTTAGACGAACCTTCTAAAAGTGGTGCTATTACAAGGTTGTGGCGAGGAATCTATCAAAGTTCTATCTTACAAGAAGATATCAGTGAATATTTTAGATTATATGAGTTATGCAAAACAATGATTCTGGGGTCTGTGGAGGATAAAAGGGTTTTCAGTGCATTATCATTTATAAAATCAAAACTGAGAAACTGGTTGGATAAAAATCTAGAAAGTTTCATGAGGTGTTATGTATCTCGATACTCCATGGAAACCTTTCCTTTTGACAGAGCAATTACGCATTGGAATTCCCTTTACAAAAGAAGAGGTTTGAATAATACATCGACAAGTATAACTAATCCTAATGTTGAGAGTGGAATTGGTGCATCATCACACTCTACAGAAGAGAACATTGAGTTTGAAGAATCGATAATGGATTGTTTCAACTTTAAATAGGTATCCTCTTCACCTTAATCTTATTGTTTGTCACTTTAATTTTTTTTTTCTCTTTTTATCATTAAAGATATTACAGGTATATATATTTACATTTATTTATTTACAATTTTTTTTTTTGAAAACATGGGTTGACATCCATCCGAGGAAGCTGGTACTTCTTGGGACTGACAATTTCAGGTAACTCACCCATCTATCTACTAATCCATTTCTCGTGTTGAGTTTTCTTAAAACAAAGATCTAACACATTACCAGTGATGATTTCATAGCCATCTAAAACACTAGAGGTAAGTTAAACCCTATCATATCATCTTTCTTGATTTCTTACAATTATGTCTAATTTATTTTTTATATTTGCAAAATACTTTGATATATTTTTAAAACTTTGTGGGATAAAATGACACAATCAAATTTTACAAAGGAAGATTTTTTCATATTATACAATTCATAATCAATGATCCATTATACAATTTGTCATCCACGATCGTGCTAGAAGATAAATATACATCCACATAAAATTCATCATCATCCATATATATCATATCATTATCATAATCCTGACACTACAATTATTATTAAAACAATTATTTATCTATTTTAAATTTAAACAAATGTCTCTATCCTAACACATTCCATTTTTTTAAAAAAATTATCCATTATCATCATTCATCATTATCTATATCCATTCTAATGTCATCATGATCATATCATTACAAGTATAGAGAAGAAGAATTATCTTAAAACAAGTTTAAATGTCTAGAGAAGAAGAATTATTGTGCTTGAAGCTAAATCTACGTCCACATACAATTCATGATAATCCAAGTAAACAAGAAACATATGTCATCATCCCTATCTAATGCAATAATCATTACAAGTAAACCAAAAAACATAAATTCCATATACAATCTAGAAATTCTATACATAATATATATGAAGTTATAAAATTAAAGATTATATAGTATTTCAAATTTTCAAAGGCTATCAAATCTAGATAATAAAATTCAATATTTCAAATTTCCACACTCAATAATAAAAAATTTCAACCCTTTTTTTCTGTATCCATTTCAAATCTTGTGCTCCTTTCCCCAATGGTTTCTTCACCTGTGGCTGTACCCCTTTCCCCAACGACAGAAATAACCCCAGAACTTATGAGATTTTCCACAACACTGTCCAGATTTTTTAAAATTCTTTCTTCTTTCTTTTTCGCATCTCCATGGGACAAAAAATTTGGATCAACTACTGCCTTAGCTTTGAATAATATTTCAAGGTCAAAGTCATGCTCTTTAATTATCCACTTCATTGTATTATTTTATTTGTTAACCAAAATAATATTTTCCTTCAAATTATTCACTATGGATAAAATGTTCTTCATTGTTTCCAAGTGAAATTGGAAAACCTTTTCTTGACTCTTCAAATTTTCATATTTCAACTGCACAAAAAAAGTAATGTCAATTCAACATATTACTAAAATAAGACAACTTTAAATTAACAAAAACTATTTTTTGAAAGTTATAATACTTACGACCGCTCTATCTCTCTCAGCATTTGCAACTACTACCAGATCCTTATCCTTAGACCATTTGTTAAAATATGCTTGGGCCTCAGCACTAATATTTTCCAATTTGTTTAATGTCTTATTCAAAATGCCATCTTTATAGTTGTTATTATACATGACAGTCCCACTTCTTACTTGGGTAAGTAAGGAATCCATCTTCGCAGGTTGATTCTGGACTACAACGTATAAACTATCCCTTTGCCAATAATTTTCATAACGAATAATAATCTCATTAATAATTACTTTAGCCCTTCTCTCCCATTCTATGAGATGACTGATATGAGGTAGAATAAACTCACAGACATGGGATTGACAATCATAACCAATTAAGTTCTCCAAAGGAAAAGGTAGTAACTATTCACCATCCGTATCTGATGAAGATGATCTCGCTTGAGAGGTATGGGGGCTTTCGGGTTGATCAACTACTACTTGTTTCTGCCTTTTGGTGGCTTGATCTTGATTGTGATAAAATTAATCAAGATTTAGACACATAAATCTAAAGTGAAATGTAATTTAATATGGTAAAGTATGTTGAAATTGAAGTATACCTATTGGCCTTGAATCATCTCACGGGTATTGAAAAATCCAGTTGGGTCATTGCTATCAATGCCCAAGTAATCTTTATCTAAATTTATATTATTCAAAACCAATATAACCGTTGCAGTGGGCAAGCTACCAAGTGAGAGGGTTGGAATTCGAAAGGAGAAGGTAATGTTTAGTGTCCCGCTATGGGCCGGAGCAATTGGCATGCGTTTACCAATGTTATTTTTTCCTGATCCTCTGGCTGGCATTTTAAATATTATTGGTTGAGGGGGGGGTAGTGCCACTATTTGAACAGAAGGAGGACTGCAATGTGCTAATAAGTTCAAGAAAAAACATATGAAAAACTAGAAAACAATGCAAAAACTATGAACTTAAACGAAGTAGTATTCAAAACTTATACCTTGTTGTTGAGGGGTATCCTATCATGGTGCTAAGGGTGGCCATGTTGGAGTAGTAATTGGTGGTTTTTGAGAAGATACAAATGCATGCAACTGTACTAAGTGAGTTGGGGAAGATGGTTGAGTTTCTGAAACATGCGTATGGTCCAAAGTCCCTACAATGTCATCAACATTGAATTATATGTCAATTTAATTGGGTAAAATTTAAATTTAAAAATCAAAATACAAATTTGGAATTTGTAAATAATACATGAAAAGGTATTGCTTCTCTAGTGTTTAACGAATTCAAACTGTTGGTGGTTCGGAGAGGAGTGAGCTTCCATTTCAGATTGTGAATCTCCTGAAGCCTCAGCGTGTTGTTGGCCTCTTCCTCTTGATAACGCCTTTTTTCGAGGAAGGGCTTCCATAAATATTATCTGTAAATAGTAAATTGTTAATACTTCTGCATAGTGTAATGTCAAAATAAAAACTTAATAGTTTATACCTGTTGTTCTTCAAATGGAATTGACAACTTTATCAACACCTCGTTACTGTAAGTGGGAATTGGTTTGTCTTTTAAATTTAAAAGAGTCTCGTAATAAAGGCCAAGTAGATAGTTTGTGGAGTAAATGAAAGGTTTTTCTGAAAGCTTTGCATTTGTTATGTCAGTTCTTATTTTTATTGATAAAAAGGTGCACCAATCAAATTTTTGTTTTGTGATAGTTGAAACAATGTAGGCAATGGCCCAGTTTGGTATATCTGTTTGCCGACCCTGAAAAACTATTCTGGATTGAAAAAAGGAAATCATTGTAGTAAGAAAGTGGTGTGCAATTGCTTGTATATCCACACCACACCTAGATTTATTGACATGAGTTGTAAATGCCAAAAAAATAGTGGGAATTAATATAATATTAAATTGTATCACAATAAAAAACTAAATAAAAAATGATGAATGAAAACAAATTATACTTACAATCAACATGGAAACTGAACCTTGATTTGAGATATTTCTTATCATATTTGATGAGTGTTGCCTTCATTTTAACAAAGGGTAAATTTCTAAATAGAAGGCTCGTAAACCGATGAATGTCAGTTGGGTTGATACCGAATTGAAACAATCGGCCATCGTTCATAGTAACATAAAATAGGTCATCCTCTGTATTGTAAGATGAGAGAAGGTAGTTCAAAATATCTTAGTCTATTTCGAAATGGGGCATCTTAAAGAGCCCACTAAACTCACATGCATCGATTAAATCCTTGTATTCAGAATTCATCTGTAAAACAGTCTAGATGTGGAGGCACAAAGGATTCCTATAGATGATCTTGCCCATGGATAGGACTGGATTTTCCTCTTGATTTTTGTCTTGAGCTTACAATTGGGATGCAATTATAGTCACCATTGTAGTTGTGCTTGAGTATTTGAGAATGATGGATTCCTATATACAAAAAGATTTGAGAGCTGGAAATTATAAATGTGAAAATGACCAAGGGGAGGGTATTTATATGACAAATCTAGGGTCTATGATATTAATCGACGCACATCAATAAGGGCCATTGAAACATGTCAAGAGGAGTCATTGACACGCATCAAAAAGGGCTATTGATGTGCGTCAATGACCCTTGTTGACGTGTGTTAATGGCCCTTGTTGATGCATGTCAATGACTACTCTTGACGCATGTCAACAAGGGCCATTGACGTATATCAAGAAGGGTTCCTGATGCATGTTAATGGCCCTTGTTGACATGTGTAAAGAGGATTCGTTGACGTGTGTCAACAAGGGCCATTGACATGCGTCAACAAGAGTCGTTGACATGCGTCAATATCCCTTGTTGACATGCGTCAATGAATCCTCTTGATGTGTGTTAACATGGCATCAGTGAGCTCTTGTTGATGCGTGTCAATGAGGCATCAGTGTCTGAAAATCTGTAGTCTCTCTGGCTCAAAAAAAATGGTGAAAATTTAGTTTTGGAAAACTATCAAAATCATCTTTCATTGAAATCAGTTCCTAGGATATTCACTAGGTATTTTCCACCTCTAATTTTCTAGAGGTGTCTTAAAATGAACCCTGGTTAAAACTTATTGATACAAAGGTTTTTCCTTTTCTCTTTCCCTTTCCCTTCTTCGGTGAAACATTATATCCCTTCCTTGGTGCCATTTATTCTTGTCCAGTACTTATAATATCTTCCTTCCTTCTTTCCATAACTCTGCTCAGTCTTATGGCTTTACTTCTCTAGGATAACTCTAAATCTGTGACCTAGCTATGGAAACCCTAACCTGGAAATTATTCCTTCTACAAGATGACATAACACCCATGGGAATCCTCCAACCACACTTCTCTTCCCATTGCCATCTACTCCCTTTCCACTCTGGTTTATAAATCTATTGAATCTTCTTCTACACATGTAAATCTCCACAAATTTTTCTTCCCAAGGATGCCTTAGTTTGCAAGAAATTTTTAATACAAATGCAAGGTAAAAGAATAACTCACCCCTGACCTTCTATTTATAGATTTGTATATTTCCCACATAAAAACTAATGCCACATATCAATGTACAAACAAAATAAAGTTGTTGTTTTCCAAAAAAATCCCTTTGTGTTTTTTTCCCATGCTTTCCCTCCATGCGCAAACATACGTGAAACTCTCACAACATTCTGGTGCATAAAAAATTTACCGACAATAGTTCCTTTCATGCGCTTACAGTGCGGAAGGCAATCTTCCTCTGTGTCCTAATTCTGGTTCTTGAAACTAACTACCTCATGTTTTTCTACACTTTTTACCCTTGTACGTGGTTTTATCAAAGCCTTTTGACACCATTCTTCCACCATAGACACTTATTCTACGTGCCTTCCTCTATCTATGTGCCTTTGAATTCACAACCTGGGCCACCAACCAATATTTCTCCCAGTACTTACTGCATCCTTCTATGACGTTTTTTTAAAAATTCTACCCCACACTAAATAGATGTGCAATCCTTTGTGCATAAAAATCCTTTGAGATAGTAAGTGGCTACTGACGCACAAGTGCACCCACAATAAGAAAAACCAAAAGATAAAGCCAAGAAATGATGAAGGGAAATTACATTAAGGGAAATCCTAAGCTACATGGAAATAATGTCTTATTTACAAACACACCAAAGACTTATTTATCATAGGTCTTCAACCTACTCCCATTAAAATGACCAAGAAACATTGCTCCATCTAGCGCTTGTAACTTGCAAGTTCTTGAATCAAGTATATGAGATATCACATATGAGCCCAACCAATGTACTTTAAGCTTCCCTAGGTGGCATGGAAATTTGGAATCATACAAGAGGACCATCTACCCAACCTCAAAATTCTTGTTCTTGATGTGTCTATCATGTTATGCCTTCTTCCTGGATTTTTCTATTTTCTGGATCCATTGTGCTATTTTACATCTTTCATCCAAGTACATTAACTTGTCAATCCTTTCCTCGAGTGCTTTTTCATCACATAAACATCTTGTGCACACAATACACAATGTTAGTAATATTAATTCAATAGGTAATATAGCCTCTGCGCCAAACACCAATTGAAAAGATGTGGGCTTGTTCAATATTTTATAAGTAGTCTGATATGACCATAACATGCCAGAAACTTTATCATCCCAGTCTTGTCTCCCGACATAACAAATATTGGTCAACGTGTAAATAAAAATCTTGTTAAAATCTTCCACTATCCCATTAACTTGTGGGTGATAAGGGGTAGTCTTGGTATGGGCCACCATGAATTCTGCTAATAGGATTCTAACTGTCTCATTTAGGAAATGAGTACCTCTTTCACTTATTAAGCTCAACAGGCATCCATACTTATTGATTATATTCTCCCACAAGAATCTAGTTTTTGTGGCCCCCTGTGTAATCCTTCTTAGGTGCAGTTTCTACCCACCGTGTAAGATAGTCATTACATGTAATGATATAGCACAAACATTTCCTTCACGCAACTAGTGAAATAGGGCCTACGAAGTCAATTTCCCACTTCTCAAAAGGCTTTGCATTGGCGATAGGCCTTAATGGAATTTCATCTCTTTCCTTGGTTTACCAAGGTGCTGGAAATGGTCATAGGCCTTGCAATACTTGATACAATCATTATAAAATCTTTCCAACCAAAGGCCACCTAAAAGGATATTGCACGTGGTCACATTCCCCATATAGTTTCCTCCTATATTTCCACCATGAGACTCTTCCATGATTGCAGTGCACTCATGCTTTAGCATAAACCAGTGCAAAATCTCATCACGGCCTAGATTGTATAAGTCTTGACCAATTAACATATAGGGTGTAACACGTATGGCTAACTACGTCCTCTCTAATTCCTTCATCCCTTATGGTTCCCCACCCATTTGTAGGAACAACACAATATCTTCCAAGTTAGAGGGTGCATGCTACAGCCTGAATAATTGTGTGTCTTGCATCGTATCCTTAATGCTCTGTGTATCCTCACCCAAAGTAATTCTTCACAAATGATCAGGTCCCAAATTAATTTTCCCTGGTTTCACCACAACCGTAAACTCAAACTCTTGAAACAATAGTATCCAACAACATATGCACCCTTGCAAAATGGGATTTTTCACCAAGTACTTTAATTCCATGTGGTCTATCTAGAAAATAAAAGGAGTTGTTAGAAAATACTACCTGAACTTGTACAATGTGTGGATAATTGATAATGTCTCATGCTTTTTGGTGGTATAATTCTATTTTGTTGTAGTAAGCTTCCTACTAGCAAAGAACAAGGAATGATCAAAAATCCTCTCTCTAGGCTATGTTAAGACTACTCCAATCACCATCCCGAATGCATCAATATGCACATGAAAAGGTTTATCCCAAGAAGGAAAATGAAAAATGGGAGTAGTGGTAAGATTTTCCTTCAACATGTCAAATTCCATGTATTGCGCCTCTCCCCAATAGAACTTACTTGTATGTTTCAATATTTCTTCCACGTGTATGGAAATTAGGGCATATCCCTTAATGAATTTCCTATAGACCTAGGAACCTGTGCACTACACTTTGACTGGTAAGCTCCTCTAATCCCACTATAACAAAAAAATTTGCAAGGTCTACCAGTGAGCCTTCTTTGCAAATAATTTTTCCCAATAACGTGCCAAAAGGAGTGGCAAAAAGACACTTCTTAATAATAAGGGAGATGTTCAACTTCCTACATCTCTCAAACATCAACCGTATATTTTCACAATGGTCTTTTACTAATCTGCAAACCATCCAGTCATCCAGGTAGACTTGAAGAAACTATTGAATGAATTCCTTAAATGCTTGAACCACAATGTGTGAAAACAAAGCAGGCACATTCTTTAGTCCAAAAGGCATTATCATATAAGAAAAACTTCCCCATTCAGTAGTGAAAGTTATTTTCTCTTTGTCTTCCTTTGTAATTCAAACTTGGTGATATCATGAAAACCCATCTGTAAACAAATAAATATCACTCTTGGCTACTCCTTCCAGGATCTCCTCGGTGAATAGGGTTGTGAAAGGATCAATTACACACACTACTTTCAAATCCCTATAGTCAATGAAAATATTTATTCTCCCATCCTTTTGTATACTAATGACCATCGAGCTTACCCATTCAGATTCTTCAATGGATTCTATGATCCCATATGCTATAATCTTTTCAATCTCATCCTTAACTTTGATGCATATATTTAGATTCATTCTGTAAGGTCCCTTATGAATCAGGTGTGCACCATCCTTTAACTTGATTCACATTTCTCCTAGTGAGGCATGAACTCATTTAAGTTCATGGTACCCGTACAGAAAAAATCCTGATAATCGCGCAGAATGTCAATAATATTTGAGACTTCTTAGTCCATCTAGTATCCCCTAATAATAACTTCCTTTGGTTCCACCTTCATACCAGTGTTAACCTTATTTGTATTCAATGGCTTATGGTAAGCATGTGCTTGCTCATCAGCACTATCAAACACTTCACGTGTACCTTCTATATTGCTAATATCCAAGTTCTCCACCTCTTCATCGTCTATAAATTAGACCAACTTTCCTTTATCCTTCTCCAGGAAGGCGCACTCAAGTTGTACTTTCTCTTATTCTTCCACTATGAAGCATGCCCCCAACTTTTTTTCACCTAAAAGCTCTAGAATCTTGTCCTCCACCATGGAACTATTTCCCAAGGTAAGGAACTTGACTACCTATAACACCTCATCCACTGATGGATTAGTATTCTGATATTCAAATGTTTGAACAAGATCCGTCATCAATTCCTGTCAGTTCCCTATCTGATGCTACAACTCTGAATGAATATACCATGCACATGTAGCCTTGCAAGGTGGAATAAAACTTATTCACCCATAGGGAAGGGAGTAAATCTTCTACACCTCCCATCCAAGTCTTCTCACATTCCTGAACATGGCATGAGGTGGATCCTTTCCCATCATAGTCACAAATTTGAGATGGTGAATTGCTTCAAATAAACCTAACAGAGAGTGTAATTCTCACTTTGTGTCACTCTAGAATATTATCTTGATGTGTAGACCACCAACGTGTTGTTGCCCCATGTAAAATATAGGTAAGCATATTCCTTCTCTCCACTTGACACTTTCACTAGGTCTCCCTTTCACACAAAAATACATTAGGGTTGGATTTCCTAGTGTACTATAGCAACTACTTTCCTCTCAAGCACCTAATTGAACTCACTCTGATAACTCGAGTCTCAGTGTCCTTTAGATGCCTTTCATCTAACTCATATGTCCTATGTGCCCAATTGTCACAAACAACGATGGTTGTATCACTTATGGACTATGCATCATCCCATTGAATGATACCTTCCTTTGATGGTTAAAAAAACTTCAGGTCCCTGATGATGCACACATATATCTTGTATAAGTCTTCTTCACCCAATTGGTCCACATACGGTGTAGATCATCCATCAATTAGTGGAATGATCACGCACTCTTCCTTTTTCTCAAAAATGATGTAGCCCTTATTGAAACACAAGTCAACATTGTTTTCATAGCACCAAGGGCACCCAAGTAATGCTTGGAAACTATCAGCCTCAACAAGCTCTAGAACCTCAAAGTCTTAAGTAAACCTTGCCCCTTGAATAGTTATGGATGCATCTTTCAACACCCCTAGAGGCATGGCCTTCATCCTGTTAGCAATGGGGGCCTCCCCATTTTATTCCATACATATAGAGTAAAGAAATTGAGCTCCACACCTATGTCAATTAATATATTACTCAGAAGCCACCCATCAACAACTTCATTCAGTGTGATCTCCATGTCATAATCAATGTTGTGAGGAGGTAGGTTAGCATGTAAGACTTATCTCTTGAACCCTCCTCTAGCATGTGGTACCTTCTCCCTCAACCATTCTCCCAACATGGGATTAATTTTCTCCTACCACAACATTTGAAACACTTCCCTAACATTATCCATATCCTGTTGAAGAATCTCAGTGTTCTTCTTTTTTCCAATTGGCATGATTTGCCTTCACACACTAGATTTCTCCTTCCAAACTCCTAATCACCTCTATGATTTATTGGTACACCTCCTTCTGGTGGGTAGGATTAGGATATTTCCCATGTAACACTTCTTCTCCTATGCTAAGGGGCCTCTTCTTTGGTTCCTCTCGGGTGTGTGTAGCCTAAGCACCTGTAGTGACTAAAACAAGCTCTAGCTCGGACTTAAGCACTACACTCAACATCCATTATGGGTAGGTCCTCTTTACACTCACCATCCCCACGCTTTTTTACTTCTTTGAAATCTTACTCATGTGGTAATATAAATTTGAGCACTCTTCATACTTTTTCTTCTTCCCGCACCATGATCACTGTAATAAATCAGGGCACTTGTGCTTGTAGTGTTCAATTGATCCACAATTGTAACAAGTTCTGTGGGTAAATTCATCTCTTCCTCTATGACTGTTATGGCCTCTGAAGCCTCCAAAAAAACCTCTTCCTCAAACTCCTCCATCTATGCACCCTTCATACTGATGATCCTCGACCTTATAAATACTCCCAATGATGGTCTAGCGCACACCAAGATCAATGATGTCATGGATTTGGTTTATCAATCGACAATCCTCTTTATCATGTTTAGTGGATTTGCAAATCTTACAATAGCAGGACACGTTCTTGCATATCTCATGTTGCAATAATGGGAATCTACTTGCATCATGATCTCCATGACATATTTCACAATCTATTGACATGATGTGCACCAAATTTCATGGGAAATTGTCTTTTGTGTGTCCCTCTACTTCATAATCCTTGAACCATAAACCACTGCGAGTCTCATGAGCTAAGTTCGTAGACACTTTTTCTAGTTGTTTTTCCATGGCAGCAATCTAGGCTTCCGAAAATAGATTCTCTCTAGTGTCAATGCTCCCCATGGCCTTAACACACAAAGTAGCGTACAAGGCCTTTCTCAAATCCGTGAAAGTTTTTTGTGAAAGGGCTCACTTGAAGGGTGTGATAAATCCACTGAAGAACCATTTTGCATGTTAGGATGGATGGATATCATATGATAATTTTGATAAGAGACTCTTAAAATGCACTTCATACTCTCACAAAATCTCTGCCATACCTTTTGGATTTCCTTCAATGCGGTGATGCTCTTCTATTCGAACTCAGGAATGTGAAACTCTGCCAAGAAGTCATTGTGCAATGCAGTATAATCCACCACCATCTAATGGGTTTCATACTTCAGGTACCATCTATACATGCACCCTTGCAACGTAGTTACAAACTGACTTTCCTTCCACTCTAGGGAAGTGATACCCTTCGTATGCCATAATAACTCACATTTCTGCACATGCTCTACAACATCCTCCACACCCTTGTAATTAGGAAAATGAAAGGACATCTCAAAAAACATTTGTTGAGGTTATTGAGGCCCTTGCCCACCAGATCTAGAACCTTAAACTCCTCATAAATTTCTTCCACCACCAACACCACTACATCCACTAGCTCCTATCCCTTTGGATCCTCTAGATCCTCTTCTCACAAGTAAGGTTCCTAATGAAGTTACGCTATGTATTCCCATCTTCACGTTAAACTGTGCACCAAATGTTTGTGATACTAAACCACTCCTAGATGTTTTTCCCATGCCACTTAAAAATGTGATACCTAAGCCTTGCAAACCCACACCTTACCCAAATGATGTGCCAGAAAAAATACATCCAAACACCAGAAATGTCTGCGTGGCCATAGATGGGTGTAATGTAAAATGATATCTACCTGAAGCTATTTTCTCACCAACACAAACTAAACTAAAATGACTTGTCTCAGATACTGGAAAACTGGATGTTTTTCACATGCCACTTAAAAATGTGATACCCAAGCCTTGGGAACCCATACCTTACCCAAATGATGTGTCAGAAAAAAATACCTCCAAACACCAGAAATGTCTGCATGGCCATAGATGGGTGTAATGTAAAATTATATCTACCTGAAGCTATTTTCTCACCAACACAAACTAAACTAAAAGTACTTGTCTCAGATACTGGAAAACTAAGTGCCAGGGTTTGGTTTTTAGGTGGGCTAAGATGCATGCCTGCAGATCTCCTTTATCCATACAACAAGCTCTCATTAGAAGCTGAGGGGGTTTATCTCCCACAATTTCCATGATGGGGTAGCACAGGATACCCAGGTCCCACGCCCTCCATATGAACCTCAACTCCTTCCTACAATGTCTTCCTCCATAAATCAATCACACAGGTAACTTCATGTTTTCTCACCAGCTCCCTTCCTCGAGCTTCATTATACTTGAGATGCCTCTCCTCTCTCTCTGCTTCTGTTGTAAGGTCCTCCATCTCCACCACACCAAATATTGTGCCCAGTACCTGACGATAATTTATCCAACCATAGGAAACATTTCCAAACTCAAAGTGAGAATCATGATCTTGATGGCTAATGGTAAATCATGCAAGAATGATCCTCTAGGTTCTCACAAGAACTCAAACTCAGTAACCTCTGGACAAGAATAATTTGAGATTATGCACTCCAACATGTAACTAGTTAACACACCTCTCCACTAGTGATCAACAACATGAGTCCAAGTAAGATTAGCATCCTATAACCACTGATATTCCTCCTAGGTCTAGACATGAGTAATATTGTACCAACTCGTCCTTGATGCATATGATGAGATCCATTCATGCACCTCTACTAAGAAACAATAGAAGAATGTATCATAGAGCTCATGATACAGGTTCTCCTCCACCCATTTACGTGCATATGACTAAGATCTAGTACTGAACCTCTAAGTAAACTCATCCTTCAAGACTTCAAGCTAGGTCTTGATGATATCCAAGGTCAAATACTTTGTTATCACTCATCACTCTTGCAATATCTTCAAAAGAGGTCCCAGTAATGAAACCAAAATGTAGTCATCTTTCATATGTCTTCTATGTACCCCAAGTGAGTCATCCTATCACCGAGTATGAGATAGGAGATCACCCAAGGTGTGCAGGGTGTATAGCCCCTCCTTTATGTGAATCTCATGAGAATGTTCCACCATTAATGGAGGATGGGTTGTAGAAATAGAAAAATATTCATTCACTCAAAAATAGAAAGTACAGATACCAAATTCAGGCACAAATGTGTCATAAATGGAAATAAACATGTTATTAAGAAAAAGAAACTTGATTTGATCCATAACAACATGAATAGCACAAGGGTTTATACCCATAAACAAAGATATACATAATAAAAAATAATTTATAAACATTTACAGTAGCCTTATTACATCACAGGGGTCATACAAACCAAATGTATCAAGTAATACCATCTTAAATCCCTACAAGATACTCTGCACAAAAACCCTAGCTAGGTTCTTCCATCTCAGCTCTAGTTTCAGACCTGAGTGCCTACATATATGCATGGAATCATCCTTTCCTAGCCTCTCTCTAGCACTAATAGTAACAACTAACTATAACAATGGCATCTCCCAACTTCACACACTATAACATTCTTGCAGCACTTTGTTGCCTCTCTAGCTCTATTTACTTCAGACCCAAGAACTCATTTAAATAGAATTTGTATCCTTCCTTCACCACCATAGCTTACCCATGATCAGATAACATGCCAAGTGAAAGTGTGGCACTCCATGATTGAGTGATTATTCTATCTTGCAAAGGCCTCCACTAACTGTAATGATCCTCTTAGGGATATTCCCTATGTGGAATATTATTTTCTTGACCTCCAAGGCTCCAAGCTGTCACCTTATCCATTCATCACACCTACTTGGGCCCTCACGTGTTTCTCCTGTGATACTTCCTTTAAAATTTAATTAAGTCCTGAAACCCTCTTCTCTCGCATGCCTTTCCTCGAGTTCCTTCCTAATTGCTAGCCTTACATGTGCATGCTTCTTCTATCTTGGGAATTAGTCAATTTAGGGCCTTACAAGTCCTCTGATGATTTTTTTGGAGGAGACAATGCATGAGAAATTTGAGAACTAGGGGGCTGAGAAACTGAAACTTCTATAGTAGAATTCACAAGAGAAGAAGGTCTTCTCACCTCCAACATAGGCCTAGAAAAACTAGTATTTCCGGTATCAGGGGCAATTACCTCAACTACATCCTCTTCTCCATCATCACTTTCTTCACTCTCTTCTCCTTCTTCTTCCTCATCTTGTTTCTTTTCACCAATATCTTCCTCGTCATTTTTTTCTTGCTCAGGGGATGCTTCCCCTCCTACTTTTTTTGTTTCATCCTTTTCATTATCATCATGTCCTAACATCTTTTCCTTCTTTTCTCCCTCTTTGAATTTATCTTTATTGGTATAGAATTTGGTTCCGAAGTCTAGAGGAGAGGAAGGGGGAGTTTTCTAGAGAGGGGTATCATTTTTTGAGGAAGATACATCTTGAGAAGAAACATCCGTCTAAGAATCATTGAATTATTTGATTTTTTTGTTTAACCGATATCTTTTCCTTAGAGAACATGAGTGTTAATATTGTCTACATTATCCTTCTCCTTCTATGACTAATCAATAGTGGGAAGAGGAATTTATTGAATGGAATTTGTGAATTTTATAGTGAAGATATTTGTAACATCATCAATATTTCCCTTTGGTACTATATAAAATTTGAAATATTGGATCTACTGTAAGGTTAATCTACTATAGGATCTCTTCTCGACCTCATAGTCATCTTGGTTATCTTCCCACTAGTCCTCAAATGCTGGAAAATGATTATATTTCAATCAAATATTTTTCCTAATAAATTTCTATCAAAGTAAGCCCTCTTCTAGTAAGAGTGCAAGTTGGATGGAGAGATAGTTATCTCAACATTATGTGCATCCAGAGATGATCTAAATGTGTAGATTCCCAAAGTTATGGTAAACTAGATGCAAAAAATATTTTTATCTCTATAACTTCTCTGAAGGATGTATCTTTGCCTATAATTTTCAAGTAGAAAAATCTTGTCACTACAATAGATCGAAATTTTGTATGGAGATCCCTTGAACCCGACTGTTTGGATACAAGAAATTTTCCTGAATTGTATGAAAAGGATACCATAGAATAAGATAAATTTTCTAGCCTCTTGAGAAACACTACTTGTTACATTCCCCTCTAGTAGCCTTACCAAGAACATCCTAAAAGTGTCCTTCACTCTAGTATGATGGCTCTTGATGTTCTCATAGGTAAACTATGTGTAAAAATCATAAATGGCTAGATTATGTCTTCTCTCCTGGCTTGAAAAACCCATCTATATCATGAACCCAACTATGGTGTATATCAAATAGGAGGTCATGTACAATGTTTTTGTCTATTGCACTTGGGTTAGGTATTGATTCATACTCTCATAGATAATCTCTCCCCAATTCAAAAGTTGTGTACATTTATAGATTTTTTTTGTAGATGCACATCCATTCTTGAAATTATTGAGTTAAAGGTAAACCCATTACTCTTGCCAACAGGTTTATGTTATTTGATAACTCTTCCAAAAATTCAATTATGTAGAGAGTTTTGTGCAACATTGAAATTCCCCTCTTCTTGAATCTTAGCCATGATTTAGAAATTGAAAGAGGGTTTGAAAACCCACAAGCGAGGATCATGAGGGATGATGTGCACATCAACAGACGTGTGAACGACAGCGTGAAGAGATCTCGGGAGGAGTGAGCATCAACCGAATGTGCATGCAAAGATTCAACAAACGGGCAGAACCTGGTTAAGCCATAAAACTCTCCTCTATCTCATAGATCAAAAGACGTGTACATATAGGAGGTGTTGAGTAACCCCCAGTGCTGCAATCATGACAACTCGAGTAGAGAGGGGGAGTTACATTCCCAGAATAGAAGTGTAACTCCCAATGACACATATGATGCACTGATGTACTGACGTGATGACACACTGACGCGTAAGGGAATCTCATAATGACCCCTAAATGACACATGGACCTACGATCTCACCTAAGTGAGATGACTCACCTGATGATGTGGAAAATACACACACCAACACCCCCCCTTCATAGTAACTTAGGATGAGGTGGCAAGTCAGAAATGAGAAATGGGTCTCGGCACAAAGCCTGATGAGGTACCCATGTACAAGAAAGAAGTCCCAAGCAGTGAAGGAAAACCCAGTGGGAAAAACATCCACCACAAGAGAACAAAACACTCTCTAATCTAAGAAAGATGCCAAAAATGGGTCTCGGCCATAGACGAGCCTGAAAGGGTACCCATGTATAAGGAGGTAATCTCTCAAAAAGAAGAAGAAGAGAGAAGAAGAGGGAGACAAGAGGAATGCAGAAGATGACATGGACGGATTTGAACTCTGTAGCTCTAGGAAGTCTCCCATAAGAATGTCGATGACCAGATCGTCTGCCTATAGATTGAAGAAGATCCACCCACAACGAACTGTGTGCTTGCCCTTAGGAAGGACAAAAATGACGTGCTAGAAGTCTACCCACTACGCAAAGGAAACTAAAGGCAGCAACACGAAGAACTCTGAGTCTGGTGCACTGAAGTGTGACATAGGTCTAGCGAGTGAGTGCCAAGGAAACAAAGGTAATGCCACGTGTGTAGAACTATTAGAGTGAAGAGGAACACCCACAGAAAGGATGTCCAAGTGATGTGAAGGGAACATAACATCCTCCACAATAGAAAAGGGATCCATAGCTGAGGGTGGATCAATGAAGGTCTCCAGAAAAGTGGAAGTGGTAAGAGTCCTAGAAGGGGCACTCCCAACAACAGAGATGATGAACTCCTCTGAAACACCTGTAGATGGATGAGGGACCTGTAGATCATCACAAGTAGAATTTGTGAAAAGATGACTAAGTTCAGGCAGATACTCATCCCAATGAGGAGGCTCAACAAACAGAAGAGCGATGTCAGATAGGTATGAGTCATCCAATGAAGGTAGAGGAGTGAAAAGGGCCTCACACACTAAAGGTGGAAAAGAGGTAGGTGTGATGAATGTATAAGGACTGAGAAGGGGACTGCTTGATATCTAATGAGATGTGGGAAGTCTCAACACTCTTTGGAATAGTGAGAGAAAGAGGAGAAGAGTCCTTTATAGTACTCTCGACATCAGAACTAGATGCACAATCCTTGTCATCAGAAGTAGAACCAAGCGAGCCTGTGTCAGTGTAATTTTCATCACATGAAGAAATGGAGGATACAACTAAATCAGCAGCAACAAAAATGGTGGCAGTATGTGAAGGGTCTCCATACAAGGACTGAGGAATGCTCCAGACATGGTGAGGTGGATCGGAGTCTGCCACATGAAACCAGAGAGAACGAGAGACATGCATCATTATGTGACCAAAAACATGGTCACAAGTGTCGAGGAAGTCCTCTAGATGGCGATGATCAGTGGGTGTAGGAACTGACCCAAGTAAGAAGGATGAAAGACCCTCATAGGTGAAGTAACATTCCATGGAAGCACACCAGGCTGAATAGGTCTCTCTCCCGGTGAGAAGTGGCGGTGGCTGTAAGGTGATCCTACGATGCTCACATCTATAAAGAGCACTCTCCATGATGAAAAAATGCAAAATGCAAGATGCACGAAAGCAAGACGTCGGACTTGGCCGATAATGTGTCTACGTGTGTAGGCCCAAGAGTACAAGTAACCCCCCCAAAATGCGGCACTTTATAAAAGTAGTTAATTTACAAAAAATGATAATGTCATCCACATAGTGTGTGAGAAATCATGCAACTTTGACCAAGAGAAGCACTAAAAAATGAGCAACGAGTCAAAAGTTATGGCATAAATACAATTCCTGCAACTGATAGAAAAAGTCAATAAACGCTGCAAACTGATTCAAAAAGTGCACAAAACGAGTGCAAAGGGTATCGTGTGACTACTCGTTAGAAACGGCATGGAATTTTAATAGGGGTTTGTTTTGATTGTGAGGGGGGGTTAGCCTCCTACCAACCCCAGACCTTGCCCTCCATCTTCAACAAGCGTAGGAAGGCCAAATTACAAGCAAAATACAGCCAAAAACCCAAATTTTAAAAAATTAAAATGCCGAATGAATGAATGTTTTGTTTTAAGCCATAAAACATTTAAAAAAAGGGCTGATGGAGAGGAGGGGCCCACGTTGGAAGAGAGTTGAGTGTGTTGGGCTGTTTAGAGCCCACATGGAGTAGCTGGAGGAGAGTCCAAACCGCCAAAAAATTCCAGAAAAGCCAAAAATGGCCGAGGTGGATGTTGTGCCACTGTGCAGGCCTGATTTGAGTGTAAAACAACCGAGGTGGATGGTGGTAGAGGGCATGTGAGCTGCAGCGACCAGATTCCACACAAAGAAGGGAGAGAGCCACGTGCACATGGCTACAGGCTTCAAAAATGTTTTTTTTTTAATTTTACAGAATTCAAAAATGTTTTTCAATGCAGGCCACATGTAGCAGGTCTGTAGGTCCACGAATGGAGGATCCGTTGAAGATCCAAAACACCAAAAAATGCCCAAAAATGGCTGAACAAAGTAAAAAAATGTTTTTCCAATGGAAGAGGATGCTAGAGGATCCGTTTGAAGGGAACAAGGCAGGTTTGATTCCTCCTTAGACCTGAACATAACCTGTAACCAGAAAGAAGTACATAGATAACCCAAAAAGACAACCACTAGAATCTCGAAAAACACCATAAACTCAAACAACAACCCAAACAAACCACAATCAAACCCAAATGAAAGTATAAGAGGTATAAACACCTGAATCAATGCAAGTAGAGCACGGTCAGAATAACCATTATGACACACGCAACGAGATCTAGATATCACGTTGGAAGATTACAAAATGCACAAAACATCGATGATTTCATGGATCCACAAGATTCGCTCTGATACCATGAAAGAGGGTTTGAAAACCCGCAAGCGAGGATCACGAGGGACGACATGCACATCAATGGACGTGCGAACGACAACGTGAAGAGATCTCAGGAGGAGCGAGCATCAACTAAATGTGCATGCAAAGATTCAAAAAATGGGCAGAACCTGGTTAAGCCATAAAACTCTCCTCTATCTCATAGATCAAAAGATGTGTACATATAGGAGGTGTTGAGTAACCCCCAGTGTTGCAATCATGACAACTCAAGTAGAGAGGGGGAGTTACATTCCCAGAATAGAAGTGTAACTCCTAATGACGCATATGACACACTGACGTGCTGACGTACTAACGCGCTGGCGCACTGACGCGTTGACGCGTAAGGGAATCTCATAATGACCCCTAAATGACACATGGACCTATAATCTCACCTAAGTGAGATGACTCACCTGATGATGTGGAAAATACACACACTAACATAAATCATGGCTTGATATTTATTGGGAATGAGATTAAAATATCTTTGGGCATCATCTTTAGTTAGAATCTTGGATCCTTCAAATGTTGGAATTCCCAGAGCCAAATTGATGTGATGAACATCTAATTGTGTGATAACTTTCCCCTGAGGGTCTTTCAATTCCTTGGTTTGGGGATCAAATAAAGAGGCATAGAATAGAATTGTATCGACATATTGAACTGATGTAGGAAACCCCCCACATGGAGTAAACCACTATGCATAATTATTTTGGCTAATATATTTGGGTTATCATCTTTCATTCTAGCCCAGAAGTCATCTAAATTCATGTGGTTGATGTCAATATCCCCTATTTTAGGAACAAAAGTCTCAAGGGAGAAAATTTTCTTGTATACGGCATACTAGAACTTTATCTTTGAAAATTGGATGTAAATTAGGGAAAAAATTGGTTTTGCAAAGGGTCTTCAAAATAATTTTAAGGGAAGGGAACCAAAACTACCAAAATTACCAAAGTGTGTAAAATAGGGATGATATTACTCACCTAATGGATAAAAATTAAGATGACCTCATAATGTTCACAATGTAACTCAAATTTTTGAATTTGGTTAATGAAGGAGAAAGAAATGAGTGAACGAGTTCCTTTGGATGCAAGAGAGGGGGAAGGGAAAAAAATGATAGTGGCAGGGGTGATTTTACAAATGTGGGGAATCAAGTGGAATGGGAGAGTTTATACTACCACTTTCAATCATCGTATACCATTAAACTCCACCTAATATTTTTAAAATGGTAAGTTGGATGAAACAATGCCCGATTGAAGAAAACCCCCACTCCCCATGTGCTTGTTATGCATTATGACAGGTGAATTGGCTATGTGGGGAATTGATGGAACTTGAGAACACTTCCCTTAGTTCCCCAAACACCCACAATGGCCACATCAGCTGACGATGGAGAAGGCATTGAGAGGAGTGGGAAATTGGGGAACTAGAGACCGTGAGGAATGAGGGCAAAGGTTTCTATGGTGCCCACTTTCACTGAAGTGTCTAGCATGGTGGGGAATGCAGAGAGGTAGGGAATGGAGGGATGTGAAGAATAGGGATGGGAGTTCCCATAATGACTGATAAGGCCAATATACTTGATAGATCCTATGGAAGTGGTAATGGTGGAAAAGTATGGAACAAGAGGAGCAAGTGAATAGTTCCTCTTGTTCCCAAAAGGTTTGATTTATGTGATTCATTCTCCCACTTCACCAAACTTACTAAATCCAATTTTCTTCCTCCTAAGAATGAATCAACATAGGATAAACATGAATATTAAAAGCAAGACACTTAGCCAAAACACAATTTTTTGAAAATTTTAACAATTAGGTCTCATGACAATAAGATGGTAAGTTCAAATTAGGATCCAAGAAACAAAATCCTGATTCCTCTTTTTAAGGTTCTAACAATGATAAATCTAAAATTTCTATAATTGTGGTTATTTTGAAAACTGCATTTAAAAGTCACTCTGACTCTGAACGCTCCTAAAATCAACTTAATTATACCCCTTTAGGAGAGTCCTACAATGCTATTTTTGAAAAAAAATTGGCTTCTTGTATGATTAATATTCTTCCCATTCAAACCATCGATGAATCTACATCCAAAACATCATGGTTTAAAGACAATAACTATTGTAAATATCATTAAGTCTTAGGTCACGAAATTGAAAGATGTCATTCATTTAGAAATGTCCTCCAATACCTTATTGACCAAGGTGAACTATAAATTGATAATCCACACATACTTCCCAATCAAATCTTGTACGTGTATAAAAATCCTTTTCTAAATGATGCCCTAGCTAGTAATCAACCTCAGTCCAATGTTGTAGGGTCTCATCATATAATCAACATTGTTAAAAAGCTTTCACGCACATCTGTAGTATCATTTGTTTCTACATTGAAATGTCAACCAAACAACATAAATCTATGGATCCCATCACTACTAAGATCTTAAATTTTTCCACGTCATAACATCCAAAATCTACTACATCTAATCACACATAAACTCCCCATATCGTCCCTCTAGAATCACAAGAAGAGAAGTCAATCAACATCAAGTTAAAAATATTGGCAATCTAATACAAAAATGTACAAATCATTCATCTAAAAAGATAAAAATTCCACAAGGTCAGGGTTCATTTTAAGGCCCCCCCTCAAAAAAATTAGTTTAGAATGGTTAGCGTATCTCCAAAATTGACTTTCAAACTAATTATATATTTCTGAAAAAATGTTTCATGGAAAAGGTGATTTGGTAGGGTAAAATTTTCTTATATTTTACATAGTTGCAAGGGTGTTAGATGGCCATCCAACCTAGTGTATAAAATTGTTTGGATGGCTAGGATGGTTAGATACGTTGGATGGGCAAGTTGGATGGATAGGTTTGGATGGGTAGATTGGACATGTAGGTTAGAGTCTAGATGGATAGGTTGGATGTGTATGTTGGGAGGGTAGGTTGGATGGGTGGGTTGGATAGGTAGGTTGGATGGGTAGGTTTGGAAGGTTGGTTTGATGGGTAGGTTGGATGGGCAAGTTGGATGGGCAGGTTGGATGGGTAGGTTGGATGGGTATGTTGGCTAGGTATATGGATGGGCAGTTTGGATGGATAGGTTGGATGGGTAGGGTGGACGGGTAGGTTGGATGGGTATGTGGGACTATAAGGGTGGATGGGTAGGTTGGCTGAGTAGGGTGGACACACATGTTTGATGGGTAGGTTAGATGCATAGGTTGAATGGGTAGGGTAGGCAAGCCATCCATCTTGGGTTGGACAGTTGTCCAACCTCTATTACACAGAAGTCCAACATGAGTTAGACGACCTCCATATCAAGCAAATATTTTTTCATCACATGTCTCTTGAACCCTTCTCATCCCTATATATACCCCTACGAGATTCATTTCTTCACTTTTACATGAATATTTCTAGCTCTCTGAGCTCTCTAATCTTTGAAGTTATCCCAAACTTACGTGCACCTTTCAAGTTTCTTTCCTCCCTCTCTTGTAAATTTTAAAAATGGAAATCACCACTTCTACTCCTATTCCTAAGTTCCAATACAAAAACCTCATGTGCCCATAGATTGCAGCTCTGATGAAACTAAAAGATGCACCACACGAATGACTGCAAAAATCACAATTTACGGAGCTTGTCAAAATGCCCCAATTCAAAATTGATACTTTTGTCCTTGATTACATTCTCACCTCTTATAGCCAGAAAGAGGGATATTTTTTTATTCTCCTCATGGATCATCAAATTTCTTTCAAAATTGAGCCTATAGACGGACATCATTTAACTGGCTTGCCATTCGAAAACTAGTTACCTGTGACTACAAAGGTTGTCCTTACATATGAAGATAATTTTTTTTTGGAGTCTCATTATAATGTGCAAGTTGATGGTAAGTTTATTATTTTCAAATGATTTTCTTAATATTACTCAACCACCCATGCATCTAACATTTCTTGTCTGTTATTTTGATCTCCTCTTAATCGTTCAACAAGATACCTTCTTATACAAGGTATCACAAAGAAATTATTTCTTGCAGTTGCATCACTTTTTCATGTCAGGATTGTGTTACAAGGAATATCTACATACATTCTATTTTGGGCAATTCAATATATAATGTAGACACTAGTAGGGAAATAGTTTGATTGGTGCACATATTTTTCCAACCAAATAAAAATAGATGTCTCCCACTCCTGCAGTTCCAATATGTATGATAAACCCAAGATTCTATTCTCTTCTTACAATTATATACTTAGTTTCTATAAAGAATATTTCTTCCAATATTAGCACACACAAATTCCAACTAAAATTAATGATAAAATGAATGGTCTCTCTCTTGAAGAACAATAGGTAACAGTAAATTTTAAATTTTTCATGTTATAACAATTTCACATTCAATATTTTTGAATACAATAATAATTGTAATATTTTATTTTGTAGAGAATAATTATGGCTGCAATATCTCATAAGGAGGCTATTGCTTGAGGTAAAGCCCTTCTAGAGGTCTCTATGGATTCTGACACAGATTCAGCAGAATCAACACCAATATGATTTCCTCATCAAAAAAGACCTAGGGATCGGTATGTGAATCATGCCTACCATCACATTTGACTACGATATAAAGTTTACTTTTTATATAAGTAACCAATTCAAACTACTAGTATATATTATGTAAGTAGTACAATATTTTAATATTTCTACATTTATTACATTTATAAAGTACTTAGTTTGATGATGAAGATCAAACTCATTCTGAGTGTCAAGATTGAAATGTCATGATTGTGTCTCTGAGCATGTAAGGTAAATTGTATTGTATAATATTTAGCATGTTTTGTTTAGTTACAATTTTTTAGCTTTTACAAGGCCCAAGAGTATAATCATAATTTTCTAATAAGTTTTTGTTTGCGTCTAGCAGGTAATAGAGCTTTTCAGCACATTCCACTTGTAAGGAGGCCACTCATACCACCTGTTGAGCAAACATAATGTTTCTCTAAGGAGTAAAAACAAAAAATATGAGCGCGTGCGAACAAGGTGCATTTTAAGGCACAGAAAGATAAGGAAGGAAATGTGCACAAGAACAATTTGGCTCAGAACTTAGCCATTTTTATGGATAAGGGATATTTTTGGAGATAGCATGTAGAGCATACATAGAGATGAATAATTACATGACACACAATGGTATTTTGGGAATGAGTGGCTGATAAGCACCATGCATGGTTTCATCTAATAATAGGATTGCTTCTTCCAGTTAATTATAACATATCTATTATTAGATCACTTGCATGTATGCATGTTGTTGTTAAGGCACATGACTATTATCAGCATGCGACCTATTTTGAGAAGTGCATAGGTGGTGAAGGGAAAGTCCCCACCTCTATAAATATGTTTTGAACTATGTAGTTTATGATGTATGTGATACTGAATTATTGTAGAGTTACGTTGTTGGATATGATGCGCGCATGACTTATGGAGATACTTTATAGTGTAATAATCTTATGTGTTTTACATTATTTAATGGAATGGATAATATTGGATGAATAATGGTGTTAAACATAATTGAATCTGGTTCATGTATGGTTAATCTTATTATGGTTATTATTTAAATTCGTGATTCTCTATGATCTAAATCTAGATTATGCATTGTGGAATGTTTATGTTTAATTCTGGATATGAATATTTTTATCATCATCACACTAACATCCTACATAAGAAACTCTAAAGAGGGGCATGGTACCTTTACACACTTTGGGTGAGCTCTCAGTTAAGGATGGGTGATGTGTCAACGTGCCTGGGTTTTTCACAATATATTCTAGGTTGCATCACCACCAACAGGTACAGTCCAAATAAATAGAATATATTTAGGTAACAATATAAGGTTTACTGCAAACTTAGTAGGAACACTTCATTCATTAACCACATAATTTCCTAGACTCTCACTAGGTGGTGTCTTAAGTGTAATGGGAACCTAGCATTTAAACAACATCGATCTTGACGAGGATTATTTGGGCTTCGAAAGTGGAGATGTAGATAAGGGTAACTATTTTGACACCCATGATATGATTTAATCTACTTTGTCTCCTCCACCACAACTATAGAAAAATGTGCATGAAGCATAGGACTATCCTACTTCTCCAAGTAAAGCTCCACAAAATGATGAGAAGACACAATTTGCATTCAAAAATCTGATATCATATAGTATGGGGGCCACAATTCAATAATTTTTAATGTCTTATGTGGATTTGGTGTGCACTTGGGAGAGGAGGGCTAAAATTTTGATTAAATAAATAAATACCCAATACCATAATCATGCTCAAAGACATACATTGTTCACTACCACAAAGAGCCAACCGACAAGGCTTGACATTTTTCTAAACAAATCTCATTCATGCACAATTTCATATAATAATGATAATGATGATGAAGTTATAGACATAATGTTAAACAATTTGGAGAATCTAAATTCTGAAGCACATGATTACTACAACAAATGGGATAAAGACAAGAAAAATGTTTTAATAAAAAATGCAAAAAAATTAAACATTGTGGTAAGTCATATTTTATAGGAAAATCCCTAATATTATGAGCACCAAATTTTTTCAACTTATTTAATAAACTAATACTTTTATATTTATGTTTTACAGGAAAAATATGAAAATTTAAAGAAAGAAGTAATTGTATTTGAAGCACATTTAAAGAAATCTTGTGAAATCTTGAATTCATTTGTATAGTTGAAGGAAAAATTTATACTATTAAATAAACAAAATAATACATTGAGAATGATAATCAAGGAGCATGAGATGGATCTAAAAATATTAGTGAAGGAAAAGACAGAATTCGATGCATCACTTTTCTCAATAGGAGATGTTGCGAGGGAGGAGAAGAATATTATTCAAAATATCAATACCACATGTGAGATTTATAGGCATAAGAAGTTTTAGTAGGGATGCGCTCACAGTTGGTACAGGAAGTTTGACCATGATTAGACTTGCGTAGACTATGCAGCACTACATGATGCTTTCCTTAAGGAGTTTTATATCTCCAAGTTCGAGCAGAAGAGTATAAATGTGCTTAAGGATATTAATCAAGGAACTACTAAAAGCATTTGGGAATATGATTCCCATTTCAAAACACTTTTGTCTAAGCTTGCATATGATATCTATACAAGCCAACATGCACTATGGTTTTTTGGGGGCTTTATCACACCATTTAGGAGGGTTTTGTAACATAATACATATACATACCCGCACGAAGCACTTGAAGAAGAGCTATGGGTTGAGGCACTCAGAAGTATAGACACTAGAGTGAGCCCATTCCTTGAAGCACAGATTGCATCTATGGCAAAGCAGTTAGAGAAACTATCATCCAATTCAGCACATGAGACATGCACTGGGATTTGGTGTATAAATTGTGAAGTAGAAGGGCACACTAAGGATAATTGTCCCTGTAGGTCATTACATTCATTGTTGCTAGATTGTGAGATATTTCATTTAGACCATGATGCAAACCACTACCCATTATTACAACGTGTGATAAAAAATAATATATCTTTCTATTATAAGATTTTCTGGTCCACAACTCACAATATAGAAGACTGCAAGTTGATTGGTCATATCCATGATGCTATAGATATTGGTGTGAGTTAGACAGGAGTATCGGATAATACCAAAAGTAAAAGTGAGCACCACGATCATGATCACACTTAAGTGCACTACAATTGGAACAAAGGGTGCTTTGAAGGAAGTCATGGCAAAGGTCGGGGATATTATGGTGGATTTTAGGGATGATGTTGTGGTGGTGGGCGAGGTGAGTTTCCTCATGGAACATGTTTTACATGCGGATCTGTTGACCACTATAGGTGTGAACTCCCTCAGAATATTACTTGTTCCTTTTTTGGGAATAATTATAAGTATGAGGAATGCCTGGACTTATATGATCATCTTAGCAAGCAACATAAATAGGAAAACAAGGGCCAGGGGATGGTTAGTTTATAGCATGCCATAGAAAATCATTGGATACCAAAATTGGCACCAGAACCTAAGGTAATACCTATGAAGATTACTACATATGCTGAAGCTACGCGCGTTAGAGAGACATTACAACAGAAGCCTACCATTACTAAGGAGGATGTTTTACATGCAAGATATCTAGATCCTACACATCAGAAGGAGGTTTATCAAGAAACCATGGATGTACTCAGAAATCTTCAAGGTGAAATAATTTTTTTAAAGGAATAGTCACGGAAGTTGGAACAAAATAAGGCAGAAGAGACGATCTAGTCAAATGTCGATGATTTGAAAGAGGTATGCAAGATGTTGCGCCGAGAGAATATTATTCCATTACTAGGGATTTGGTTAAAGGGGAAAACTCCATGCGTAGGTATTGATAATGGATGGTTGATCCTGCATGCTAATATCCCCCCTCATAGCTTGGATTATGACAAGGAGATCACTCTGAATGTTGTTGTGGATGGATGAATTTTGAGCAATATGTTGATTAACACAAGCGCATAAGTGAATGTGCTTACTTTAGATGCATGGGTATAGATGGGCAGACCTCCATTATAACCATCCTCTAATGTTTTATTTATGGCTAATTAAACTAAGGCCACTCCAATCAGAGTTTTAAAGGATGCATTCATTACTATACAAGGGGCCAAGTTCATTGAGGACTTTGAGGTCTTATCACTTGTAGAAGCAGACAACTTCCCAGCTCTACTTGGGCACCTTGGTGTTATACAAATAATGTTGATCTATGGTTCAACAAGAGGTATATAATTTTTGAGAACAAGGAAGAAAGATTTATTATCTCTTCAAAAAATGGGAAATCTACACCTTATGTTGAACCTTTGAGTGAGGAAGACCTGAACAAAATTTATGTGCGCGCCATTAGAGATCTGGAAGTATTGATCCATCCAAGGAGGGAATCCTCCAGTGGGAAGATACACAGTCTATTAGTGATACTACAAGTATTTCTTGTGACAATTAGGTGCATGAAACCTATAAGATGGTTAGGCGCGAGGTAAGAAGTGCATTTACACGGAGGAACATTGTACCTCGATACACTGGTGAAGTAGATCCTATAGTATTATTGTGCGCTATAGAGGAGCAGTGGAAGGATCAAGTGGAAAGAATAAATATGTTAGTGTATACCCTATGCGAGATGACAATGCTCTGGGGGATGGTTCACAGGGATAATCTCATAGAATGGAATGAAGTAAGAATTTCTCTAATAACCCGATTTCTCAGGAGCAATGCACCTACTCAAATCTTCATATATCATGGTAATCAGCCTTTTCTGCACCATGTTTAGCAGTTTGAGAGACTCTGGACATAGGCTCAAGAAGATTTACTACCTTCACTTTGGATGCACAAACTTTATTCCACTTTGCAAGGTTACACATGTGTTTGGTATGTTTATGCTGAACTGCATAGGGAGACTAGAAATTGGAAAGACTTGATTATAGGAATGATCCAAACTTTTTACTACTTCTCTACTAAACCTACAGTTAGAGAGTAATTATGGGTTATGGAGTGCTTGACTATGGGAGACAATGCAAAGGCTGAAGAACTCATTTAGAATTTATTTGGTGAGGAAGAACCAGGAGCATGTTTTGATGAAACAGATGACATATATGCCAAACTATTGAAGTGTTCTTTCCTTGAGAAGGAGAAAGGAAAGATGGTCTACATAGTGGATGATGAAGAAGTAGAATATTTGGACATATATCTTTCAGTAGGTACGTGTGAGGTCTAAGATAGTGCGGATAAAAATGTGCATGCCTATCATGAACCTATGAAGACCAAGAAAGTGAACATTGAAATGGATGATGAACCTAAGGAGGCCATAATTGGAGATTATTGGTTTGATTCTGAAGTGGAAAATATAATTGAGTTACTACGTGATTTCCAAGACTTATTTCCTTGGGGCTACCATGAGTTAAATGGGGTGCATGATTCATTAGGCTAGATGAATATTAAGCTAAAGGAAGGAGTGCGCCCAGTCAAGAAAATACCTTAAAGGATGAACCCTAATCTACACGTAAAAGTTAAAGAATAAATTGACAAAATGATGAAATCGGGTATCATTAAGCCCCTAGAAGAATTAGAGTGGGTTAGCCCCATGGTAATCAATATAAAGGAAGATGGTTAGATTAGGATTTGTGTGGATTATAGGGAGCTGAATGTTGCATGTGTGATTGATCCTTTTCCTATGCTTTTCACTGAGGAAATATTAGAAGGATTTTAAGGGCGTGAAGTTTACTCTTTTACAGATGGATTCTCTAGGTATCATTAGGTAAGAATTACACAGGATGATCAAGAGAAGAAAATTTTCACCACTGAATGGGGAAGCTTTTTATTTACGGTGATGCCCTTTGGTTTGAAGAATGTGCCTATTGTATTTTCGTGTATAGTTTTTTAAGCATTCTAGGATTTTATTCACAAATTATTGTAGGTTTACTTGGATGATTGGATAGTATGTGGACTTGTTAAGGATCATTGTGAAAACTTGCGCTTAATGTTTGAAAGATGAAGACAGTTAAGCATCTCTTTAAACATCAAGAAGTGTGTATTTAATACACCTTTTGGAAATCTGTTATGGCATATCATCTGTAAGGAAGGTTTGTTAGTAGATCTAGCTAAGGTTGCAGTTATCGTAGGCCTGGAGGAGCCTACCAGTCAGAGTGAGGTGTACAAATTTTTGGGCCACATAAGATATTATAGAAAATTTATCAAAGGATATGTGAAAATTTCCACACCCTTAGAAGAGTTACTAAAGGGAAAATGGGCATTCTATTGGGGATAACCACAACAACATGTAATTGAGACATTAAAGGAGAGACTTACTACAACACCTATTCTACGTTTCCCTCACAGAACCAACCGTTTCACGTATATGTGGACTCCTCTAGAAAGGCCATTGGTGCAGTGTTAGATCAGCCTAGAGAAGGTATTTTAGATCATTCTATCTATTTTGCTAGTAGAAAGTTGACTCCTGCATAATATAATTATACAACTATAGAGCACAAGGCCTTTTCAATAATCTACACACTGCATAAGTTCAGATAGTACTTGCTAGTAGCACCCTTTGTATTTTATACAGATCACATGGCATTAAAATACTTGGTAAATAATCCCATTTTATAGGGGTGCATATGTCGATGGGTGATCTTATTCCAATAATTTTACTTTACAGTCATGGTAAAAATAGGTAAAATTAATTCTAGCCCAAACCAGTTATTAAGAATTTAACCAAGAGAGGATGTGTAGACAATTGAAGATACAACGTTGGATGTAAAAGTATAAAAGTTACATCACGCACCTTCATAATTAGAGTATATTTATATCTTTTAATGCATAGGTATGGTGTTAGAAGGAATGAAAGCATTAGAGAAGAAACAACTTGCAATTCATGCTTCACACTTCATGTTGATCAGTGGTGACTTATAAAAACTATGATGAGATGAAGTATTGCGTAGGTGTGTATTAGAACATGAGTGCATAGATATCATGGAAGAGGCTCATGGGGATATTCCAGGTGGGCATTATGTAGGTGACATCACTGTGATGTAAGATTCTACTCACTAGATTATGGTGGGAGAGCCTGTACAAGGATTGTAACGAGTATTGTAAGGCATGGGTGACCACTTTCAATGCACCTTGGAAAACTTGTGAAAAAGATATTAAATGTCGTTGAGGCATATTCCTAGTGTAGAACCATTTGAAAAATGGGAAATATAATTTGTGGGTCCTATTTCCCTAGCTGCACATGTAGAACCATTGATCGTGCTACATCATCACTTGTACATATTATCTTACATGATGGTAGAAGAAGCAACACATACAAAGGATTGTACAACAACTACAACAATAAGGTTCTTATGGCAAAATATTCTTACTAGGTGTGGATGTATACTGATATTCAAAAGTGATAGGGGCACACACTTCTTGAATGAGACAATCAAGATATTGTCTGGATGAACTTATGGTCGCATGTACCACAAGAATACACCTTATCACCCTCAAGAAAATGGGACCGTTGAGGCCTTCAATAAGATATTGAGCCAGACCTTAACATAAATTTGTGATGTTGGAAGGAAATATTGGGATGATAAAGTTTTTTTTGTACTTTGGGAATAGTGAACAACCTACAAAATCTTGAATAAGGCAACACCATTTAAGTTAATTTTTGGTGTATAATCAGTTCTTCCCATGGAATTCATGTTACCTTCTTTGTGTATTGCACGTGTAGGAGGTCTAATTGATGAGAAATCATTAGAAGAGAGAATTGAAAAGTAAATACAACTTGGGTGAGAAGCGTGCCATAGCACGTTGGAGTCAAAAGTAGGAAAAGGCCAGGAAAAAGGCATGGCATGATAGAAACATCAAGGAAAAGAAGCTTGAAGTTGGACAGATGGTACTTCTTTATGATTCCAAGTTTTTGCACCATCCAGGAAAACTGAAGGTGCATTGGTGGGGACCACATGTTATCACTCACATCCTTGAATTAGGCACTTATCAATTAGAGGTGCTTGATGGAATACGGTTACCTAGTTACTTCAATCGGAGTAGGTTGAATCCCTACTATAAATAAGTCTTCTTGGTGTTTATAATAAGGCACTATTGCCATTTAGTATAGATTTCCATTTATGTATTTCTTTTAATGTATTTCCTTCTTCGTCGATATGCTTTGTCAATTTAGTTTAGTGTTTTGTGTATTAAGCACATTTGTGCACTATAAGCTAATTACAATCTGAAGTATTTTATGTGCAAAAGACTACACATACCATTGGAGTGGGGTGGTTGTTATTCAAAAATGGGTACACATAAGAAAAAATTGTTACAGGTACTATTCAAAAATGGAAAGGAGATGCTAGAAAGAAGATTACTCCTAGGGAAGACCATAGCTTGAAATAAATGAATGAACAATATAACGTGAGGTAAGTTGCAGTCGTAGAAACTATTAGAGGAAGGCGCAGTGGCTAGGTACTTCGGTGTATGGAAGCACACAGAAGGAAGTATATAGCCAGAAGGTAGGAAGGCACGTTAGAAGGTTTTATTTGGGGTACGTAGGTGTACCGCATGGAAGTTGGGAAAATGGTCAATTGATGAGAGGATCAGTGGTAGGTAAAGGAGCAATAAATGTAATAACTTTTCAAAAATCTATATAAGGATGAGATGCGGGTTCATTTTTACCTTTGCGATCACAAGTATTCGAGTGAGCTAGTTACGACTGAGCCAAAAGGAACATGTTGAGGTGCGAAGAGTTATGAAACCATACGTGGAGAGTAGATTTGTGTGCATAAGTAGTTTGCGTCCCCATTGGAGAAGGGTTTGAGTGAATCAAAAACATTGAGAAGGAGTTAGGGCTCACAGTTTCAAGCTAGGGCACGAAATATTACTCAACATAAGAAAAAAGATGAGATTTTTATAATGGCACTAAGGAAAGCACATACAAAAGGTATAAAGGGGAAGAAAAAGGTGGAAATCGAGGTCGAAGATGCTCCCAAGAGAATTTTTTTAGAAATTTAGTGTCTAGAAGGAGTCATCATGGAGCGAGATTTGGATTCCCATATCCACAGATGTAAATTAATTGATTACAACTACTACACCACTGACAACAAGGGGGAGTTTGATGCTTTGTTGAATAAGAAGACCAACAAGCACACAGTGGATGACATGCCAATATATGATGATGCTGGGGAGAAGATTATCAAGAAGGTAGGGGTTTATCAACTATATGAAATCCCATATTTTGGAAAACAAGAAATTTTATACCAATGGCTTATGATCATAGTCCATGAGGACTTCTTCTATTTTGTTGGACGACTGGTAAGGATCACTACGCCTTTGATTGCCACATTGACAGGACTAAAGGGCACAGGGATGGAGGTTAGTAGTGATCTAACTGATAAGGTAGTTGTTGTGGCCACAAGCAAGGAGTTAGGATACTCCAAGGATTTTCACAGAATAGACATCTACAAATTAAGGAAGTACCTTGTGGTGTAGGAAGCTGTGCATCTGCTCACTAAGTTGAATGATCAAGAGAGATGGCCGCAAGTAAATACCATGTGAATACATATCGTGAAGAAGATGTCATAAGGGGAAGTCTACAATTTAGTAGGCTACATAGCAAAAAAAATTATTGAGGAAGCACACACAGGTGAAAAGATAAGTTTTGGCGATATCCTATTATCTCCTGTGTTTGTAGAAATTGGAGTTCCTGGGCCAAAGAAAAAAATTTGGGAATATCCTGTGGAAAAGAAGTCCCTTGTGGAGATATTTGAGAAGTATTTTTGTGAAGGAACAATGAGTGGCCCATTAAAAAAAATGGAAGAACTATGGCATGATTGACTGTGCATGGAATTTGAAGAGGAATGGTGCATTCCAAAGGAATTACCCTCAGTAGTGGGTAAGGTGGTGCAGTTCACAGGGTATAATTTTTTTTGCATCACGTGTTTTGAAATGAAGGATGGGACATGGAGTCCCTGGTGCAAGCTTCCCTATGCCTTCACAACGCACTATTTCTAGGAAGCAGTACACATGTTTACTGATGCATGCCAATTGAGATTTAATGCGGACAAGGTAGATTGTGACTACCATACCCTCATAAAAACTTATGTTTATCTAGGTCAGTCTACCTACATTGAGAGGCTCATTTCATATGTTATAAGTATGAAGTTGGTAAGTTTAGCTCTTGGGGATAGTGGATCCACACTTGTCTATCTCCATCTTAAGCCTAGGTTGGAAAATAACAAGTACGTGGAGAATGAGTTCATGCTCCCATGGCCACCAAAGGGAAAACACACAGTTGAAAATGTGGCAACTCCAAATCCTACCTCGACCATAGAGATAGAAAAAGAAGAAGAACACGAGGATAGTGGATACTTGGACCATATAGGATGGAGGCAGTCCATAGACAGAGTGGAGAGTTAGCACGCATATAATCCCCCAAAAAAGTAAGAAGGAAATGAAGACTTGGACACAGATACAGTCTATGAGGAGCACCAGTTTAAGAAGGTATTCAGAAGAACCATGACCCAAGGCATAGGATCATCACAACCTTTACGAATGCCACCTTAACTCTCCCATCAGAAAGAAGCACTGGAGAAAAAGAGAAGAAGAAAGTTGAAGCTTAATAAGGAGGAGGAGGAGTCTAAATAAAGCGCATTAGGAACCCCGGTCCAACCTGAAGATGTGGAGGAACCCCAGGATGAAGAAATGAGAGATGAATAGGAAGGGGTGAAAGACGCGGAAGAAACTATACAATAACAACCCAGCGCGCTCATTATGAATCAATTAGGAGAAGGGACAACTCTAGACCTTGGCACCCAGGTTCCCAAGGGGCCAAGAAAAAAAAGAGAAAGAACAAGTGAAGAGTATTTTTTCCCTATTATGGGTTATGCTAAGGACATGAGAAAAAAATTATGCTTCCAGTTTCAGAGCACTGTGGGCTTTAAGGAGTTATATGGGTAGGATCTGATGGATCCAGATATGGCCACTATGTGCACAAGGAAGCAACTATCTTGTTACATGCAGACTCATATGGATGAACCATATTTTGAAATGTGCGAAGAGACATGTGTCTTGTGAAGAGTGAAGAAGGCACCCCAGAGAAATCACATGACATTAAAACCTACTATAATGTCTGATGAGAAGGTCAGTAATGCCTTGGTCAAGTTATCTTCTGGGGTCAAATGGAGAAATGTTGATAAGGCCACCACCATTTGAGTGTTGATGGAGGATAAAAAAGATAAAATTTTAGAGATAACACGTTTAAAGGAAGATAAGGAATGAGAATGGACAAAAAATGAGGCCTTCATTAGCATGGAAAAGGAAATTGGAGATCACATCCTCAAAGTAAGGCCAGATCTAGAACCTAAGGTACCTGAAAATTTTCCTTATACTATGCATTATGTACGCACTTTGGTCAATTTGGTGTTAGAGGATGGACCAATTCAAATTCCCACACCAGAAGGAGTTGAACAAGAAGTAGAGAGAGCACGAGCGTCTATTCTTGGAAAATTTTTAACTTACGAGGCATTGCTCCAAACTTTAAAGGATGAACTGAAGAAAGTAGACCAAGCTCTCAATTTATGTGTAGCACTAGAGGTAGTAATAAGGACCAAAACTCTAGTTGAATATAATGAGGTTCTACCAATGATGAAAGATGAGACTCTAGGGTGCGCAAAAATATTGTCACTAGTAAAACAAAATCACGAGGCCCTCACAGTATCATAAGATCCACATAAAGAGATCATTTATGAGATTGGGAAGCTCATAGCGCAGAAGATGGACCTCATGTAAGGAATGATGTTAGGTATGGCCAATGTTGTTTGAGTACTATAGAATGAGAAGGAAAATATCACTCAGGATGAACTAGATGCCATAACCACAAATATTCTAGAAAAGACAAGGATTGCGCTAAAGGATTGAAAAACATTGGTGGATGAAATAAAAATGAATATCCATAACTAATCATCTCAGTTGAAGAAGAGGGTGTTGTAGAGTAAAGATTCATTCTTTTGTAAAGTTATTCTTTAATTATTTTAATACTTGTTCTTTATTATTTGGGAACATCAGAAAAAATTCACATTTCTGGGATGACAATGTACTTTAGTGTGGGGTAATGTTGAGCAAACAGAATGTTTCTCTAAGGAGTAGACACACAAAGGATGCACACGTAGGAACAAGGCACATTTTAAGGCATGGAAAGATAGGGAAGGAAATACCTTCCAGAACACTTTGGCTCAAAACTTATCCATTTTTATGGATAAGGGATATTTTGGAGATAGCATGCAGAGCACACATAGAGATGAAGACTTGCGCAACACGCAATGGTATTTTGGGAATGAGCGATTGATAAATGCCATGGATGGTTTGAGATAATAGTAGGATTTCTTCTTCCACTTAACTATAGGAAATCTATTATTAGAACACTTGCATGTATGCATGTTGTTGTAAAGGTGCATGAATATTATCAGCATGCGACCTATTATGAGAAGTGCATAAGCGGTGAAGGGAAATTCCCCACCTCTATAAATATGTATTGAACTATTTAGTTTGGATTTATATGAGACTGAATTATTTTAGAGTTATGTTGTTGGATCTGATGCACGTATGACTCATGGAAATACTTTATAGTGTAATAAGCTTTTATGTTTTACAGTGTTTAATGCAATGGATAATATTGGTTGGATAATGGTATTAAAAAAAACTGAATTTGATTCATGTATGGTTAATCTTATTATGGTTATTGTTTAAATTCATGATTCTTTATGATCTAAATCTAGATTATGAACTGTGGAAGGTTTATGTTTAATTATGGATATGAATATGTTTTATCATCATAACACTAGAATCCTACACAAGCAACTTTAAAGAGGGGCCTGGTACCTTTACGCACTTCCGATGAGCACTCAGTTTAGTATGGGTGATGTGTCAACGCGCCTAGGTTTTTCACAGTAGAGTCTAGGTTGCATCACCGCCAACAGGTACAGTCCAAATAAATAGAAGATATTTAGGCAATAATATAAGGTTTAATGTAAACTTAGTAGGAACACTTCATCCTGTAACCACAGAATATCCTAAACTCTCACTAGGTGGTGTCTTAAGTGTAATGAGCACCTATCTTTTGAACAACATGGATCTTGACGGGGATTATTTTGGCTTCGATAGTGGCGATGTAAACAAGGGTAACTATTTTGAAACCCGTGATATGATTTAATTTACTCTGCCTCCTCCACCACAACCGCAAAAAAATGTGCATGAAGTACAGGACTATCCTCCTCCAAGTAAATCTCCACAAATAGATGATGAGAAGACACCTTTTTCATTCAAAAATTTGATATCATTTATTATGTGGTCCACAATTCAAGAATTTTTAATGTCTTCTATGGATTTGGTGTGCACTTGGGAGAGGAGGGCTAAAATTTTGATTAAATAAATAAATACCCGATACCATAATCATGCTCAAAGGCATTCATTGTTCACTGCCATAGAGAGCCAACTGACAAGGCTTGACATTTTGCTTAACAAATCTCATTCATGCACAATTTCATACAATAATGATTATGATGATGATGTTATAGACATACTATTAAACAGGTTGGAGAATCTGAATGCTAAAGCACATGATTACTACAACAAATGGGATAAAGACAAGACAAAAATTTTAATAGAAAATGTAAAAAAAGAAAATTTCTTGGTAAGTCACCTTTTAAAGAAAAAATCATAATATTATGAGCACCACATTTTTTCAACTTATCTAATAGAATAATACTTTTATATTTTTGTTTTATAGCGAAAATATGAAAATTTAAAGAAAGTATCTGTATTTACAGTGCATATGAAGAATGCTCACAAAATCCTAAATTCATTTGTATAGTTGAATGAAAAACTCATACTATTAAATAAAAATAATAATACGCTGAGAAGGATAACTAAGGAGCATAAGATGGATCCAAAAATATTACTGAAGAAAAAGATAGATACCGATGCATCACTCTTGTCAGAAGGAGATGTTGCGAGGGAGGAGCAGAATATTATTCAAAATATAAATATCGCATGTGAGATTTATAGGCATCAAGAGTTTTAATAGATAGCTCTGTATAAACTGAGCACATTCCTTCACCTCTTGCATAAGAAAAATATCAAGCTTCCCCTGCAACATAAAAATTTCAAAAAATTAATTAAGTTCACCATGTGATAGGTGTGTTGTAATAATTCCAACATTGGAGTAGGAATTAAAAGATAGTGTCTAGCCAATTTTTTCTTTTTATTCCATGTGGCAGACGTAAGGACAACTATGATTCAGAATCATAGGAAGGAGAGAAAATTCCCTTGTAATGTTTCCTTATATACCAAACTTTTCTGGAAGCTTTGAAATGATATTTACAACCACCTTTTTTGAATTGTATTGGTCGATAATGCTTTATGAAATGATACTTGTCTTCATAAAGTAATCTGCCATATGAGAGAATGATTACAAGATTAATTTGGAATTGGAACTATATTTATTGTTAATGGATTTATACTTAATAGGAATGGTGTTTATGTTTCTATGTTTACGTAAATGGTGCTCAAATTTTCATGTTTTTGTTTGTTTAAAATATTTACGTTTTTGATTTCATGCAGATGTAAAAAATTAATCAATTAACAGATAGGTTGATCTAAACAAATTTGTCCTTATTTCAGTTAGAAAACCAAATATAAAAAACAAATGTGATACAAGTAAATTACACTATTTCAATGGACCAAGTAAAAACAAATGTAATATTGCATTTATTGAATTTTTTCATTATGTATGTTTCATGTCGATGTATATGTTTAATCAATAATCACATAGATGGATCCAAATACATCAGTCTTAATTTTATTAAAAAATAAAATATAAAAAACAAATGTGATACAAGTAAATTACACAGTTCATTAGGACCAATTGATTAATATTAATGAATATTAAATACATCAATGCATATAGTTATTGTAAATAGTCTTAACAATGTATAGAAGAAATGAAATCTATTTGAATTCAAACAGTAATGGAGCAACAATTTCATTCGTGTCTTAGAAATCAAATATAGCATGATCTGTGGATGTGTCTCGATCCCCTGGATCAGGCAGAATATTACCAACTCCTCTTCTTTCTACTAGTGAATTCCATAATGCAAGTGCTCTCTCAGAAGGAAAATTCTCCACTGAGTAACGTGATACATACAAACTCAAACAAATTTCTAGATTCCTATCTAATATGTTTTGAAATTTTGACTTTAAAAAGGAAAATGCACAAAAAACCCTCTCATCTTCCATAAAACCCATAATCATTGTTTGATAGATTTCATACAACTTAATATACTCGCTCAAATTTTCTCGAAGAATACTACTGGATTAAATATCCCTCCAAATCCTTCTAATGGCACTATATTCCTATGGGTTTTCTTAAATTTGAAATTTTTGTATCATAGTATTAGCATAATGCATTGGCTGGGAACTAAGTATTTTTCTTTGTAAAATACCTTCTACAGAAACTTCGTTTATCTCTTCAGTCTTAGAGAAATGGTCAGTTAGACTAGTCATGTTTTTGAAAAATAAAGGAATGATGGATTTATAAGGTATACCACTAGCTAAATTCCAAAAGTGTGGATTTACAAATCCCATTGCTTCAAGTATTTAATTTTTTTTTAATCTTTCCCAGATCTCTTTAGATAATGATTCAGTAAATATTTTTCAATTTATTCCTAGTTTCAGATAATACCGTTATCAAATAAATTTTGTGTCACTCTTACTTCTTCTATTTCTGAGCTAGCCACATCAACTCTTTTTTGAAATGTATGAAGTGGAATCTCTTTCCCATGTGTTGTTATATAGAGATGATCATGTGTATTGTATTTTAAGAAGCAAATGGGATTTTTAAAGTCTGTTATTGCATTCCATCTTACCCTGAAAACTTCCATCTGAAATATATAAACTTTCAAGACTCCAACATACACATCTTCTTAGTATTATGAAGTATTTTATGTAGAAAAAATGATCTTGTGCATGCTTAGTCAAAATATTAAGCTCCCTCAACATAGGAAAAATACAGCAAAGTGTGAGTAAATTTTCTATATCTATTAGATGGTACAATAGATCTTTAGATTTATCTACATCCCTATGGTATTTATACATAAACCCTATCAATAAAGGATATTCATCAAATATTCTATAGGTAGTTTCATGCATAGAAATCCATCTGGTATCTACATCTTTGAGAAGATTTTTTCCCTCTGTCAGTCTAATTGCAAATTTCTGAAATTCTAAAAATCTCTTTGGACTGTTAGAATAATAAGCATGCAAATCACAAATCAACTCCTCCACTTTGGCTACATTTTCAAATGTGCTCACAATTTTGTAGGCCAGATTCATTTTGTGATCCATGCAATGAATTTTAATCATATAAGGAGCAATATTTTTCTAAATTCAAACACAGAGACCATTTATGCCCCCTGCATTATAGTTGCAACATCAGTTTTGATGAAAACTAAATTTTTTTCAATGGAAAAGTCATCCATTCCTATGATATCCTTCATATTTTGAGGCCACCAATTTGTAAATATTTTCAGAATTGCAATTCTCATTCTTTTTATGAATTGCTAAGAGATGGGGAGTTATTAATTCATTTTCAAATGTGTAAACATGAATACAAATTCATGAAGTATTATCCACTACATTAACCTCATCAATTGAAAGGGAAATATACTTTTCCTTTTGAACAGACTCTTTCAAATCCTCCTTTTCTACCAGAGATAGAAATTTTGTAATTTCCCAACTGCTAGTATCTGACCAATGTGATTGAGGAATGTCTTGTAAACTAATAACCTGATACAAAATTTATTTTCTATGAAATCTTACATGGGTCTTCCCATTTTCAATATATGTAATATGATAGCAAACTGAATACTTTTTGCATCCATTTCTATCACCATAGCTTTTCTGAGTCTTGTTACAATTGTGCCACCTTTTTCATTTATATTTTTCATACATTTTTGTTACTTTTCATATTCTTTTGCGTATTTTACATGCAGACACTCTTTTTCATCTTTCCATTTATTTGCTTTTATTATGCTTCCATCCTTTTTCTTTTGGGAAATATATATTTTCCCACAGTGATTTTCAATGGTGTCCAGTTTGAGTTGCATCGTGTGATCCTTCCTTTGTTTCCAACTACATATTTTGCATCGACATTACGTTCAAACATAAATTCCATTTTTAGGGTTCATAGGTTTAATAAATGGATATTTTGTAGCCCATTCAAACTGTAAAGTCATTCCAAATGTCTAGTTTTGTCCTCTTTCTTCTAGATAGATTTTATTTTTTTCTTGGGGTTCAACTTGTGCATCTGGGCTCTTCAGCAGGAATATCTTGATCCTCATGTCTCCTTTTTCTATAAATAGACCTTGGAGTAGAAGCTTCCTCTATTGGTGTATCATGAGAATTTGATGAATCTTCTTGTACTTCTATGTCATCAAGGGACGGAATGTTTTCCTCAACATATAATGGATCATCGATATCTTGAATTCATTGAATATTTTGTGAAGGAATTTTTGAAATGTCTGCATATAATTTTATTAAATTGTTACAAATATAGTATTAATTTTATATATAGTTAAATTTTTACAACATAGAGTACAAAGAGTTTGAAGAAAGAGTATAAAAAAATAATTATCAAATTATGTAAGACTAAATAACTTGTAAATAGCACATACCAATATTTTCAGCTGATGCAGAAACCACCTTAATTTTTTTGAATTTCCAAAATAGCCAAGAAAATTCTTTACATCCCTTTTTTGAACTGGCTGAATTTGTAACCTTCTTATCCTGATTTCTAGAATCCATTGATATATCACTAAATTGAAAACAAGGACTACTTAGGTTGAATTAAGGAAGGAAAGACTCTTATGTTCGAAGGCTCTGAGGTTAGATGGATTTCAATAGGTTGGATATAGTTTTTGTTGGATGGGTCTGGGGTTAGACAGATTGGTGTTAGACAACTCTGAGTGTTAGACAGCTCTAGGGTTGGATGGACTGGATAGAGGTTGGATGACTCTGGGAGTTGGGGTTGGACTCACTGAGGTTGGATAGTCTTTAAATGGCTTTGAGGTTGGATGGCTCTGGGGTTTGATGACTCTGGGGTTGAATAGCTCAAAGGTTAGATGGCCTATGGGTTGGACTATGGGGTTAGACGACTGGGGTTGGATGACTTGGAGGTTGACAACTCTTAAAGGTTGGATGGTACTAGGTTGAAAGTTAGGGGTTGGATGGATTGCAGGTTATGGCTCTAAGGCTGGAGTTCAAAGGTTGACTCTAGGGTTGTGCCATTGGCTTGCACTGAGGTTGGACGGCTCAGAGGTATGGCTCTGAGGTTGGACAACTCTGGGTTGGAGTGAATTTGAGGTTGGATGGATTTAAATTTGGACGACCATATTAAGTTGGATAGCTTACATTTGTGGTTTGACAACAGATGTTGGACGGTACGGTACTGGTAGTCTATGTATACTTCAGCAAATATGCGCATGGAATGATTTGAAATGGTGGTGAATTATATGCATAATCTCTTATATATGTGTAAATACTAGGGGAAATTTTACTATACAAGGGACTTGATGGCCGAAATTTTTGGTGAATAAATCGGCTTCCACTCACTAAAAATTCACCAATTCGAATTTCCAAAAACCCAGATTTTTGCGATTTTACAAAACTTCACGACTAAAATTTTCCCTGCACAAGGTATTCACTAAAAAAACAACACATGCTATGATGGCCTTACCTTCTATTATGGGACTACATCCCTCATCCAAAATTGTAATAATTATGACATAATCTAAACTTGTCCCTCAACCAACATCTAAATGTGCCACAAAAAAAATGAATCAAGTATCTCATACCTCTAAACCATCAAACAATATCTGAGACCTAACATCCTCATCATCATCTTAGTCATCCACATCAAGATATTATACTAAAAAACTTAAAAAACTAATACAATCATCAATCATAACATTGTCACCTATCAAGCCCTATGATCCTCGGGGGTGGAAGCCTTCCTGATATAACTATGAGACATATTGCACTTATCATTAAATTTCAGAACTCTACATAGAGGATTGTAAAGCCCTCCATGCCATAATTTGAAGTCTCTCTAGAAAGTGAATTCTTACAAAAAATGAAAATAATCCTAATCCACCTACTAATCTAGACATAACCAAATCCAAACATCAAATCAAACCTACTTTTCAAACCTCTAAACATAGTAATTCTAAGCCTTCACTTGACGTCATATCTAGTAAAAATAAGGCATCTTCCAGTAAAGTCCCTCTCTTCTAGATTGATGTTTTCCATATAACCACAAGAGCACGTACTCAAGATTTGAAATCTATGAATCAAAATATACCTAAATTGTCTATCTCCATTTCTCCTTCTGAATCATCCAGCCCATCATCTTCTAAATCTAAGGTTTTTATCCTTGCGGTACCTTAAAATCAATTCAAAAAATCCATACAAAACACTTTCCTCAAATAGTTACATCAAGATCTCATTAAAATTTCTCTTTATGAGCTCATTAAAAACTCTCAGCAACATCAACAAGCCATGATTGAATCCCATCATGTCATTTCAGTACCATCAGATGATCCCCAACCATTTTCCAACCTTGTTGGCACCCTTAAAATGTCTACCACTATTACATTTGAGGACTTTGATATTTTGTCTTTATATCCTGAGGATCTTGACCTCCTTGTCTTCGTCATCACCCAAATCAACAACACTTTATTTAAAAGGGTTATGATTTATAACAGTGTTATCATCAATATCATCTAGTCTCACACCATTAAACAACTTTAGTTACCTGATACCATAGTTTTTTAATCACTTGTTTTGGTCTACACCTTTAACAACACTGTCACCCCCACATTAGGTACAATTATCTTACCTATTAAAATAGGTATTAAAATCCTTCACAAGATCTTATATTTTGTAAAAGGAGAGTTCCAATATAAAATACTACTAGGTTTTCCTGATATACATGCTATGAATTTTATCCCATCAACATTGCATTGATGTCTAAAGTATGAACATGAAGGTAAAACCTTTATGATCCCCGCTGATCCAAATCTGGTCAAATCTTATCACATGAAATATAGACCCAACAACATGTTTCTTCCACTAAAAAATCTCCACGTATTCAAATCAAGTTTCTACAATATCTTCCCTCCTCACATCCAAACCACTAAATGATCAATCCTTTTAAAGACATCATGTAATGTATTTCACTGTGGTAGTATCATCTTCTAACTCTTAGCATACTTCTTACCCCTAAAACATATGGGAGGCCTAAAAAAAATTGCTCTCTGAGCCTAACGTAGGAAATATCATTTCCTTTTCTACCCCCCCCCCCCCCCCGCCCCCCCGCCATTTCTCTAAACATATCTTGTTTACAAAGAAATCAACCACCCTTCATCTCATCTTGACATTCAACCCCATGCTAAACCATTATCCTAATAATTTTTATTCTTAGATAAACTCTAGTTCTCCCAAACATACCTCCACGATTGCGCATGGAAGGGATTTAGACTAGGTTGATATGAGTAGGGTCCACATGATTTACCATTTAAATACTTCAAGAAACCTCATGAGAAACATGGTCTCAGCTTCAAAGTGTCTTCTTCTAATGCATCACTATTAACATCAGAAAATTAAGCACTAGTATCACCATTATCATACTCACCCTCTGATGTCGACGATATTGTATCTATTCCACCTGGATTTTTAAATTAATGTTATCACACTTGGACCACTAACTTATCAAGATAATTGTTAGATTGAAACCCTTCCCCTAACATTATTGCACATGATAGATGAATATTCCCCCACTGTCAACATCCTTCATTTCCATGATGATTACATAATCTTGAATTATATGGGGGTTGAGGATCACTACCTTAAAAAATTCTTACCTCCTAGCATGTATAAACTTCTCAATGAATTTACCATCGATGTTAATATATGCACATCAAAAAATCCACACATTGTCAATATTAGTGAAGCCTTAGACTCATGTGAACTCTAAGAATTCATTGCTTTCTTATCGAAACAAATTCGAGCATTAACATGGTCATATAGTGATATTCTTGGTATAAAACCTAAAATTATTATTCATAACATCGTCACTTAACCGGATGCTAAGCTCGAGAAGTAAAAACTTTGTAGGATGTATCCGCATGTCACACTATTAGTCAAATAAGAACTTTGGCATCTTCTTTCTACCAACTTTATAATACCTATTGATTATCCACAATGGGTTTCTAACATCGTTACCATCACTAAAGCTAATAGAAAATTTTACATATGTATGGAATTTTGGGACCTTAACCTCATTTGTCCAAAAGATGAATTTTCCTTACCAAACATCAATCATCTCATTTATCTAGCAACATACCAGGAGATGTTGTCTCTTATGGGATGGTTTCTCTAGTTATAATGAAATCTTCATCGCACCAAAATATTAGCATAAGACATCCTTTATCACCCCATGGGAAACCTTCTGCTATAGAGTAATGCCATTTGGCCTAAAAATGTAGGAGCTACCTATCATTGTGTTATGATCTACATATTCCATAAAACCATATAATACTATTTCAATGATCTCTTAGGTAAATCTAAACACCGAAGAGAGCATTTAGCTATCCTTGACGTGATATTTACATGTCTATTATAGTGATTTCTCCACCTTAATGCTCCTAAATGCTTATTTGGATTTATCACAGGAAAATTGCCAAGATTTATAGTGTCTATTAGGGGAATTGAAGTTGACCCTACCAATTTCAAATCCATTATCAAAATACCTCCACCATATAATATTAAAATGTTTTATAGCCTTAAAATAAATATCCAGTATATATACCACTTCATTTCTCAATTATCAGATTGTTTTCAACATTTACATCATCTTCTAAGAAAGGACATCCACTTCAAATGGGATGATAATTGTTAATTTTTAACAAGACTTCAACACCCTCAAATATTATATTTTATCACCACCAGTTTTTACACCTCCATACGAGGGGGAGCCCTTCTATCTTTACATCTCCACTACTGAATATGCCTTGGGAGCCATGCAGGCTCATCAAGACAGAAAAGGTAAGGAACATGTCATCTATTACGTAAGTTTTACCCTTCACGATTATGAAACTTGCTATTCATAATTAGAAAATTTATGTTGTGCCTTATACTTAGCAACTTCCAAACTCCATCATTAAATCCTCAATAAAAAAACCTACATCATCACAAATTTTAATCCACTCAAATATATGCATTATAAACCTTATCACAATGATCATATCACCATATGGCTCATGGTCATGAATGAATTTTATCTTAAATTCATCTCGTAGAAATCCATTAAGGGGAAGGTCATTTTTTATCATCTCGTAGAAGCTCTCATTCCTACTAATAAAATTCCTTATGAACAATTCCATGAAGAATCTATCAATACTATCAATCACAATGATACCCCTCTCAAAATTACCTTGTTCTTTGATGGGTATAAATGCAAATAGGGGGTGCTGGAATAGTCATAATACCCCCATGGGACACTCCTATTCCATTATCCTTCAAACTAAATTTTGAATACACTAATAACATGATGGAATATAAGGATCTCATCATGGGACTTCATAATGCCACCTTTCTTGGTGTACATATACGGAGACTCACAAATTTTCATCAATCGAATCAATGGGACTTAGCAATGTAAAAATGATGTCCTACCAAAACACAAAACCATCATTGAGTAATTACTAAAACTCTTTAACTATTAAAAAATCCAAACCACCCCTCGTTCATCTAATAAATTTGTAGATACCTTAGCCTCTCTCACCTCTTTCATCCCTTTATCACTAGATGATTCCTAACTTTTCTTCCTCTTATAAAAACTCAATCAGCCATCTTATACTAACACCGATCTCCCAACCATCAATCATATAGAAGATAACTCATCTGACACTTGGTATACTTAGACATACAACTATCTTTCCACTAGTAAAATACCTCTAGATTTATCCACAAATGGTAAAATATAATTTCAACAATGCGCATCCTGCTACGTCATACTAAGAGGTATCATCTATAAAAGAGGATTGAAGGCCTCCTCCTCTGGTTTCTTAAAAATCTTGAGGCTCATCTAGTTATCCAAGAAGTCTATGACGACATATGCGGTGGACACTTCAATGGTTTAGCTGTCTCTAAACGAATCATATATGTGGGTTACTATTGGCCCACACTTAATCAAGATTGTTGTGACTATGTCAAAAAGTGTGTTAAAGGTAAAAAACTCCAATCTTACACACATTCCCAATCACACTCTCCAAACAGCTTGAGACATTTGGCCTTTTTCATAATGGGGGATTGACCTCATTGGCCTTATCAACCCTCATTTATCACATCAACATAATTCCATCATTACATCAATTGAATATTTTAAAAATTGGTGGAAGTGATTCCCCTTATCTCCTACTAAAACATATAAAATCATTTGACTTCATTCATCATCACATTATTTTTTGCTTTGGTATACCTAAAAAAATCCTCACAAATAATATAAAATCATTCAAAAATAATAAAGTTCAAAAACTTTGTGACACTTATAACATCAAACTTAGTTTTTCCACACCCTAATATACATAAACAAATGGTCAGGAAGAGGCATCCAAAAAACCCCTCAATAAAATCCTCATGAAAAATATTGAAAAATTTGGTAGATATTGGAATCTTCAAATTCCATTTGCATTATGGGCATATCGGAACCAGATATTTTGAAAAACTTACAGATGCACTACGTCCATCTCTTCAATATATGACACCAAAGCCATTCTTCCTCTTGAAGAGTCCAGATCCCATCCTTACACATTTCTCTCAAATATTTCATATCAGAAGAGGATAATATTGTCAAGAATGTCATATCATAACTAGAACTATTAAATGAATGTCATCTGAACTTCCCTCAAAGATATCAAAATCTATTAAGAACAAATCAAATGATTATATAAAAAACATCTCAAACAATGTGACTTTAAAAATGGTGATTTTGTTCTCAAATAGAGAACCAAAATTTCACTAACATGGAAACGAGTAAATGTGGGAAGTTTTCTCCAAACTGGATTAGACCATATATTATCAATCATATATATAGGTATGGGGCTTATAATTTATCCTCCCTTAATGGTAAACCTCAAAAGGATCCACTTAATTCCTTGCACTTGTGGTTACTCTACTGTTAAAATATAAAATCGTGAGACCTTAGTCAAACTAAGATCTCCATCCATCAACCCACACATCCTATCACTCTCATAATGATTAGGAGCTATGTTGTCTTTTTCTATCAACGTACCTTTTTTCACCTTAAATATGGGTACCATGGCTATGATCATAGCACATTCCACATGGACAAGCTCATTTCACACGATTGGGGAGCCCCAAAATCATCACTCTCACCATCCCCTATCTTATCCTATTTAAAGACATGACAAAGGTATATGTGTAGCTTTCACATTTAATCATCCCCTTCTAAGTGGTTACCCACACTTTCCCTCAACTCAAAAATAAAAATATCTATGGGATGGAAAAAATCAAAATATAGACCAATCCCTTAAAGGACGAATGTCAAAATAAAATTATGTCAAATATTATTGTAGATCACTCCCTCAAAGGATGACTACCAAATTAAAGTATAAAAAATGGCTTCCCACATCAATCAACTCTCATATCAAAATAAAAAAAGTAGCCATCCCAGGAAATATTCCCACATTGATCAAATTTCCCATTAAACAAAAGCTTCATGCATCGGTCAGTCCTCATATCAAAAAGGGCTTCCCACATCAATCAACCTTCATATCAAAATTAATAAAAACAACCATCCTAGGAATTATTCCCATATTTATTAGATTTCCCATTAAACAAAAGCTTCCCAAATTGATTAGATTTCCTATAAAATACAAGCTTCCCGCATCGATCAACTTGTACCGGAAATAATAAAGCTGGAGCAAAACTTGGGAACTATCAAGATGAACCCATTCCTCGTGCTTGCTACATACAAACCTTTTCCCATGTTAGAAAATATTAGATATAACTATCCCACATATATATATGATCCTAGTATGACTAACCATTTTGAGTCATATGTTAACATTAATTACAAAGATGCATGTGTAATATCATACATATAACAAGTTTACCATCATACTCTATATATGCCAAGAATAGTAAGGAAGATAACATCTCACATTATGTTCTTATCCATTGTATAGTGCATTAATCAAATACAGACAAAGATCATCATTTTGTCACAGTCATATTCAATATCATGCCAAAATCATATTATAACACAAATATAACTAATATAAAACCAAAAATTTCAAATAAATTCCATAAAACATCACATCAAAATAATCTATCATATTATCAATCACAAAGATCCCGTTATCATAAATACTATATCCATCACATCGAAACCATTACAAAACTCAAACTATAACACAATATTAAAATCATATATATATATATATATATATACATATCACACACACACATATATACATGTTAATATACAACATAAACAAGGTCTTCAAAGAATCCTCATACATCAAAGTCTATCAAAATAGGGTCTACAAAACTATGTTGTTAAATATAATCCATATCAATCGAACAATTCCTCCAACACTGCTCCAACGATCACCATCAAGATATATGTAGTTGGTCCCTTACCTAGACCCCTTTGACGGTTGCCTGACAAGGTCATAGCACTACCTAATAGATCATGTCATCATGTCGAGCCAAAACCTCACTATATCAAGGCTCATCTAGGAAGTCTTCCACCTCAATATGCCCTCATAATAATAAATCTCATCTCCTAATTCCTGATAGTGAGTCACACTCATAATACCATATGTCCCCATCTGTCCACTAGGTTGTTCACTAGCCACCTAGAGCTTAGTTCCTGATACTAATCAACCTATCACATCAAAGGCCTACTGCAAAGCCTCACTATCATATCGATATCAGTCTTTATCCACCCTAGCCTGGGTGAGCTCACCATGCACAGTCATAAGCTACTGAATCAGTCCACCCCTCTCTCCAATCATAGTATCCCATACAGATATAACACTATCTCTCTCAGCAATCAAAGAAGCTTGCTCAGTTAACCATGTGGCCCTCTCCACCTCCAGAATTTCCACAACTGCCTCTACTATAACATTTTGTGTTTATCAAATCCATCATGGATTTACAATCTCTTGAGAACCTTTTTCTTGTAGAAACCTATAGGTCATATGTCTATAGGTAAAGAACCCATTAGTTCCCTTATCACTTGACTTCCTAGTCATGTAATCCCACCTTTTTAGAAATATATTTCATACCAAGCCCGTGTTTCCCAACACATTGTGGATTTTGTATCTTTCTAGGAATCTTTTCCTACCACTTCCTTTAAGTCATACGTCTATAGGTCGAGAACACATTGGTTACCCTATCACTTGACTTCCTAGTCACGTAATCCCACCTTTATACAAATCTATTTCATATTGATCTCGCATTTCCTGACAGATCGTAGATCCTATAGATATTTGGGAACATTTTTCCATTGCTTCCTACAAGGTCATACATCTATAGGTTGATGACCCATTAGTTCCACCATCACTTGACTTCCTGATCATGCAAGCCCATATTTGTGGCAATATATTTCTTGCCCATACTTGGGGCATCCTAAATTAAAACAAAAACAAACCTTTCCATCTAGCAATCTATTCAAATAGGTAACCATTGCACTTCCTCCCAATGATCCCCAATTTGAGGGGAGACCACTATATGATGGAAAAGTGACAAGCGAGTGTGGGAATCTACAAGTGACTCTTCCTCACACCCGACCTCCCGAGGTCGTGCCAAGACAGCTGGTGGGGATGGAATATGTATTAGATATAGACAAACTAGTTAGCAATCTAATGTCTTCAATGCACACTAACAAAACTTGAGAATCTAAAGCAAAGAAAGCCCTCCTAACTTGGGCTGGTGTGATAGATCGGTCAACAAGGATGACTGCTCGAAGGCTCCAATCAATATCAAGCTCTGGCGTGATTCAATCTATGGGTTGTGGAATATGTGGAAAATGACCCGGGATAGTTTCGTGTATTTCTCCGGACAGGGTCATATGGTGGATGGTAAATGTAGCCAATCCTATGGACGGTTCTCTGACCTAGTCCAGAACTCTGTAGCTTTGTTAGTTGTTGTGTCTAACAAGGATAATTGTTCGATGATGATAGGTGGAAGTGGATTAGACTAGAATACTAGTGTGCGTAGGCCAGTGTCTATGTCTAATTCTCCTATAGATTCGTTAAGCTGCAGGATTTGTGGGTCACAACCGTAGACTCTTAGTCATTGTGGACTTGTTATGGTCATGCGTGAAATCAAGTCCTAATCCCTAATATCCAGTAATCTTATGCTTTCTCAGCTTCTATGTTTAGGATCAACAACTGTGTGATTTTCTCATAATACCCTACAGGCGTTCGTGCAACCTGGATTCTCAGGCTGGTATCTATATCTAGAAGAGTGTCTCCTGCATCTGGCTATGGGACCAAAGGATCACAACCAAAGGTTTTTTCTCTTTTGAACCCTTCTATAGTCATATGAATGTTTGCCTAGGGTAATCTGTAATTCGGTTGATTTGACCAAAACGTGTGTGCTTGGTCGTCTTCTATGTTTAGTCCGCTCAACTGAGAATTGATTTGTTGCAAGCTTACCATTGTTCAGAAGAATTGAATCCTAAGATTTTGATCTATATCAATTATTTCCGTGATGAAATTGGGCTGGGGCACGATTGGATCGAATATGTATTCCCTAGGCTCTCTAGGTCCCGTGATTTTCATACAAAAGTAACAAAGTAAATTAACTGTAACAAAATGAAACTTAACTATGTGAAGTGTATCTATAGCATATATGTTTTCTCTATCTTTTTGTGTTTTTCAGATGAACTTTACGAATTTAATAAAACAGCTATTTAAAATATCTAGAAAGACAACTAAAATAATAATTTAAAACAAACAAAATAACCGAGTGTAGCTATTTGTCTGTGCAATTTGTAGATCTATTCTAAACAATAAAATAGCTCATCTAATCTATTTGCAAGATTCTCGATCCTACCTCAGAAGTGAGGAGTGAATCATAGTTTCTTAGAAACTATCAATCCCCACAGCTTCCCTGGAAATATCGAGAATAGAATTTATTGAAATAAAACAATTAACTACTCTATTTGATATGATTCTAACTAGAACTTTGAAAGCTAGAACCTGGATTCTGCAGATTAGTGGCGAATCCGATGGTGTGTGTGATCTTGTCCCCTCAGTATGATCTCCTCATTCTTTCATGTTCACGTGGATCCAGAAAAGCGTGTAATGCTAGCATCAACAGAAGTAGATATTGGGATAAAGGCAACTCAGAATACACATCGAATACACTGCGAGTAGGAGAGGGATAGCGCAAGAGTACAGAGCTTGGCTATGCAATTCCTAGCAGGATCTATTGTGAGTCATGCAACATAAAGCATCTAGAACCTGAAACTATCCTGTTTGAGGAGAAAAACCTACAACTTTAATGGCTTCCTAAGCTATTCTACTCCAATGGATTGGATGAAATAACAACACTACTTGCATAAGATGGATATGTGGCTTACCAACAGTAAAACAATGCTAACTAAGCATGTAACGAGCTAAACTATGAATCCTAAGAAAAATAAAAGACTGAATTACTGAAAATGAGAAGATGAGAAGTGAATGAGGGGCCATTTTCTTGAGCACAATCCATCTATTTATAGCACTTGCATTTACCCAAGGTAAAAGCCAAATAGAACTCTTAAACTATAAACAATGGCAAAACACTATTCCAGGGAGCCAGAATCATAAATGCAAGCTTATGGTGGTGAAAGAAAGCTGGTAAAACGTTGAATTTACATGAGTCATGTTAAAAAATATTTCTGGAAAATGCGTAAAGGACCGTCACCCTGAGCAAGGCGGCGGTTACAGGACCGCCGCCCTGTTCAGGGCGGCGGTTTCATCACTGAAGAGAAAAGGGCTAAGAAAAGAGGGGAAAAGGAAAAATAAAGCATGCGGGGGCTAAGCGGGGCATGCAGGATGTTAATGCACACTTGGAGAGCTTTTCCAGATCCCAAACACCTTGCGAGGAGACCTGTATCATCATTGGGGCACGTGTCATGTTGTTCTGGCAGTACAGTACCTTACAATTTTGGGTATGTACATATTGCCCCCTCGGAGAAGCATTTTAGCCATGAAGAGGCATAAAACGGTGGGTCCGAGTATGGCGGTCCCAAAATGGGAAGTTAGAAGTTATACTTGATACATCCGTGTGTTGAAATGACGCCATCCAAAATTCCCGTTACCTGCAAAATGAAAAGAGAACTCAAGTGCGGATAGACACAATAGTTTGAAAAATAAACGCTAAAATAACAGGGAATGAGAACGTACCATTTGTGCAGGGATAGGAACTTACCTCCATCAGCGCTCCAAACCTGTGAAAAAGTCATTTTAAAACAAATCAAAGTGCTATATATATGAAAGTGGGCCCATTTTCCTATTCATTTCGAGTTGATTTGATTGATTTTGAGCTCTGGGACCCATGGTGACAGTTTCTTGTGTGAGTAGAGTCAAAACGTCTGCGATGAGATAGCGATCATGCCTCCACGTGTGGCACATCAACCCATGAGATCATAGGTTAGTTTTCTTCAGTTTCTCCTTTTTATCACCTTAAATTTGAAATGCTAAATACTTTGTCATGGGGGGGTAATTTTTGAAAATGTCAGTGTTGAAAGGTCCACCTAGGGGGGCGCCTACTGGGTAGGCTTTGTTTTTAGGTAAAATGGTCATTTTTTACGTTTTTTAGGATTTTTAAATTTAAAAACCCGCATGGGTTTTTGGACCACGACCGCCACCCTACCCAGGGCGGTGGTTACATGACTGCCACCCTTAAGGCAGTGGTTACAAAACCGCCCCCCTGCTCAGGGCAGCGGTTTTGCACAAAATGCAAAAGGAACCTCTTTTTGAGATTGTGTTTGTATTTTTAGCATTTCTACGTGCTTCATGATTTTTCTAGTATTACTTGGATGCTAACTTGCTTTGTTTTGTGTGTTTTTGGGTGTATGCAAGCAAGGGAGGAGTATATTCGGTGGAGTAGAGAGAGGGAGTGTGATTGGCTCCCAGGGGTTCTAGATGCCCTCTCACAGGATGAGGAGGACACTCTTCAGCGGGCTGGGATACTATGGATTTCACGCATGCCCCACGTTACACCATCTAGTCACATACTTTTTGACTTGTTCTCATACTGGGATGCAGATCGGAACACCTTACGATTACCAGGGGTCCGCGGTGAGTGGACTATTACACTGGAGGACGTCTATCGCATTCTAGGGGTCCCGATCATCAGAAGACGACTCACCCTAGAGACAGTAGGCTCACGGGCACAGATTACACAGTGGGCCACATATATGGGAGATCCAGTCATCTCCATGCGGTCGAAGAAGGGGGTGAGAGTTCGATCTATTCCTTCTTTGCCCATCCCCCTACTTTGCCAGGCCATCATGGGGACCCTTGCCTCGAGACTAATCGGGGACAAGGGAGGAGATACATTATTAGACTGCTGGTCCCCCATTATTGCACAGATAGAGGGGCACGGTCAGATATATGCCTGGGGAGAAGACATTATTGGGACCACCTACCACGACTTATACAGGGTGGTTCATTTACAGGGGCAATCATTGAGCCACCCGACTCTAGTCATGAGCTGGGTCTATGAGCATTTCATCCCTTATGGCAGGGGTGTGGAGGTGGTAGATCCTGAAGCTATGAGGGAAGTCAGATGGATAGACATGTCGGTGCTTAGAGCACCTCATCAACCAGTTTCCTCCCTGAAAACTGCCGATATGGAGGCCACACCATACTAGACTATGGCAAGCATATGGGGCGAGGAGGCTTTTACCTTGATCTCCTGCTCCACAACAGGGTAGCTTATTGACAGAGTGGGGCGAGTGGAGATACACCCCTTTGGCTGAGTTCCTCAGCAATTTGGCCTACCATATATGGGTATGCTTCCCCCAGTGGCGCCAGTATATAGATCAGTCCGAGAGGCCAGAGGGGGGCCTAGAGGCCGGGGTTGGATAGTGGTTACTCCTGGTGTTCCTATTGTAGCCAGGAGGATAGTTCGTGTCAGAGGGAGAGCCGGTGCGCCTTAGACACCTTCACTTCAGATTGCTGCGGGTCTTGCCCATAGCAGTGATGACCCCATTGAGGTAGACTCCGAGTCTGAGGAGTTTACGGGGGGGAGACAGAGGAGGAGACCGAGGACAGTGATCCTGAGTGGCATGATACCCAGGATATCATACAGGCGGAGAGGGCCGAGCAGAGTGCAGAGAGGGTGACTCTGGTTTCAGAGGAGCCACTCTCTTAGGGCCATGGGGAGGATGAGTCTGTTGGGGGGTGTTACGTTGCTCCAGCTACAAGAGTAGCCCCTCAGTCGATAGCGACATCCGTGGCGAGTGCTGACCCCATAGATCCATCTTGGAGGCCTGGTGATCCGAGTAAGTTACCCTCTCTCCCTTCTAGTGTTTGTTTCTTTGTTAGGATCTCCTTAGTTGCTATCTTGTATCTTTTAATTCCTTGTTTTCTTTCTAATTTGTTTTCTCCTTTGTTTGTAGAGACCGTCGATGAGTGGCAGGACTTGATCTGCAGGGTATGCACTGATACCCTGATGATCCCATGGAGAGGACCCGCACAGAGCTATCCGTGGATGTTGGGGAGCCTTCAGGAGCCGGCAGACATACTGACGTCTTTGCTCCAGTCTGGCATGTGGCCAGGATGGTATCGACCCTTCGCACAGAGCTAGTGGGGTACAGGATAGCTAAGCGTCTGATGAGGAGCCATTCTCCTGGTGAGACTGCGGCTTCCCCTCGAGATCTTGAGCCCTCTGTGCATTCAGAGCACTGATGTAGCCGGATTCCTAGGTGTGGGCGTGCACCTTCAGAGGGGTCCCGTAGGGATTGAGAAGCCACTTGGCTCTTGTAGATTTTGTACTATATATTCTTTTGTATATCCCGGGCTCTTTGAGCATTTTGACCATACTTAGTGCATGATGGCATTGTATATAAACATTGATTATTTATATATATGCATTCTTTCTGGATCAAAATCTTGGCATTCATGGCTTTCTTTCTATTTCCAGTTTCCTCATGTATGCTATGATGTACGTTTATATGTTTCTTTTAGAATATATGCAATGGTGAACAAATGATGCAAGTGTTTTACTTTCCCTTTTTTGTTTCATGATGCTAATATATGATGATGTAGATATAATGTGATTTTGAATCTTAGTTTCTGTAAGCAATTTTGGATACTTCATGTTTGTTTTGGCAAAGTGATGAAAACAAACCGGTATGATGAACAGATAAACCTGCCCCTACCCCTAACTCCACGCAACTAGTAAGATGTGAGGGCTTATCACCAAGAGTTGGGAAGGGCGCAAGTTATGATGTGTATTGAAATGATAGTAATGAAAGATAGAAAAAGCTTTGGTGGAACCAAATTAGGACACCACAAGTCTACTCTACTCGAGTGACTTCATAGTTTTGGATGTAACTTACTTTGCAGTTTATCCAGACTTAGACCCATAGATGGCCACATAGTAAACAAAATCTGGGTTTTTAGGATTTTAACTCTCTTGGGACTTTGAACATCTGATTCATTTGTTTTTTACTCAAATTTTCAAAGTTTGAATTGTTTGTGTATGACTTTTTGCATTTATTTGTCAAGAGGACCCCCTACACTTTGCCCCATGCTACTAGTAAGAAGCATGGGTTTATCACCGTGGGAAAAGTATAGGCGAGTAAAGGCATTCCCATCCTTTCCCAACTCTACGTCACTAGTAAGAGACGCAAGCTCATCACCAAAGTTTGGTGGGGAAAGGAAATGTGTAAAATTAAAATTTTCTGTTTGACCAATGTTTGACTTGTTTATTTGAGTAAAATGTCAGTATGTGTTTATTTCCAAAGAGATATACATATGGGATAGATGTGACACCATAAAGCTTCTAGAACAGACCATAGGCAAGACACCTACCCTAAGAAGAAATCAAAAGTGACAATAAACTTGCAGATCTTGGTATGGTTACCGTTAAGACTTTGCCATGTCTAGCTTTATTTTATAAAATGATTCTGAGATAATTTGATGATATCATGAAAATGAAGAAGTATGATTAAAGTGTTTATGCCAACAACATCATGAGTTTGTAATGAATTTCTTTGAGAATAGATTCCTTAATCACCATTTGTGTATGAAACAAGCGAACAATATGATCCTAATCTATATGAAGATGCAATGTAGATATATATATAAGTAGTGCTAGTTGCTTACGTGTAAAAATGCTTGAGGTGTAGGGAATTGACTGTTTCACCAAATTCCTCACCTTCTAGCGTACATAAGAGGTATGCACCATTCCCATAGTCTTTCATGACTCGGTATGGGCCTAACCATTTAGGCCGGATTTTCCTTCCTTCACCGGTCTTCTTGTCGATCCGGCTGTCTAGTATTAGAACTAGATCACCTTCATATATGTCACGTTCATAGACTTTCTTATTATATTGCCGGCACATCTGGTCGGCATAGACTCTATGCCACTATTCAGCATCTAACCTAGTTTCATCTAGGCTTTCTAGCTGGGAAAGACGTGCTTCTCTGTAAGCGTCTTCATCCAGAATCCCTTGTAATGAAATGCAGAGACTGGGTATTTCAACCTCGAGTGGGAGAACTGCCTCTACCCCGAATACTAGTGAAAAATGAGTTGCTCCCATTGGTGTTTTTATTGAGGTTCGGTGGGCCCATAAGGCCAGATATAACTTTAAGTGCCAATCTCGTTTGTTTTCTTTCACCGTTTTAAGGAGAATGGCTTTTAGTGTTTTATTTGTCGCTTCAGCTTGTCCATTGGCTTGAGGGTAATACAAGGAAGCCGTATGATGGCTTATTTTAAATTTATTGCATAGCTCGTAAACCTCTTCATTCTTAAAAGAAGTTCCATTATCGAAGATAATGATTTGCAGGATACCGTACCTACAAATGATTTGGTTTTAAAATGAACTTGGCGATTACAGAACCAGGTATAGTAGTAAGGAGGCATAGCCTTTACCCATTTGGTAAAATATTCGGTGGCCGTGATTATAAAATTACGGCCGTCTGTGGATGAGGGGAGAGAATTTCCCCGTTAAATATAGGCCCCATGTAGAAAAGGGCCATGGAGTAGTGATTGGTTGCAAAGCTTGTGCCGGCATATGGATCTCATGGGAGAATTCTTGGCACTTATGACACCTGCGTACGAACTCTACTGCGTCGTGTTCTAGAGTAGGCCAGAAATAGCCCATTCGATGTATTTTACGAGTGGTGGCATGACCACCAAAGTGGCCTCCACACATTCCACTGTGGGATTCATGGAGAATCTTCTTGGATTCTTCTTTGTCGACACATCTTAGGAGCATTCCATCGAATGCTTTCCGATAGAGCACTTGCTCTATAATAATGTATTTAGCTACGATAATACGTAACTACCTTCTTTGTTGTGGTGTAGCTCCTTCTAGATACGTATGATCCAAGATATAATTAATGATATCAACGTACCAGGGACACTCAGAGATAGAGGGTCAGGTTTCGATGTAGTATACGCACTCATCTGGAAAATCTAAATCTACTAGATCACCTCCATCTAATGGGTTATCAGCTAACCAATCTGTGATGATTTGTCCTTTAACCAACTTATGATTTACAAATGTTAATTGGAATTCCCCCATTAAGGTTATAAAACGTCCAGCCTTTTTAGACAAGGACCCTTGTGTGAGGAAAGTTCGTAAATGGTCCGTTTTTACCATGACCCTTGTTTCTTGATTTAGCATATAGTGTCTTAAGCGTTTGGTTGCAAAGACTATGGCGAGGCATTCTCGTTTTTCTTGGGGTATAACATGTTTCATAGTCAAGAAATGTTCGACTAATGAAATAAATCGCATGTTCTCTCTTGTCATCATCTTCTTGAGCCAGCATGCAGGCTAGCGAGACATTGGTTGCTCATGAATATAAAATTAACAGGCGATCTAGCTTAGGTGGCATTAGTGTAGGTGGTGATAACAGGAAATGCTTAACTGCATCAAAAGCTTCATTGCAGTCTTCAGTCAAATCAATGCTATAAATCTTTCTTGAGAAAATTGTTGATTGGATGTATGGCGAAACTTAAGTCTGGGATGAATCTCTGGATTAGACCCAGCTTTCCGAGGAATGACCTGATTCCAGATTCATCCAAAGGTGGAACCATTTCGAGGACAGCCCAAACTTTGGTTGGGTGAACATCTATCCCTCGTAATGATATGATGTAACCTAGGAGCTTCCCTCCTGTTACTCCAAAGGCACACTTTTTTGGATTTAGCGTGACTCCATACTCTATCAGCCATGAGAGAATGATGTGGAGTATTTCCGGATGGTCACAATGCTTCTTGGCCTTAGCCAACAAGTCATCTACGTAGGATTCCATGATTTTATGAATTAAATCGTGAAATATATATGTCATAGCTCGCTGGTATGTAGCACTAGCATTCTTGAGACCAAATGGCATGACAGCATAGCAATAAGTTCCCCAGGGAGTTATAAACGTGGGTTTTAGCTTGATCTTGTTCAGATATTTTAATTTGATTGTATCTCGAGAATCCATCCATGAGAGACAAAAGTTCAAATCCAGCTGTTGCATCAACAATGACATCAATGGATGGCAACGGGAAGTCGTCTTTAGGACATGCTTTGTTGATGTCTCATAAATCTATACAGATGCGTATCTTTCCATTCTTCTTGAGAACGGGAACGAAGTTAGACACCCATTGGGAGTAATCGACTGGCTTGATAAATCCTACTTGGAGGAGTTTTATTACCTCCTCTTTTACCATGAGAGCTACCTTGGATTTCATGGGTCTCGATTTTTTTTTAACTGGCTTTGCATTAGATTTAGTGACGAGGTTGTGCATCATGATGTGGGGTGCAACCCCTGTCATTTCCTTACAATTAAATGCAAACACCTTTTGATGTTCTTTGAGGATCCGAGTGTGTATTTCTACTTCCTCTGGGGTTAACGAGGACCCTAATTTCAATATCCTTGGTTTGTCTTCTGTTCCGATGTTAATATCAATTGTTTCTTCGATTAAAGAGGTGTTACCCTCTTCAAAACTCAGGTGGCACAGGAGGTAAATCCAAATCATCCCCATTTTCTACTTGTGCATATGCTAGGTTCCATTTGTGAGGGAAGATTCACCATGGGACTTCCGAAGTAGGAAGATGAATGTGGGATTAAGGACAAATCTATCATATGATAGGAGAGATGTAGTGCCGCATAGGTTTTTAAGTAATCCAAAGTGGCCATATCACTATCAACATGGTCTAGGATAGTAGATTCATTTCTGTTTAAAAGAGAATTTGTCATTGTCTTTATCAATGGTTCATCACGAAGGGATACTATGAAATGGGCATCCTCTAACTTATTGCTTGGAGTAAAACATGACACGGAAGTTGCTATTAAATTAGCGAGAAGATTTTCCTCTCGTGGGATTGCTTCAATTGATATGAATTCAAATTCCTTGCTTAAATCTAATACAACTTTTTTTGTAAAGCTGTAAATGGCTCGGCTTTGGTTTCATATATCTCTGAGACTTGGTTTGCTACCAATTGTGAGTCTCCTAAGACTCTAATGTTATCAACACCAATTCTTTTAGCTAAGATGAGGCCAAGGAGGAGGGCTTCGTACTCAGCGCCATTGTTTGTGCACTTGAAATTTAGTTTAAAGGCAAAAGGTAAGGACTTTTCCTTAAGGGGAAGTGAAGATTACACCTGCCCCTACTCCGTAACGGCATCTAGCTCCATCAAAATGGAGTGTCCAATATTTGACTGGGAATATGGATGCTGGGATATCTGTTGTGTTTGCATATTTTTACTTCCACCATACAGAGATCCTCTGATGGAAGAGAGCCAATGCCTAGGGGATATCCTATGCCTATTGAATCGAATGGTAAGAATATTGGTAGATCATTTTCTAGTAGTTCAACTATTTTTTTCAGTAGTTTCTTAATGATACTGCTTCTACAGTGTTAGCCTCATCTTTAGGGGTTGGGGTTACTTTGGCTAGGCTCATAGCTTCAAGATCTGTCGTAGGTACCAACTTTTCTTTTTTTTTTTGCATCGGTAGGTTTATTAAGTTGATTTGTTGGGAGTTCAAACTCCGAGTGTACGCCTGGTCTTTTCTTTAAATCAGCTAGGTGTACATCAAATGGTTTTGGATCACCTTTGGCCATGAATACCTTTCCTAAATGTAAAAACCTTACTTCTTGAAATAGGGTAGAAGGGATTGCCTTCATGCGGTGTATCCAAGGTTGGCCGAGGATCATATTATAGTTAGTTTCCCGATCTATAATATAAAACTCAGTCAAGATGGTTTTGGGTCCTAAGGTGACCGGTAATATTATAGTTCTAACCGAGGTGGCTTTAAGACTATCATAGCCCCTTAGTGTATTTCGAGTTATGGAGCAATTGGTTTCTCCATACCCTAGTTTTTGGAGGAAAGAGAAGGGGGACTATGTTAACTGCCGCCCCATTGTCAACCATTGCATGCTTTACATAGTTGTTATAAGCCAATACTTGCAAATGTAAGGCTGGATCACCTCGGTGTGTGATCTCAGCATCTGTTGGCATTTTGTTTATCTCGAATATGAATTCGACATCCCTATCTTCCTGCCCTCGAGGATGAACATCAAAGTCCACATGATTTACCTATGTTTCAGGCGGTGGAGTGATGTTAATTAGATGACCTAAACCTAATGCTTCTAAAAGAGTAGCCCTATGGGCAAGAGAGTTTTTTAGTAAGTCTAAGAATGAAATGTGCGAGAAGGTTTTTGTTAGGTCATAATCAAATCATAGGCTCCCACAGGTTTTACTATGATTTGTTGGATGTCATCTGCCTCAGGCAGGTGGCTTGGACTTGGCTAAGAGAAATACTCTTGCGTCCTTGTTATAGCTTTGATGGGTAGCTCAGCGTCTAACTCTACTAAACCGACTACCTTAGGTCATGGCTGACTTCCTAGTTGCGGCGCAACTAATGGATTTAGTGAGGTCGAGGCTTCATGATCATTATTTCCTGTCATTGCACCCTTGTTCGTCCTAGTTGGATTTAGCCTGTTATTATCATGATTTGGGAGTGGATCATTAAAGATCTTCAGGGGTGCGTTTTAAGGGGAAACTGCCCTTGAAAAGGTATTTGACGTTGGTGATGTAGGATTTGCTAAGAACATATCCATAAAAAGTTTTTTTTGTTCATCTGGCAAGTGTTTGCATGAATTTATTGTAGTCACAGCACGTTCTAGTGTCATGGCCCCAAATTTTGTGGAAACCACAGTATGAATTAGGATTTTAATTCCTAGTTTGTTGATTTGATGTGTATTTGTGGCCCAAAATTTTGATCAACTGTTATCTATTAAAATTTTTCATTTGTTGTCTTTGGTTTGAATTCTGGTTTTGGTACCTAGTTGAATTTTGGCTTGGACCCTGTATGGGATTTCACCATTTTTGTTTTTGTTGTTGTTGTTGTGGATGATTAAAATCCACTGCATTAACTATCAAGGTAAAGCTATTATTTCGTTGGTTGTTTATTTGTGATGGAGTATTGACAACATTTACCTTTTTAGGCTGGTCGGTTACTCCATCTGTTGTTACACCTTGATTTTTGTTAAGGATTTTAGGTCCTTGATTGACATTTTTGGTAGTGGGATAAGTTATAGTGTTCTGATTGGGGGCGATTAACCCCCCGTTTGCTCCATATGTTTTGCGACCACTATCTATTGCTACTTGATCTATTCGAAGATCACTCTCTAGTACTTCATCATAAGTTCGTAATGGGAACTTCTTGACTTCTTCCTTCACTTCTTTGCTAAGCAAATGAAGGAATAAATCACATAGTTCCATTTGATCCATGTTTGGAGCACTTGCCGAGGAATAAAGGACTGTATGCCACCTTTAGATGAAATGGGCAACAGATTCGTTGTGTTCTTGTTTGATGTGTAGGAACTCCCTGATTCCTGTTCTCAATAGTTTGTTCATGTCGAAGGCCTTGATGAACTCTGAAACGAGTTGTTTGAATGAATGGATGGAAGCCTCAGGTATTCTATAATACCAATCGAGAGTGATGCCTTCCAAGGTTTTTGGGAATATTTTAGCAACAACCCCATCCCATGGGAGTATTTCTCGAATGACTATAGTGTAAGCTTTGATATGCGCATTTCGATCTCCCTCTCCTTTGTATTTGGGCAAATCGGGAAGAGGGTCTTGGAAGCATGATGCTTCGTATGGTGAAATCCAAGGGTTCTTTCAAATATTCTAAGTAAGTCCCTATCGCATATGTTTCGACCATTGATGGCGACTGTTGAGGGAGAGGAGGTGGATGGGTTGTTGATATGGCGCAGCGTATGTGTTGGCAGGGGCATAAGGAAGCCCCTGTGTTTGAGCAAAAATGCTGGGAGAGGAGAACATATCCCCTTGTGGTGATTTGGAGTATATGTTTAAGTATGACGGGGGTACTATCCAGGAATGGATTGTTCTGTACTAGACCGGGAGGAACAGTGCTAGAGATGGTGGGTCCTAGTTGGCATTTGTTGTGAATATTGAGGAGTCATGCCTAACGTGCTTACTCCTGTGAGGAGATCCACTTGGGCTAGGATGGTGTGGAGGATTGGAACTCCCTGCTTGCATGAATTGTGAATTTTGACTTGCTTGGGCAAGTTCTAACCCTCTAACCTTTTTCTATTAGAGTTGAAATGACTTCATTTGGTGAAGTTACAATATTCTACCTTGGTGGTGTTTGTTGTATACCATGGTTTTGTATAGGCATGTGATATCCTGCTACAAACTGATCGCTATCTTGCCAAGTTTCTCCGAGAGTATTTCCTATATGCAGTGGTATAGAGGTATTTTCTTGAAAAGAGACCTCAGGTTGTGGTTGTAAACCTCCTACAGGTGGATACATACCTCGAGAACGTTGGTCGTTCCTGGCATAACGTACTGAATATTCATCATCTAAACCTTGGTATGAGTCTGATTGTCTATTAATTTGTGGTCTAAGTAGTACCTGAGGAGATGAACCAGATTCTCCGGTGAATGTCATATTGTTCGAGCCTGAAGGCTCTGTTTGTTGCGTTTGAGCGAGTTGTTCCAACTCCTCTGTTTAGAAGGGTGAGCTATATTTGATCCTTGGAGTTTGTGTTGACAACTAACTAGTTGAATAGTTGTTGCCCCACACTGAGAGCGAGGGTGATGATTGTCTATTTTGTTGGGTGTAGTATGCCTCAAGACCCAAGAGGGGCCTTCCATATGCATCGAATCCAGACATATTCGGGGGGTATATGAATACCCGCAGAATAATGGGAAGGAGCGAAGGTCAAATCAAATGAGGCAGAGAAGATGAAAAGTATACTAAACTTGGAAGAACATGTGATACTATGACTCCGAACTAGAAAGTAGGAAGTTCACGTCAACTTCACTAATTTTGTTTGTTTCACGTCAGGTTCACCAATTTTGTACGATGGAAAAGTGACAAGCGAGTGTGGGAATCTACAAGTGACTCTTCCTCGCACCCGACCTCCCGAGGTCATGCCAAGACAGCCGGTGGGGATGGAATATGTGTGAGACACAGACAAACTAGTTAGGAAATCTAATGTCTTCAATGCGCACTAATGGAACTTGCGAATCTAAAGAAAAGAAAGCCCTCCTAACTTGGGCTAGTGTGATAGATTGGTCAGCAAGGATGATTGCTCGAAGGCTCCAATCAATATTGAGCTCTGGCATGATTCGATTTATGGGTTATGGAATACATGGAAAATGACCCGAGATAGTTTCGTGTATTTCTCCGGACAGGGTCATATGGTGGATGGTAAATGTAGCCAATCCTATGGACGGTTCTCTGGCCTAGTCCAGAACTCTCTAGCTTTGTTAGCTGTTGTGTCTAGCAAGGATAATTGTTCGATGATGATAGGTGGAAGTGGAGTAGACTAGAATACTAGTGTGCGTAGGCTAGTGTTTATGTCTAATTCCCCTGCAGATTTGTTGGGTTGTGGGATTTGTGGGTCATAACCGTAGACTCTTAGTCGTTGTGGACCTGTTATGGTCATGTGTGAAATCAAGTCCTAATCCCTAATATCCAAAAATCTTATGCTTTCTCAGCTTCTATGTTTAGGATCAACAACTATGTGATTTTCTCAAAATACCCTACAGGCGTTCGTGCAACCTGGATTCTTAGGCTGGTATCTATATCTAGAAGAGTGTCTCCTGCATCTGGCTATGGGACCAAAGGATCACAAACAAAGGTTTGTTCTCTTTTGAACCCTTCTACAGTCATATGAATGTTTTCCTAGGGTAATCTGTAGTTCAATTTATTTGACCAAAACGTGTGTGCTTGGTCGTCTTCTATGTTTAGTCCGCTCAACTGAGAATTGATTTGTTGCAAGCTTACCGTTGTTTGGAAGACTTGAATCCTAATATTTTGATCTATATCAGTTATTTCCGTGATGAGATTGGGCTGGGGCATGATTGGCTCGAATATGTATTCCCTGGGCTCTCTAGGTCCCGTGATTGTCATACAAAAGTAACAAAGTAAATTAACTGTAAAAAAATGAAACTTAACTATGTGAAGTGTATCTATAACATATATTTTTTCTCTATCTTTTTGTGTTTTTTCTGATGAACTTTACGAATTTAAGAAAACAACTATTTAAAATATCTAGAAAGATAACTAAAATGATAATTTAAAACAAACAAAATAACCGAGTGTAGCTATTTGTCTGTGCAATTTGTAGATCTATTCTAAATAATAAAATAGCTCATCTAATCTATTTGCAAGTTTCTCGATCCTACCTCAAAAGTGAGGAGTGAATCATAGTTTCTTAGAAACTATCAATCCCCACAGCTTCCCTGGAAATATCGAGAATAGAATCTACTGAAATAAAGTAATTAAATACTCTATTTGATATGATTCTAACTAGAACTTTGAAAGCTAGAACTTGGATTGTGTAGAACAGTGGCGAGTCCAATGGTTTGTTTGATCTTGTCCCCTCAGTATGATCTCCTCATTCTTTCATGTTTATGTGGATCCAAAAAAGCATGTAATGCTAACATCAACAGAAGTAGATATTGGGATAAAGGCAACTCAAAATACACATCGAATACAATGCGAGTAGGAGAGGGATAGCGCAAGAGTACAGAGCTTGGCTTATGCAATTCCTAGCGGGATCTATTGCGAGTCATGTAACATAAAGCATCCAGAACCTAAAACTATCCTGTTTGAGGAGCAAAACCTACAACTTTAATGGCTTCCTAAGCTATTCTACTCCAATGGATTGGATGAAATAACAACACTACTTGCATAAGATGGATATGTGGCTTACCAACAGTAAAACAATGCTAACTAAGCATGTAACGAGCTAAACTATGAATCCTAAGAAAAATAAAAGACTGAATTACTGAAAATGAGAAGATGAGAAGTGAATGAGGGGCCATTTTCTTGAGCACAAGCCATCTATTTATAGCACTTGCATTTACCCAAGGTAAAAGCCAAATAGAACTCTTAAACTATAAACAATGGAAAAACACTATTCCAGGGAACCAGAATCATAAATGCAAGCTTATGGTGGTGAAAGAAAGCTGGTAAAATGTTGAATTTACATGAATCATGTTAAAAGAGCTTTCTAGAAAATGTGTAAAGGACCGCCGCCTTGAGCAGGGTGGTAGTTACAGGACCGCCGCCAGGCAGGGCGGCGGTTTCGTCACTAAAGAGAAAAGGGCTAAGAAAAGAGGGGAAAAGGAAAAATAAAGCACGCGGGGGCTAAACGTGGCATGTGGGATGTTAACACACACTTGGAGAGCTTTTTTCGGATCCTGAACACCTTGCGAGGAGACCTGTATCATCATTGGGGCACGTGTCACGTTGTTCTGGCAGTACAGTACCTTACAATTTTGGGTATGTAAAACCACCTATCCAGTACAAATCTAACTATCAAACTCATTATTATCTCATAGCTCGTGCCTAAAAACTACTCAACAAAAAAGGGAAAATTTAGACACTAGTTTTTTGGCACCTTGAGGTGAACTATCCCTCACATTTAACATTTTAATACTAAACCTATCCCATTATCCTAAAAACTATATTTTATCCTCATAAAGTTACATCTTACCCCCATAAATACTTATTTACCCCATCCTAACCTTCTAAACCTCCTACAACCTTTTTTTACCCATTTTAGCCTAACCTCTCAACATCCCTAATACATTTATACTCATTTCCAAACCTGAAATAACTCATTTGGAAGTGGTTAAAACCACTTCCAAGAGGGTTTCCCCATTTTTTTCCATATTTCCATTGATTCTAACTAATCATCGGTGACTCTATATAATCCCATCAACTTTCCTGAATCTAGATCTCAGGACATTGCAGTGAAGCTCTAACACTTTAGATATTGAGACGACGTCATCTACAACATCCTTGCACTTTATCAAATCTTGAAAAATATTTAGAGACATGGTATCATCATGAGGTTATTCTACATTGTTATCATCTTTTTTATGCCACAAACAAGGTACACCTTGTCTCTTAGTATTGCATTTCCATCTACGCATCTGACATAAAAAAATTCAATCATTCAATCTTGATTTTGAAGTCTAAACTTTTAATTTCAATCAAATATTCCCTTACACAAAAATTGTTTGTGATTCCTTTGAACCATCAGTGATTTATCTAAATTACCCATGATTCCTTTGAATCATTAGTGATCCCTGTCCCAAACCCCTTTTACCACATTTTTTCATACTTTTAATCTTTATTAAAAAAAATTAACTTCTAATTCATCTATTTTCATGTGGTCTCTACTAGCAAATGATTGTTCCAGGTCAAACACACCCCATAAATATTATTTATGCACTTCCAATCATCTCCCAACCCTTTTTGGGGATTAGTACAAAATCTTACAAGAACTAAGACTCTATGAAATCATCCTAGCACCAAATCTAGATGACATTGAGGAACAACTGGAAATCATCCGAGAAATAAAAGACGTTGCAAAAAAGAATGGATTGAATATTTCAAGTAAATTCATCTAGCTGCAAACATGGCCTAGGCCATCTACTACATAGAACATGATCTTCCTATCTCCAAGTAATATTATTTTTTTCTCATCATTTTATTGTCTATGTGTCCAAATATTTATCATATCATATATTTTATCATTTATCACTTGATTTTCAAAATGATTTGACACCCTTAAAGTGAATCCCATTGGTTCCTAGGATTGGCCTTTGTTGAGTAGTTTGTCATATTTTTATCTAACATCTATCTTGTCAAGTTGTCTATCTATGTGAAAGTTTCCTCATTCATTGGAAGGAGTCTCTTCGTTCTTTTGTATCCCTACATCTTGACTTTGTCAACACATGTATCATCAAAGCCTACTATTTTGAGTTTTTGGGTAGTTAGACATTATAATAATTAATGAACTGAAATCTACCTTAAACATTATCTCCTTTAGAACTCTATGTTTTACTTAGATTATTTCATGTGTGGCTGTCTCTGCGTCTCTTAAATTTCAGAACTGGTCTATATTCTAGTATTGGTGCATCACCTCCTTCATTTTTAAATGTTTTCTCTCCCTCTCAACCCTAGATCCTATAAATTTTAGATTAGATTTAGGTAGTTACATTTTTGAAGTTGTTTAGGTTAGTTTATAGTGAGCTAGGATAAAAGGAACCAACCTTCTCTAGAGGTATGTCTCAAGGAGAAAGGTCCCACATCTTGGAGACATTCCCATGTTAGCCAAAAGTAGTGATCTGTCATGATCAAATTCTAGGGTGCTAATTTTATGCATTGACAGTTCGGGCATGCCTAGTGGGACATTTTGAGTTTTATCATCTCATTTGTTTTTTTTTTCCCTAATATTTAGTATGTATCTTAGCGAGTTTCATCCTTTGCAGGAAATATTTTACACACTTGACGACTCCCAAGCTTAGTTCTTTGATTTTAGACAACCCAGTTTCACCCTTTCATGAGAAGAGTTTAAACAAGACAAAGAGTAGTAAGTGGAGAGTCCTTTGATTATCTACATATTTCACTTAGGAGAAGAAGAAGAGGAAGATCAATATAAAAATATCCATCACCTCCAAAAAGAGTCCTCTCTACTCCTCCTAGTAGGCCTTTCTTATCATCTTATATGGTCCTAAGACCTAATATCTTCATGGCTCGTCAAAGAAACCAATGTTTTGTCACCTTCGACGGGGGAATTCATTTTATTCTAGATATGTATGATGATATACCTGTTATAACCCTGAAAAGTGTTCCCTTCTTCACTGGAGAAAATGCAACAACGCCCATTATAATTTAATAAAATCAAATTATTTTGTTAAAATCTAATTTTAAAAATAGATACAACGATGTACAATAAGATAAAAATGATTTAACACTTTTATTGGATGTAATTATGTAAGTAAATAAAAGTGATGGGGAATTTATCTGATTTTCACTTATCCCAAAGTACACCCGAACTAGAACAACAGTGAACAACCTAGGAAGAAAACTGGAAATACTCGATAAATATTTTGGAACTCATAAAATGGCCAAGAAAGCACCTGGGGAACTAGAGACCTCTCTGGGGTGTTGGATTTTGCAAAAAATATCAGAACTTTATTTCTTCAGTGTTGTTAGGGTTTCATACTTTCTCATTGATGATGACCTGTAGATCATTAAAGGATAGCCAAACTCGCTAGTAACCTACAAAATAGATAATATCCTACAAAACCCCCAAAATACATCAAATCCTAAAAAATAAAGATGTGAATGGGGAGTTAGGTAGTCCTCGACAGTCACCCAACAGAGTGAACTTACGACCGAGCATTGTACTACATCTTAGACTCCATGTAGTTATTTGTACATGTGTGTGCAATAGTGATCCTAGGTTTCCCTCACGCCGGTGATGCCAAGATAACATGTGATAGCTATATAGAATGCAAATGTGTGGGATGGAACTTAGAAAATTCCCCTTCCTATGTAGTGTATGTAGATTAATAAACCCAAAATGCAGTCCCTTTGATAGTATGTAGATAGATATCCCTTAATAAAAAAAATTGTGCTTATAATGGTATGTATGTTGTGTTTATATAAGGATCTCTTGCTTTAATTTTGACATTAGAGACACGACATACCAACTAGGACCTTAGGATAAGAGTAATAAAACTGAAAAGGCTAACCATAAATGTCAAAAATGTGAACAAAAATAAAGAGGACATGATCACCTAGGTTGGAAAGGAGCACCTGAGAGTTGGTGTCCAGTCCTAGGCATTAATGTCTTGAGACAACTAACGACAAATGTGAGAATACTAACCAACATGGATCCCTATGACCTGACCAGAAATGGGTGTAGAAGTGAAATAGGCAAGGGATAAAACAATAGACATAATTAAAATAAGTGGATGGACTAGACAATGTGTCACCATTGAATACTTTTATTACTCAAGATCCATACATAAAACAACATACTTGGTGGTATAGTAGAATAGTAGTATGTGCATGATTTTTTGTCAACACATTGAACACATCAAAGATGTAGCAAGTATATGCTCAATATATCATGTCACATAGCAAAATGTAACAATTAGACAATTGGATGTGTCTTTCAAAGGAAAATATTTACAATGGTATAGAGGTTTGAGATTTAATTCTATTAGCACGTAAGATGAATTATAAGAGGCCCTTTAAAGAAAATTTGAAGATAAATTAGACCATTTGTCTTTGGTAGAGTAGCTGAATATGATAAAGAGGGCACCATATGAAACTATGTTTGATTTTAATATCATATTTGATAGAACATGGGATAAAATCCCATAATGTTAAGGCATACACCTCAATATTCCTTTTTATATTATTTGATATCTTTAAAGAGGGACATGTCAATCATGATTCAATTTATGGGGGTGGAACTCTCATTGATGATTATGATAATACCATTAGGGAAGAAAATAGTTTGATTTAGGCTGGGAAAATTACACCAAGGTATCCATTACCTAACATCCTAGATGTAATATCATATGTTCCTTATCAAAAACTTGAATTATCTCCTATTCTAACACTGATCAGTCATCCCAAAATCCATGTTACTAATCCTCCAAGTGTCTCTAATGAATTACAATTGCATGAAGTTTTGAAACAATTGAATTTTTTTGGAAATGAGTTAGTAAATTTTAAATGAAAACAAGCACAACATTTGAGGCCTTATCATCCAAGCAAAATCCCTTATTATCCTAATAAATCACCATACTAGGAAAATGACCAGAATCAAGGTCTAATCACTAATGCAAAACCATTCCAATTGTATAATCCTAATACAACTAGCTTATCTAAAGTTATGGCTCTAGTCTAAAATAACCTAGTGCAATATTACAAATGGTTTTTTCTTTACAATCAACCTCATAACCAAGCCATTTTCCCAAATGACATCCAAAACTAAGTATTGACTGTATAAAATTCTTATTTCTCTTAATCCACATCAGCCAAAGTATTTCCATTAGAAGAGGCTATTTCAGATCCACAAAATGATACTTCATTTTTGAATTGGAAAATGGATGAATTCTACGAAATGAATCGACTACAGGGGAAAGGTCAAGTTTCTTCTTCATGTGTAGTAACTAACATTAGGTCCAAAATGGGAAACATGGAAATAAACTCTCCATATCCTACTTCACCAAGTCTGCATATCAAAGATGGAAAACCCACAGACTTAGGAAAAATTTAGGATTCACTGAGTAATCCTTGGAATGTAGAAAATATTTGATACACTATAGACTTTCAAAACACTTTGGATCCATGCAATGAAGAATTCCCACATGAAAAGAAAAATATACTACTCAAGGCTAGTATGTGGAATGTAGAGACACCACCATCCAAAGAGCTTATATGGATAGAATAAACAAGGAAAGAGAATTTCACTCCTCTATTGCAAAGGTATGTGAGTAATCCCTTCAAATTTCTTGATAAAATGAAAAAGAATAACAAAAACATTTCAATGTGGGAATCATTGGATATTCCTGGCAAAAGAGATGTTTTACAAGCTATCATGACTGACCTCTCCATATCAAATGAATCATCCAAAGGGCGGACTAAGGTTGTGATCACTAATGCACCTTAGTCAAAAGATGATAATCTAAGTAAGTATGAAACCTCTACTATTATATGTATATCTGATTATTTGTAATGACTTGGTTCATAATTACATGATTGACTCGGGGAAAATAACTTAGTAATGCCCAAATAGATAACACATCAACTTAGCTTAAAATATGAATCTCTCTCTAAGGTGTAGTTCAAACAAATGGAACAATAGTAGGAACTATTGGAGTTATCAAATGTTTAAGCCTCACATTACATGCATGCCCCAACCTCTCCATTCCTCGGGATGTTTTGATTATTGATCTTCCTTTGTTCTTTGCTTTTTGCCTCTCTAGATATTTTACGTCTAAAATTGGAGGGTACTTATCAGCTAAATATTCTCACATGATCATTAGGACTAGGTATGGCACCAAAGAAACTTTAATGTTAGATCCCATTTCCTTGTATCATATTGAGCCTTATGTACCAAGTGTAGTCAATTCTAATTGCAAAATATTTGATCAAGCAGACCACCCAATAGTCCAAAAAACAAACACTCAAGTTGAATGTATTCCATATTTTTTACTTGATAAATGGGGATTTGATTTTCATGGTTTTAATCCTTACAAGAAAATTGAGGAGGCTGGCCTAGGAACTTATTGTTTACATGAAGAAGATTCGTGTATTCCTAGTATTATGAAAGATGATGAGTAGCAATGATGGAATTTGACAAATGTTATTTAATGGATCTAAGATTAGAATAGGTTTAGGAGAAGGTATGGTACTTGTATCTCCCTTGGGTGTTAAGTATTTATCTACTTTCAAATTTCAATTCAGTTGCTCTAACAATTCAACTGATTATGAGGCTCTCATCCATCGTCTATAATGAGCAAGAAGGAATAATTTTAAACAATTGCAAACCTTTAGTGATAGTGAGTTAGTAATAAATCAAGTAAGAGGGTTGAATGCATCTAAAAAATATTTTTTAAAATCCTACAAGCATAGGGTGTGAGATATTATAGAGGACTTTGAAGCTTTCAATATCCACTCTATCCTAAGAAAAGAGAATGAATCAAATGATAGGTTAGCAGTAGTTGGAGAATTTTTTGATTTATTTGAAAGTATCAAGAGAGAAGAGCTACAAAAACATATTAAGTTTATTAATAGACCTATTTTATGAGATAATAACAAAAATTGGTAAGTATTTTAGAATGATCAACAAATTATCAATGTTGTATAAGAAAAGGATTAGTTTTCACCAATAAATCAAGATAAATTACAATAGTATGGAGAACATATTGTCGAGTTGAGATCAAACAGGTTTCCTCAAGGCCTAGTCACAATGGAGTCCATTTTTAACTCAGATGATCAAATCGGAAAGGAGAAATCAAACAAGATGGTAAGAGGTGAATATTATGAGCCAATTTCATCTTGTGAAGACAAGTTACTCAATATAGGCAAGGTATGTACTTCAGAGTAAAAGCATGCATTTATAAACCTTTTATCAAGAATTTGTTGACATATTTGCATGGGGGTATAATAACCTTAAGGTTTTTGATCCTAGTTCGACACAACACGCCATTGATTTAGACCCATTAGTTAGCCCATTAGGAAAAAATAGAGTCATGTCAATCCAAGGATTGAACTACTTATGAATAGAGATATAAATACTTAATAGAGGATTACATAATATTCAGCATAAAACATTCATCTTGGGTTACCAATCTAGTTTCAATAAGGAAGAGGAATGGGAAAATCAGATTATGTATTGATTTTTTAGGGATTTGAACAAAGAATCCTTGAAATACCATTATCCACTACTTATATGGAGCATATCTTATAGATGGTAGTTGGCTCAGAATGCTTCTCTCTATGAGATGGTTACTCTGGTCATAATGAGATCGTGGTGAAAGATGGAGATCTTTTCAATACAACATTTACCACAAAATGGGGAACCTATACTTACATAAAAATGTCTTTTGGTCTTTTTGATGCAAGAGTAACTTTACAAAGAGCTATGAACATGTAATTTCGAGAAATTCTTAACAATTGTCTTCTTTTTTACCTTGATGATATCACATTATTTTCTAAGAATGCAAGTGATATTTATTCCATCTCAGGTAAGTTTTTAATAGGTGCAGGCAGTTTAGAGTTTCCCTTAATCCCAAAAAATGTATCTTTTCAGTGTATGAGGGAAAAATCCTAGGCCATATTTTCTCTAAGAAATGGCTTGTAATTGACCCTAAAAGGGTAAGTTCCATCTTAGCATTGTCATTACCTAGTCGCAAGAAGACATTACAAAGTCTCTTGAGGAGAATCAACTTTGTTAGGTAGTTTATCCGTAATTTTTCTAGTCTTGTCAAACCATTGACATATATTTTAAATAATTTTTTTTATTTCAAGTGGACTATAGAAGGGAAGGGTATTTTTGAGGCCATCAAATAAGAAATAACACAAGCCACTAACCTTGTTAATCTATATTTCACAAAGGATTTCATCTTGTATGCCTTTGTAGGCACAAACACAATATATGTCATGTTGGTACAATGGATTGATGAAGATTTGGAACAACCAATTGCATTTTTTATCCAAATCCTAGAGGATTATGAGGTAAGGTATTCATTTATGGAGAAGCATGTCTTAGCTGTCATAACGAGCTTAAAGAAATTTAGACATTTGGTATCCAATAACAAGATACATTTAATGGTGTCATACTTAGGTGTGAAGGATTTTATTTTAAACAAATACCTGAATGAGAAAATATCTGGTTGGATAACAAAAGTGATGGAATATGATGTACATGTCAAGGTAAATAAGCTAGTAAAAGGTAGAGGCTTTTGTGAACAATTAGCTAAAAATTTACAAGGTGAAAAGGAAACTATCCTAATGCTCCAAAATGGCTCACAACCAGTAGTAGCGTCACTTCCCCCTTTTTGGACTCATGACATAGTACATTTCCTCCAAACACATCAATGTCCTAAAGGATTGATCAAGGTTAAAATAAGGTATTTTAGGATTCAATATATCACCTATGTGTTCATAGATGAAAATTTGTTTATGAAGGATATAAATGGAATCCTCTTCAGATGCATCAATGTAGATCAAATTGAAAAAGTATTACAATAATTACATAATGGTGTAGCAGGAGGACACTATTTCCCTAGAACGAAAACACTCAAGATCATGAAAGAAAACTATTATTTTCCCAACATATTTAAAAATTGTTATGATTGGGTAAATAAATGCAAAAAGTGCACCTTATTTGTAGGTAAGGAAAGGAAGGCTTAAAGTGTAATAGGAGAAGAAAGCATGCCCATGAATCCCTTAGCTTCTTTTTTACCTTCCATAACCCCATGGATCACACCGTTGGAGATGGATCTAGACACAATTTTAAAAATAAGGACATATAATACAAAATATAATATGTGCCCCAAAAATCTCCCCATATGCCAAACAACTAAATTTAAACTAAAACAAATTTTGAAATGTACTAACAATGTTGAAATAGGGAGGAGACCCATGCCCCCAATTTTCCTAAAACTAAATATGAAACTGAGTGTTGGTGTGAAGAAGGAATGAAAATTTCCATACCCCCTTGTATTGATCTGAATTGAACAATCAAAATGTGAAAAATTATAGAAAACATATATAGCTACAAATATTTTGAAAAAAAAATCTACTAAAATTGCCACTGGTCAAAAATGTGTGGGGGGTTAGGACTGTACCATAGGGTCTTGACCAAAGTGTACGGTTTTGACTGTGTTGTTTTGCCAAAATTTTGTGTATAACTACATTTCTAGGTGCCTATACCTTATTTGTACCTGCATCTACCCCCAAAATTTTTTCTGTGTCTACTAAACATGTAGAATAAACCTAGATAGATTCCCTTTCTTTTAAGGCATGTGTGAAAACCATATTTTTGTATGTGGCTTAAAATAAATAGGTGTGTATTGTTGTCACAGATGTCTTAGGAGTTGTGTAAAGTGTTGAAGAGGTGGTCACCTTGAATAACTTGTACCTATAAAAGGAAAGGTGTTTGTACATGGTGGAAACCATAGTGCACAACAAAAACATTGCTAACAAAAAAAAATAGTAACTAAAGCAACCAATAGGAACAACACATGTAGAAGAAAATAAGAACAATAATAATGCATCCAATTGCAAGCAATGACATCTATGAGCATATAAAAGGATTTTAGGCCTAAAAATATGGGACACCCATGGTTTTGTAATATAATTAAGGCCCATATGCTTGCAAACAAGGTCAAGAAATTACAAACAAGATAGGCATGATGCCACAAACATGAGACACTCATGATGTCACAAGACAAGTAAGGCACATGGGCCATAAGAAAGAAAAACAAGAAAGTAGTAATACACCTACACAAACATGTATACATGAAACCAAAGTTTCAAAACATGATAATATGATGTAGTGAACATCATAGATGAAATATATTAAATAATATATGTCAATGTTACACATGAAAAATGTGTTATTCTTATTAGTTTAATTAGAAGAAAGTACATAATGTATATAATCAAGCATAAATTAGGAAGTGCAAATGAATTGTAATATGCTAGTAGTACCTATAGGATGTGGAGGGATTTCCCCCAAATGATGAGAATGTAAGGAGACATAAGTTCTTTTATAAGAATTTAACAATATGTGTGTCCTATAACCAAATCAATATATGAAGTAAACACATGTGTGTAAAGAAATAAATAATGATATCTATCAAACCAAAGTGACAAAAACACATGTAATGTAAAGTGTTAACAACTTAAGTATAATGCATAGGTCACGAGGTGTGTATTTTTACAAATATTTGAATGTTTTTTGTATTATCTTAGTGCATAGCTATGTACAAAAGAGGTGGGTAGCACCAAGGAAATGAAGTTCCATACAGTATCATATCACAGAATATGAATGTCGGAGGGAGGAAGTGGGACCAAGAAAAAGTGGAGTGTTTAGGAGTTGAGAATTTTGTTGTAGTATACAGATCAGAGCGAGGACTATGCTATGTGTCATAAGAGTGTGAAGATGTAAGATAAATAGGAGTGTGAGATGTACCATTGTAAGATGTATCCACATGTTCAACCTGAGAGGAGAGGAATCCTGGAATATTTTTAGGTGAGCATTATCATTGACATGGGTGAATATTTAGTGGGCTCATCCCATTCAATAGCTTGAGAATTGATAATATCTTGAATAACATGGAAAATCTATAAGAAACTATTTTTAGAGTTCCTAACACATTGATGATCATCACAATGGTTATCTGTATCAAACTTATTTCCCTTAGATTTACTCATATTAAATTCAAATAGTGGAGGGAGAGATATGATATTACATGCAAACATTGTTTCAAGACAATGTGAGGAGGAATTGGCAAGCAAGTAAATCAATGACAAATGAATTATGATTGTAGCTTAATAGGTTATGAGATAACATTAATGGTGTCATTAGTTGTAGATTTGATATGATGAGGTGTATTTTTGAATGGTTATTTTCTTGAGAACTTAGCAATAGATAAAGGAAGAGAGATAGAAATGTACTTAAAATGTACTGATGCGCCCGAATTAGCAGGAACTTGACAAGGTCATAACTTGAGCTCCGGGTGTCCGTTTGAGTCCGTTTTTTTTTTGAAACCACGTGTTTTGATGAGACGAACGCAGCGGCAACCCGCCCTACCGGTTGGGGCAAGTTTTCGACACGTTTTCGGGCCCTAAATCCGCCATCTTGAGGCCGAAAATTAGGATTTAAGTTATAGTTTGGTTTTTTCCTACTTTTGAGCATTAGTTAATTTTAGTCTATTAATTGCATTTTGAGTTAGAAAGTTGGCAATTCCTCTAATTTAGGGATGTAGAAGATGCGTGGCAATTTCTGTGCCCGTAGGAATAAGCATGCGAACTTACTAAGAATAGCAGGTTCTAGTAAACTGCTAAAAATAGTAATTTCCGCCACCTAGAGTAGATTTAGTCAGAGTTAGCTAGAGTTTACTTGGAAACTGGAGTTGGGAGTTATTTTCCTATTTAGGAAACATTGTAATTCATTACTGGTTAACGAAGAAGGAGATCTATTTTCTTTTTGAGTTCATTTTATTGCAGTCTATCTGGTTGTTCTTAATTTGGCTGCATTAGGTACAATGAAAATAGATGAAGAGATATGTGATGATAAAATTACAGCTTAATGGGGGTTATGGAAATTTAATTAACATAAAACCAAGGTTTCCCGAGAAGATATTGTAATTAGGATTATTAGGGACAACATAAAAAAGTTGCACAAACAATATTAGGGCCAATAGTGATGGATAGAGTGATATAACCAAGAAATATGTGAGGGATGTTGTTAGACCCTCTAATGGTATGACTAGAAGGAAAAATATCCTGAACTAAAAACACAAGAGCGTGTAAAAGAGATATGATGTAAGCATTAAGCTCAAAATTTTTATTGATTAAAACATGTTTTTACCAAAGTAATTTTCATAAATACCTGTACATATTGTGCAGGCCTATTTCTAATAGTAGGTTAAGGTAGGAATACCATGTGATGATTAACACAATGGGAAGATAGAGCATCTACAAGGATGCATGAAGTATGGTCAATAGGAGTATCAAAATGAATCTGAGTAGCATGGAGGAGCTTGAAGAATGAATCTTTGCATTCATGATGTCGCTCAAGATATTTAAAGAGTGATATAGTCTGATCTGATGAGGATGCCATTATGAGAAGAAATAAACAACACAAAACTAAAAAAATAAGTATGTACCAAGATAGAAACCCTAATTCAACTAGGGTTTGTAAATCAACAAGCCTAATACAAAAGGAACCAAGAAGATCCTAGATTAGGTGAAAGGTTTGATCAAAAGCAGGTTCACCAAGATGTTTAACCCTTAACTAAATATTAGGTCAATTTAATTAGCTATAGAATAGATTAGACTTGATTACTAATCTTACAAAGATATTACAATGCAAATACTAAACTCAATTTACAACTCAAATAAGTTAGAACAAAATTAACACACATTGATCAATCTAACATGTAATGGAAAGCTCAAAATAGATGTATGTGGGTGGCTAATTTTTGATGATTTTTGGAGAGATCTAAGACTATGCAATAGTGGAACTAGGAGATTAGAACTTAAATAAACTTCACAACAAATTATGGAATTGTAACCATATCTGATTCAACACCATACAATTAGGTCAGGATGCCAAACATGATAGATATCAAAATACTTCACTATTGTCTTAGAATAGAAGTGTGGAAAAAGCAAAAATCACGTCTTTGTTAGTCAAAAGAAATATGCCAAGACATTGCTTGAAAATTTTTAGATGACAAACTATAATCATATTACTATACCTACAAAGGAAAGGATTCAATTGTGTCAAATATCCATCACCTCAAGCAAATTTGATACTCAACCTAAAACAGGCTCAACATAAGTTACTCAATGAACGACCTATCAAGATTCATGCAAGTTCTAAAACAAAGTCACTATAAAGTAACAAAGTGAATTATCAGATATAGAAAAGTTACTATGTACTTCGTCCTATAATACAAGAGGAACAATTAATTATTATTAGAAGGTGACATGGATTTAGATCATATGGGAAACATTGATGATAAATTATGGTCTCATATTTTTGTTGCGATTTGGATCGATATCATGGGGAGTAAGAAAAAAGTGTTATTTCATGATATTCTATTGAAGTTTAATATCACATTATAGAAGGAGCTATTTGTGAATTGATATGGCTACATCACATTTTGTAAGGTTGTGGAGTTCTAAAAAAATAACATACTATCCATCAATGTGACAATGATGGTGTTATCAAACTTTAATATAATCTAGTATTTCATGGGAGAACCAAGAACATTGAGGTGCAAGTACACTTCGTATGTGAGCACATCCAACAACACCACATTCAACTCCAAACTTTCCTAACAACAGAACAACACACAATTTTTTCCACAAAGAAAATTGTACATGAAAAATTCAAGGAATTCATATAATTACTCTTTATGTCATTGGAATCAATGAAAAATTAGAAGGGTGATAAAATTAGCATTTTAGGTGACTAATTTAACATTTTATTAGATAATTAATTGAATAGTAATGCACCTTATAGATTGTTGTTGTAACTTGTAACACCCACAATTTTGACACATAATTATAACAACAACAATACCAAAATAGTTTTTTTTGAACTTGCATTGCTAGATGCACGACACCACATGATACATTTGCACAAACATTAACCCACATAGATAACATTAAAATACATGAGGCACATCAAGGCAATTTTGCCCCAAATGACAGGGCACAACATAACGATTCAACTACAGTATAAAATCCCATATAAGCACTATCCATGACACAACACTTCCTGGTTTACATATCTATTACAGTCATATTTCTTTATAGACCTTAATTATTTGAAAATCACTTATCATACAGCCCTTCATTCGTATTTAAACTAGACTACATTATCTTTATTTTGGTTATAATTTTACTTGTAATGATTTCATTTGAGTTTTCTCATTTCTCTTATTGGAATAGAGCTATATAGCCTGATTGTTGATAGGAACATATATACACACATGAGGCTTCTAGTGTTTATTCTAAGGATTTGTTTCTAAGTTGCATGTTTTCTTAGTTTTACAATTTATCTTACTTACAAAAAGGGAGGTTCACATGAAAAAAGGAAGTTTATTAGTTCAAGAGTAAATAGATTACGTGTTCTTTGCATATTAGCATTTAACACTAAGGTTACACTATTTTGTTTTAATTTATTACAACTAACTTTATATTCTAACTACTTCACTTAAATAATTATTTTACATCGTTCATGATACACAAAAGAAAATTTTCCTTGAGTTAAAAGGGTCAAGCCTCAAATTCCATTTTTATAGCTATAATCATTTAACGTTGTTATTTAAGCCATGCTGATGGGTATGGCGAATATGTTCATCCCTTAAGTGTTGCAAGTTTCCCATTTATTAGGTTGAACAAACACTAATGAAGACCCCCTTTTTGTTTTAACAACCATCTTAGTCATCTTAGTCATGTTGGCATCATTCAAGGTGTATCTAAAATTTGACGATCGTTCCAAAATTTCCTCTCATTTGATCAAGTTCTTATAACCCTTACGTCATTACACTGACTTCATATTGACTTCCTTTTAGAACAACTAATGTTCATAAACTACTCATCGTTTATTTAGCCAACGAGATTCTAAGAAAATTTTACTTGTAATGATTCATAAACTACTACGAACCAAATTTTATATTACTCCTGGCAAATTTAAGTATTAAATGCATGTTACAAGGAGACATTCAATTATAGTTTTATACACCCTATTACCTTCTAGCCACTACCCTTCTTGTTGATCAAACATATATTAATGTGTAATTCACCCTAATTCTCATGAGAGGTCCACGTTTGACTAATTTCCATTAACACCTAAAAGGGGCCTATATCATACCAATAGGCAAAACTAGAGAATACAATTATGCTTACCTCGTAACTTATGCACAACTAGAGGCAATCCTTGCCAAGATAACACTCTTATTTGCAAAGAGAAAAAAGGCTTCAAACTCAAAGGTTTCATGCATGGGTATCTTATGATGTGGGTTCCACTCATGGTTCAAACCCTCATTTCATAAGTACATAGCATGCTTATCACTAATTTTAGGGAACAACTCATGGGTTTATCCTATTTTATGTTCAACATCTTGATAGGACCAAGTCTGAAGGTGATCATACAAGAGGGGTAAGTCATACAAAATTTTACTCTAAGGTTGGATTTTTGTTTAGGTTCCTTTCTTATAGTTTTCAAAGTAGTTAATACAACACACACACAAGAGGTTCATTTGTTAATTTTCACACCGAAGCACACTATACAGATTAACTCATTTCCAGTTAGCATATACATGTAACCTCTTAACAGTACATATTTTGAGATTAGGTTGACACCCATGACCACATGTTCATTTTCCAAGCACCCTAAAATGCTAAGAAATTTCATCTTAATTCATATAGAAATACTTCTTTCTACCATACATGAAGTAAGTTTCATAAAGTAGTGACAAATGAAATCAAGTAGAGCATTTAGTAAAATTAGGCTAATTCTTTAGATTCGATATCAAAGAACAATTACAAGTTTATTATAACTTCATGCATGACAAGGAATTTTTTTTGAAGCAAATAGTGCAATGACACTTTAGACTAACGTAGCAATACATATTTCCCCTTTTTTATTAATAACACATATAAATTACAATAATATGTAAAATGAATTACAACCACGCCATTTCACCATCTTACTTGCATCCTGAAAAACCATGTGAGCATGGGTCAGTGAAAACCGTTGGCATGGATCCACCCTCCCTCTAACATACTATCATCATGCAAATACAATTTTAAAGGAGAGAAATAACATAACAAATTTCCATATTTTTGGAACATGATTTCAATTCAGTTTTTTTAAGAGAGAGAAAGGAAGAGTAGACAGAGAAAACATTTCTTTTTTTTCACAAGCAAAGGGGTGGAAGAGTATCCTATCAAGTGTTACGTACAACAAACATATATGAACATACATATCATAGTAGTTTACATTTTCAAATAAATATCATTTTTCTTTAGTTGCAAGGGAGGTTAGGGCATGTCGTATCATGCCAATATGGTATTTCTCTAACCATCCAATTAAAGTCTTCAAAAAACATATTTTAACTCCATATGTATGTTAAAAACAACTACACTAGTCTTATCCTTAGCGTAAACACTAGAAGGTCACCCTGGGTCCACGAGCTCAAATTTTTTTATCGTGCAAACTAGTATGAGTGGCCACAGAATGGGCCCACAAAGAGAGAACTCAACATCCTAACGAGATGTTTAATGCCTCTAATTAACACTCTACTATATAATGAATTATGATAACAAGACGGGTTGCAAAATGGATAAGTGGAGCTCAAACTGGATGCAACTTCCTGGAGCTAGTTGGAAAAATTTGGTCATTTGTCCTTCAACAAATAAGGCCAAGTGGCCTCCAAAAGGGGCCCACCAGAAGGGTGCGGAAAAACCAAAAGAAATTTTTCAAAATCATATCTTCTTCTCTACTAAATGAAGAAACACAAGAGAAAACGGTATCCAAAACCAATAAACGACACTCAAATGGGGAGTATTTTTTTGGGGTCACTTGGATGAATTTAACTGCCATCCAACAATAGCCTAAGCCAAGTGGGATATGAAATGGTTACACAAAAGTGAGTTTTCGAAGAGTACGGTTAAAATGAACCATGTAACTTGATTATGTGCATGAAAAAGAAGGGGTTTGAGGTTTCACCTTTCATTTTCGGGGACTGTAGGCACTAAAAATGAGGTGGTTTTGGAGGGGTTCTATTTTTTTCAAGAAGCTTCCTCCAACATGAAATTCATAGAAGTGGCCTCAAAAACTACTTAAAAAAAACATGGTTGATGGCTGTGTTGGCAATGTTTCAAGGTTGGGATAGTAACCTCGTATGACAAGGAAGGAGCTACATCAGTTAGACTTAGAAATCGAGTTCAAGGGGCATTTTTTACGCGTTGATCTAAAGAGGTGTTTGTCAAGTTTGGAGTGGTGGTTTTGACTTTGAGAAGGAATGCCTTTTCTCTGTTTTCCTCCATAATTAGTTGACACAAATGGAAAATACATGATAGTATTATTTTGACGTAGTTTTTAATTGGTTCACAATGAAAATGGACTACAATGACATAAAAAGGGGTATTTCGTGGTATATTTAATTGGTATGATTTTCCATTTGAAACGGTTTATATGGCAGAAAATTAAATGTTTTAACTAATCATGTAATATTTTTCTCAACCCAAAATTTATAAATGCAAGTTATGAAAACAAAGTTTAAGAGAGAGGATGAGAACCATACCTTTTAACTAGCAAGGCGGTGTAAGAGGTGCTACAGGTGGGTCCATCCACATTCCATAAGACTCCAACTCTCCTTTAGGAATTCCATCAAATAGTTTGTGTGCACCATTAAATCCTCCATTCTTGCTTTCAAAGATACCATTTTCTTCGAGGATAAAACGTACATCTTTTCGACATCTTATCGACACTTTTCATGCCAATTCTATGTTCCCACATTCAGCATACATATCTCGTTTTAAATCTCTTATTTTCTCAAGGGTTAGAAGTATGATAACAAAGGAACATAGTTTGGCCTAACGTATGTCATTTTCCTTATCTATAAACTCTTCAGGGCCTTCTAATCTCCAAACGTACGAGTTCCTATCATGTGACACAGTCATAATCTTATTTAATTTTGTACCCCAGTCTATCCCTGATACAAGTGGATCATGCTTCTAAAGGATGTGTATTTTATTCCATACAGAACTGTCATCTGGTGATGCTTTGTAAATATGCACTTCATTGTTGTTAGGAAAAACTACAACCACTCTTGGACTCCACTTAACACAAATAGCTTCATGATTGAGTCTGAGAATCACTAATGTTGGGAGCCATTCTATGCCTTTAATCCTCAACTTCTTCTTCTTTTGCATACAACAAACAAAGCAGCGGCAGGCGGCAGTTCCTTTCCTCTCAAGACATTAAGATTATAGATTTGTATATAGTAAAATGAGGAGATATTAAGATTATAGATTTATCTGTGTGTGCAGGGCTACCTTAACCCATAATGGGACTGATTCTAGGACAGCTATTAGCTAGAGCTCTGTTTAGCATAGCCATGGAGGACCAAATGTGGTCCTAAAGATTTCCTAACGATCCCATTTTGAATATAAATCCTGCAACTAAGGCTGTCACGTGACCACATTTCTGCTAGGCATTTTTATCAGCAGGGGAAAGGAAAACAACTGGTGTTTGTCACAGCTGGGAGGGGTTTGAAACGAGTGGGGGTGTCTTAGAATCTACACTTTCCAAATCAATGCTTGCATCTCTGGCAGGGGTGATGTTGGTCGAAGAGGCCTCCATAAAAAACCCCCTTTAATTCTCATTATCACCGTCATGCCTAACCATATTATGCATAAAAAACCTCTCTGCCACTCTCACCCACTCACCGTGCAGATTTATTGATATAATTATTATATAAATATATATGTGTGTGTGTATTTAATGTTTGGAATCTCAGTTTACCTTATTTTATACATTTTCTTATTGTATTATATATCTTAGCATAATATATGATGTTCTTTCATTTTATTATTTTAAATTAATTATAATAATTATTAAATTCCGTAAAATTATTTATCATTATAATTACAATTATTTTTCCACTTCAAAACCCACGTGACCACGGTTGGGTGAATTTACGAGCATCTCAACACTTGAGGCTTAATTTTGATTATGGTTTTAAAGGTGTTCATAGCCTGAGACTCAACACGCGAGACAACACCTAAGACACAACCGGTGTTGGAAGAGGTATACAATACATGGCGACAGCCTCATAATGAGGTCTTACATTCAACATCATCTCGACGCGTTGGAAATATAGTCACTGCCCCTTTTTATCTATCTCTTGAAGGAAGAAGTTCAAAATAATTATTTTCGTAGTTAAACTTGTAACAAAACACAAGGACTGTAATTCTTGAAGTTTGAAAACCCGCTTCAATTTTTGAGAAGGGTCCATGTCTTCACCATCCCGTCGTAAAAGGGATGTGGCCCTACATCACATTTTTTAAGGTTGTGCAGTTCCAAACAAATAGCCTACTATCCATCAATGTGACAATGATGGTGTCATCTTGTTTATAATCCAATATTTTATGGGAGAACCAAGCACATTGAGGTGTAAGTACACTTCATATGTGAGCGCATCCAACAATACCACATCCAACTCCAAATTTTCCTGACAAAAAAACAACACGCAAATGTTTTCACAAAGGAAATTGTACATGAAAAATTCAAAGAATTCATATAATTACTCTTTGTGTCATTGGAATCAATGTAAAATTAGGTGGATGATAAAATTAGCATTTTAGGTGACTAATTTAACATTTTATTAGATAACTAATTGAATAATAATGCACCTTATAGAGTGTTGTTGTAACTAGTAGGTTCTCTTAGTTCACTTATGAGCTAGTTCACTTATGTGTATAGTTCACTAGTAATTTGATTAGTTTAGGTTAGTTCATGATTAGTTGTATAGTTCTATTAACTAGTTAGTTATTATTATCTCTTTCTATTATAAAGATTGATCTTAACTGATCTTGTAATGTGACTAAAGTTTTTTAATTCCTATAAGTATTATAGCTCATTTCAATTAATACAATGATCATATTTGATTTTTTTACTTTTTTTCAAATTTTTTTAACCTAGCATACTTAAAGTGAAGGATTTGAGTAGGATGTCTTTAAGTTTAGCTAATAAATGTGTAAATGGGATAGTGTTAAGATAAATGTAAAATGATTATTTCCAAGTTTCATAGGAAAAAAATTTGGGTACTACGATTTCCCATTTTTAATCTAGTAATTAAAGTGTTGGAATAAACATTTAAATGGGATAAGAAAATGCAAACCTCTCATTCCCCAACCCTTGAGGTATGATGTGTAAGCTTGCGTTATACATGTGAAACCTACAAATCATATTCCAATGATGTGCATTAATGCTCAATAGAGATGTATAAATTAGTATTAACTAAAATAATAAATGCTATTAAAAACACAAAACAACTACCCCTGATTTCCCTAATGTTCTTATATAGGGAATGTATGAACCAAATATATCTAAGAACTCAATATTTGAGATTATTGTGTTTTCATCTAGTGTTAAGGTAGATTGTGTCACCATCTAATATTTGGTAGCTTGTGTCACCATTTTATAGGATTTTTCTATATTCGTAATGTGTAATGATGTATATTTAAACTCGATATATAACCTGTAATATGTCCTTAATAAATGTTTGAATATCATCACATTGTTTACCCTCTGGCACCCTTATGCCCCTATGATTATGCTCTATGTGAACTACTAGAAGAGTCTATAATATACCCCCCTTTCTAGATGAGGGAATTGCTGGCTATAAAAAAGAAAACGCATCAAATATGTGAACCATATATAACATGTAAAATAAACATGGTGATATAAACAAAGTGCATCAGATATGATCATTAAATAACAATTACAAGGAATCATCTCATGGGTGTGTATAAACATGTCTAATAATCTAGAGAAATTAATACTTAAGAGTGTAATAGTGCATAATACAATAAAAAGAAAGCAAACATATGATTCAACACCTAATGGATCCATTGGGACCTATGACATGACATGAGATGAAAATAAATGATAGTCTTGCTATAAATTAGAGATAATTGACAAGACATGATGACTTGACTACTGTTAAGTATAGTTAATTGTTTTGTTCCTCCTTGCAACTCTGCCTCCTTGATGATGATTTTTTATTTGGAAATTAGTTCATCATTGTCTTCCTCACCCTCAAGAAAAAGGTTTAACATATCAAACTAAACCTCTTGTTTCTCATGAAAATTGATTTGGAAAATAATTCTGATTTCTTTCATGGCAAGCTCTTCTTCATGTATTTCCTTGAAATATGATTCTGATTCTGCTGAGGATGAAGGCAAAGAAAGGTCTGCAGTATCACCATTAAAAGAGAGCAATAAAATCTTTATGATATCCTCTGCATCCAAGGTTGATGAATCTTATTTTTCCTCCTTCATCTCTGAGTTTTCCTTCTCCAATTATTATTTTCATGAAGAAAAATGAGAAAAATCCTTGAGCACAGTGCCAACATGCACACTACATTTAGAATAGACAAATTTTTCATCATATTCCTCTTGATGCTCTATAAATTCAACCTCTATCTTGAGCTCTTCAATCTCATCCCCCACTGAAGGTTTAAAAAACTATAGGATTTTTTTGGCCTTGAACTTTGATCTCTAATCCTTTAAATTTTACATGAGAACTTACTTGTTTGGTTCTTTAGTTGGCTTCCCTCCCAAACTAGTTTTTTGATTTGTTTCATCCCAAAATGAGTTTGGGAATGTGAGAGGAGGTGAAGATTGGGTTTCTAGATTATTTTGTAATGGTTGAAAATATGGGGAAGGCACAATGTCTTCTTATGGAGACGAAGAAATGGGAGGAGGAGCTTTGAGAAAGTTAAGGACTTGAATCTTGAGCTTTGGTTGAGATGGTTTAGGCTGATAAGGAGGTATCATATACCCACATGGTGATGATGAAGGAATACCCCATTAACAGGTCTCTTCAACCTTGGATTTTTAAGCCTCGAATGCATGTAATGATGCGATAAACTTATCTAAGTAATAGATTCACTCATTAGCTCTATCTTTTTTAAGGACTAAAGCAGCTAGATATAGGACCTCCTCAAGGACAAGGATGCCTAAAAAAGGTTGTTTATCTTGGATGCTTTTAAATGTATCCTTGATCTGTACCATGCTTTCCTCCATATTTTGAATTTTGATCTGCAAATCCTCTTTAGTTATGAAACTATCTCAAAAATCTGCATATTCTTGTTCTTGAACAACACCATGGTTAGTTGAATAACCATATTGATTTATAGGATTTTGTTCATAGGAATATGTTTGCAGATTTTTCTCATAAAATAGATTTATAGGTGTGTGTTAGAGCCCAAAATTACACTCATCCCAGATTAGGATTAATTGACTATTAAGGCAACATGGGACTGTCTCCAAGCTGTAGGACCTTGCGCGCTTGAGATAGGCCTCCAGAGAAGGATAGCTTCCTCTACCTATTTTCACTGCTAAAATTACTCCTAAGAAGGGAAATGTAACTATCTAACACTACTCTATAATTCCATGGGACCATGGTGAGTAGGATGTGCATGAAAAAGGAAAACCTAAACTAAAGGAGGTGATAGCACCAGAAAGAGGGGGATGAATAAAGTTATCTTTGATAAAAAAAACATGCAAGAAACTGTCACATAGGGAGGGCAGACACACGTGCCACAAAACTGAAATGCACTCACACATCTATTTTCATAGGAGCACAATAAAAAAAGGAACGTGTAAGGGACGTGAGAAATGCACATCAAACAAACAATGCAAAAGAGAGGTAAGAAGATGTAATAAAAATGAGATAAGGGCAGAGAATAGCCACAAAATAAGATTTTATTACTTCTAAGAAATGCACATTTGATTACAATGGTGGATGAGGTTGATATCCACATGCAAATAGCCAAATCTGAAGGCCTGCAACTCAAAATACAAAGGAACAAGGCTCTAAATGATGCCCTTAGCAAACCAAAAGAGTCTAACCTTTTACAATGAGCATTGTTCTTTAATTTATAGAAAAATAAGGAGAGAAGAGGAGGAGAAAGAAGAGGGAAACTTAGAGTCAAAAGTTTAACCACCAACAACAAACAATAATTTCCTATAAATCCACCCATAATGTTGTCAGATGTGCCTCCCCATGTCTTTTTTTATTATGAAAGAAGAAAGGAGGGAAAATCAGATCAAATCTAGGTGGTTAGGTTGAATGGACCTGTGCATTGATGGATGGAACATGTTTCCCTATTTCTCACCTACCAAATCCTACCAAAATATGATCTTTCAAATGTTCTGGAGTGTAACCCACATCAACATATTTCCAAAAAGATTAAAGAGTTCATAAATCCTAGCTATGTAGTAGAAGTTATGATGATCTGAAGTCTATAGTGTAAAATGAACATGCAAGACATGTGGTGTGCTCTAATCGGCTGAAGGATTCAACCGACGGTTCATTTGTTTTTTCTTTTTTTCCACATGTCATGCAATGGTTTTTCACAAGGATTCGATCACCAGTTGGTGCACTTTGATAGGTTGTGTGTTGCACAATAAATTCTGAAAAAGATTGCAACATGGCACAAGGAATCGGCATGGGAAGATGACTTTGTACGTGTGCAAGAGATGGTGTGCAAGGCATAGAAGACATGCAAAAATGGGGTGCATGCAGAAGTAGGCAGAAAGGTGCATATGTAAAAGGATACAAGTATGCGGAAGTGGGTACATGAAGACAAGCCAGGAAGGAAGTACATAAACCACAAATGTTGGGAGGAAAGATGGGTAAAAATAGGAGTGCAAGCAAAAGGAAGTGAGTGTGAATGGTATAGTATGAATCAGAAAGAAGATGAAGGTGGAAATGTGTAAAAAGGAAATGGGAGAAGATAGGTAGTGGAGGGAAAGATGGAGCATGCATGAGAGGAATTGAAGGATAAATAAGGCCACGTAAATGGCACACGAAAGAACTGCAACCAATTAATGTACCAAGTAAACTACCTAAGTGCACGCGCAACCTGGGGTCTTGAACCTTAGAGTCAGGCTGAAGATGTAAGTTGTCAAAATAACTAAGGGAGTCATTTTATAAATAGTTTAGTGACTTTTGGGGCAATCTACTTGCTAGATGAAGGAGATCAGTAGCCTTGAAGCATCCATTGGACATGGAGTCAGCCTGAAAATATGAAATGTTGATATGTAACTTGAAGAACTACCCTTGAAGTCACTTGAAGCATGCTCTGAAATATGAACAACTGTCATTCTCTTATGAGGATGTTGTCTTTTTAATTTTATGAGGGTGGAGAAACTATTGAAAATGGTTGGAAGAATTTAACCAAACTGACATCCTAGAAGCAACAAAAGAGAACGTGTACAATAGGAAACGATAGAAATAACTATATACAAGCATAAAAATGTGCAAAGTGCACTTGAAGGAATTGAAACTACTCTAATATATACAATGATGTAGAATACTTAATGAAAGTGCTTGAAATAAATACCATTAAATTGGATTAGTAGCGTGCCTCCATCAAGGTGAGATAACTCAAAAGAGTTAGCCTCCTTGCAAGAACTGATGATGTATGAGCCACTCCAAAGTGCATTAAACATTAAATGAAATCCTAGTTTGTCTTTGTCAGCATCCCATTTTAATACCAGGTCACCAACTTTGAAAGCTTAAGGTCTAGCCTTTCTGTCAAACCACTTCTTTGTCGATTTTTTTTGTTCTAACTTTATTATGGAAGAGTTTCTCAATTCTTCAAGTTAAACCATCTCTTCCATTATGATTTCTCCATGATTTGCACCCTCAAACTCCAGCTACTAGGAAATCTCTAATTAAGGAAATTCAAGAGACAAAGGAAGTCCTAGCTTCCTTTCCATAAATAATATTATAATTTGAAGTACCAATTACCTTATTCATCACGATTTTATCTACCCAGAGCACGTGTGAGACCTGTGTGTTCCACTACCTCTGGTTGATATTCATTGTTTGTTTCATGATTCTGATCAGGTTCTTGTTAGTATACTTATCCAAGCCATTACCTTGGGGTAATAGTTAGAAGAAGTCTTCAAATAGATTCTAAGGCTAAGCACCCAATCATAAATTTTAGTACCAAGGAAGGATTTTGCATTATCAAAGATAATGGTCCGAGGAATGTCAAACCTTGTTACAATTCCATCAAGAAAGTCAAGGATGACTGAATCGATTGAATCCTTGAGAGCGATATATTTTCTCCATCTGGTGAAGTATTTTGTAGTTGTCAAGACCCATTTGTGGCCCATGCTCAAAGGAGGATTGATCATGACAATAATGTATAGACCCCATTATGCAAAATGCTGATCCACTTGGATTGGTTAAAGGGGAAGTGCTACCAATCTCTTTTTTCTTCAAAGAAAGCCCATTCTTTGCATTTTATGACCCACTTGTGTGCATTTGTGAACATGGTAGGCCAAAAGTATCATGCCTTGATGATCTTTATCTTTGTTGATTTGGTATAGAAGTGTCCACCATAGAATCCATCATGAAATTTTGCTAACATTTTTTTGACCTTATGCGATCCTCAATACATCTCAGCATAACGCCATCAATGTTTCTTTTGAAGAGAAGGACAAAAATGAGCACATACATGGAATATACTACAACCTCAAATGTCACCTCTTTTCTTTTTTCAAACTAGGAGGGTATGCACCAAAGGAAAGGAATGTGACCATGTCCTTCATCCAGGTGCATGTGCTAAGATCTTCATTCTACTCAGTTTTAGCATGTGCTAGTTCTTCATCTAGGAACAATGAAGTTTCTTGATCATTTGTACGAATCCTCATAAATATGCTTATAGCTGCGTTTCCTCTAAAAATTTTAGTGGCTTTGATAGTCAAATCATACTCTATGATTTTTATCACACATATTTCTCATTTCTCACTAATTTTTTCTCCCATGATGAAGTATCTCACACCTGAGTGTGAAACTAACACCTTGATATGATTTTTGGCTGAGCATAATTTTAAACCTTTTAGCATGTGCATGATGGTGAAGACTTGTTTCTCCATGTGATTCTATATTTAATTCATAATTCTTCAGTGTTTGACTTAAGAAATCCATTGGTTTCTCCAGTCCTTGTTTATTTTCTTATATCAAGGTGGCAACAACACTCACACCAGCTCCATAAGCATAAAGGATGAAATCCTTTGAATAATCTAGGTTGATAAGTGTTGGCGTGTAGGAAATATCTTGCTTGATTTTGTTGATTCTCTCTTTTCCTTATGGTGTTCATTTAAAGATGTGTCATCTTTCTTGAGCATGAGGGTGATAGGCCTAACCAATCCTACAAAGTTAGGAATGAATCTCCTAAAAAAATTGATTTTTCCTAGGAATGATTACAAGGATTTATTGTACACTAGAAGAATAAGGAGAGAGAGAATGGATTAAACACACTCAAGATTAATGGAAATTCCATCTTTTGAGACTACATGGCCCAAATTTTTTCCCTACGTAACAACAAAGTTGTACTTCTTGGGGTTAAGAGACACCCCAAATTGTCTGTATCTCTCAAATACTTTCTCCAGATGCATCATATGATCTGCACTCTACTTTAAGAATATATTTATGTCATCCAAGTAAACTAGGATGAACTCATTTATATATCCTTTGAAGGAAATGTCCATGGCTCATTGGAATTTTGCCTTCATTTGAAAAACCAAAAGGCATCTCCTAGTATGCATATGTTCCCTATTTGGTTATAAATGTTGTTTTGAATTGATCCTCTTCATTGACCATAATTTGATTGAAACCAAGATACCCATCCAACATGGAAAATCTCTACGCATCATCCACTATCTATAAAATCTACTCCATAGAAGGCAAAAGATAATGATCCTTCAAAGATGCCTTGTTCAAATATTTTCAATCGATGCAAATTCTGATTTCACCATTCTTCTTATGTACTGGAACAAGTTTCATGACCCAAGAAGAGTACTTGATGGGCAATATTATCTTTTCCTTAATGCATTTAGACAACTCTTTCCTCATGAGGGCTCTATCTTTGGATTTACTAACCTTTTCTTTTGTCTTATGTACTTGATATTAGGATCAAGGTCAATTGAGTGTTGAGAAACACTTGGATCAAATCCTTTGAGGTCTTCATACTCCCATGAGAATATTTTGTTGTATTCTTGACACAGAGAAATAAAGGCCTCTTTTCATTTGTGCACACATATTTTTCACAAGGAGCAACTCTTTGTCATGTGTAATAGTGACTGGAGTGTAGTATTCTTATGACTACATGCATATTCTTTTCTTCACCCTTGAATCTTTGTCAGGGCTTAAAATTTTCTCTAAGGTGACCAACCCTTTAGGTAACTTGTTTGTCTTTAGCTAAATCACTTGGTCATCATAGTTTTCATGCAAGCTAGCTTTCATGTTTAAAGAGAAATCATATTCATTCTGAATGAACTGCACAATTTGTGCATTGCTTTCAAAGAATTTCTATCTGGTTTTATTATTTAGAATAGATGGTTGGATTACCATCTTGATGTGTTGCATGTTGCCTTAGATAAAATCCTCAACAGGTGAGAACTATGAACCAAGAACGACCATATGATCTATTTATTTGTTCAACTTCCTTAGTATAACTTGTATATTTAGAGCTTCAAAGCTCTCTATGAGCTCCCAAAATATATGGTTATAAGCTTTGAGAAGCCTATTTTTTCCACACACTTGTTTGTGATCTGGTGGGTGACCAATTCAGTGTCCCCAAAAATCTGCAACGCCTTAATCTGTCTCCTTTTAGCAATTAGAAAACCATGCACCAATGCTTCATATTCTTCTATGTTGTTACAGCATGCAAAATGTAACCTATGTGCGAAGAATAATTTCTCATTCTTGGGAGAAATGAGAACAACACCCTCCCCTGTTTCATTCCTACTCTTAGAGCCATTAAAGTATAAATTCCACAGTCCAGAATTTTCTTCATTTTTTTCAGCCTGCTAGGTGAAACACTTTCCTCTTTAAGGATACTATAAGTAATAAGACGAGTTTCAAGAGCTACAAGAGTTGTGTCATAAGGATCAAACTCATAGCACCTTTTTTCCCATTCATCTAACAATAGATCATGTATAAGAGGAGGAATAGAATGGTCTTCTGAAACTGAAACTTATTCTTGGCCTTCTTGGATTAGGCAATTGATTTGGAGAGGTAATGAGTCATATGACTTAACATGATATGAAGAACTAGGTTCTTCTTGTATGGTAAACTAGGTACCATACCTTGTTTTTAAGTAGTACATATGAGACCACTTAGAAGATAAGTAACCACCCACCATGACAGTAAAATCTCTTTATAGGCAAAGGGAAAACACATGAGGTAGGTCAATAATTGACACATATTGAGTTATAGTGAGGCTTGGAAATACATGGAGGGTTATCCCAATATCCTTGATGACTCTTAAAGTGTTAACATTTGAGCCATCAATTTGTAAGACTCCTTTAGACATGGGGGTGTACTCAAGGCCTAAGACATCAAAAATTTTCTTTGGTATGAAAAAATTACTAGACCCTAAATAAATCATACAATTGTGAACAAGATGTTTTCCTATTATCAAGGACATATAGAAACATGAAGTTTTGATAACCTTTCTTACTTGTTTATCATATTCTTGATAGATGTTGATATCAACATAAGGTCTTTGGATAATTGGATCAATGTGCAGGAGTTGCGCTAGAGCTTCATGTAACAAATCACACTGAGATGGAATGGCCAAGGCATTCCACATTGTGACATTCACATTTGTCTTCTTCGTCTGGTCCAAAATTTTGAATGGAAGGCCCATGTATTCGTGAATTTGAGGTAAAGCAACATCTTTTCTTGATTGTTCAGGCATGGAGATAGGATATTTAGGTTACGCAGAGGCTTAACCTACTAAAGTAAGGGTGCATGCCACTTCTATTGGAGCATTGCACAGGAACTTGCACACTAGAATTGTTGGGTGCATTAACATCCTTCTACTTTTAGATATCATTATGACTAGCATAAGTGGAAGGTTGGGAACCAGACTCGAACATTGTCTTATTGTACCTTGTGTTGTTAGCAACATGTGCACGTGGCTTGATTAAGCTATCCATAGCTTAGTTAATCACACAAAAGTATTCCGCACCAAATAGCATGAGGTTGGCCTCAAGAAAAACTTCTGGTGTGTCTTCATTTTTAGGTTCATGTGCACTAGTGGAAGGCTCACTACTTGAAGCACTTTGAATCATGTAGGATTATGCGTGTAGGGAATTTGCACAGTTGTACTAATTTTGAGGCATGTTATAAAGAAATAACCTATTTGTCTCTTGGACCATGTTGTTTTGAACTGGAACAAGTTCTTGACTTGAAATAGGTTCTAGAAGAGGTTGTGAATGGGAGATGTGCATTAGTATGCCATCTGTTATTTTGCTAGTTCTGCACATATCTTTGATTTGGATATTAATTTCTAAAGGGCTTATGGATTTGATTAAGTCCTTGGTTAGAGTTATTTATGAAGGCTTGTGCCTACTACTTTTCTAAGGATATAATTTTATTTGATAGATTTATAATCAAGGCCTTCATTTATTCATCCTCCTTTTGTTGCACGAGAGAATAGGATGTGGATACAACATGTTGATAGCTTTGATGAGGAATAGGAGCAATGGAATTTTGGGGCTCTTGATGCATTTTAGGAAACAAGGGCACAGGTGGCCTAGGGGATACCTTCCCTTCCTAAATAAGACTATTTTAGGCCCTAATTACAATGTTATATATAGTTGGTAAGGTTGTACCCCCCATAGACTGAATAATGATCAAAATTTCACTATTAAAATCCTTTATATAGTATAGGAAAACATGTTGGGTTGTAGGCCTTACCACTTAAGGAATCATGTCCCAATTTTTTTGAAAATTGATATTGAAATCAGTCACCTACTCATTAGGTGTTCTCTTTGTTGTTGTCAATTGTTTGACCAAATATAGATGATCTGACTTATATCTTCAAAATATTTTTAGAGAGCTATGCCAAGATCATCCCAACCAGTAATGGATGCAAGTCTCAAGATCCTATACCATTGGATTACTTTACCTTTGATTGAAGATGCTAGCAACCTAATTGTTACATCATCATGTGTAACTAGATAAATAGAGAAGACATTTGCAACATCCTGGATATGCTCGGCATGAGTAACTTGCTTCTCACTAGTAAAGTATGGGATACTTTTGAGCATGGTTGTTGGCATGTTATGTTGTGAATTTAGAGCAAGTGGACTTCCGCTAGTAAAATTGACAAATAGAAAATTTATCTATGGTGGTGGTGCTGCCATGATGGAGTGCACAAAATTTCCATTGAGAGGAGTGGAAAGTACATGACGTGCTAGAGATGGAGATGTGTGCATGCTAATTTTGCTTCCTCTTCTCCATGGAGAAAGATGGAGATACTCAAATTACTCTTCAGTTGTTGTGCTTTGTCTATTATGTATCCTTCTCATGAGAAAAGCATGCTAACTACTAGAAACAATAGTTCTAGAAGTTGGGAGTCACAAGATGTGTTGAAACATTCCTCAAAATGCATCAAGTCACTAAGTCACACACCAAACCTAGCAATTCTCAAATTTAAGCTTTCAATTCTTAGTCCCACCAGGTGTGCCAAAAAATGTTGGAGCTCAAAATTACACTCATCCCAGATTAGGATGAACTAGGATTTTGAGGCAACATGGGATTGTCTCCACAATGTGGTACCTTGCATGCTTGAGATAGACCTCCAGAGAAGGTCAACATTCTCTATCTATTTCTACTGTTAAAACTATCCTAGGAAGGGAAATGCAACTATCTAACACTACTCTAAATTTCCAAGGGACCAGGGTGAGAAGGAGGTGTATGGAAAAGGAAAACATAAAATAAAGGAGGTGATAGCACTAGAAAGAGGGGTGAACATAGTTAGCTTTGAGTGAAAATGAAAGAAATTTTGCGTGGGGAGGGCAGAAATTCATGCCGCAATCTAAAATGCACTCACACACTCATTTTCATGGAGCATAATAAAAAAAAGGAACTTGCAACGGACATAGAAGATGCACAGAAAACAAACAATGTAAAGGAAAGACAAGAGGACACAATAAAATGCAAATAAGGGCAGAGATAGTAAAAAAAAAAGATTTTATTACTTCCAAGAAATATGCAATCGATTACAATGGTGGATGAGGCTAATATCCTCATGCAAAGATCCAAATCTAAAGGCCTACAACTCAAAACTCTGAACGATGCCCTTAGCAAACCAAAAGAGTCCAACCTTTTAAAATGAGCATTGTTCTTTAATTTATAGAAAAACAAGGAGAGAAGATGAGGAGAAAGAAGAGAGAAACTTGGATTCAAAATTTTAACCACCAATAGAAAATAATAACTGCCTATAAATCCATTTGTAAGGATGTCAGATCCACCTCCCCATGTGTGTTTTTCTTGTGGAAGAAGGAAGGAGGGAAAATCAAATCAAATCTAGATGGTTGGGTTGATTAAAGCTATGCATTAATGGATGAAATTTGTTTCTCTATTTTCCACCTACCAAATCCCATCAAAATCTTATTTCAAATGACCTAGAGTGTAGCCCATGTTAGCAGTTTTCCAACAAGATAAAGAGTGCATGGATCTAAGCTCTATAGCAAAAGTTATGATGATCTAAAGTCTATAGTGCAATATAAACACGCAAGACATATGACATGCTCTGATTAGCTAAAGGATTCAAATGAATATTCATTTGTTTTTGTTTTTCTGCTACATGTCATGCAATGGTTCTTCATAAGGATTCAACTCCCAATTGGTGCACTTTGATAGGTTGTGTGTGACACACTCGATTCTGACAGATAGTTACGTGGCATAATGACTGACACAAAAGAATACGCAAGGCACGAGAATGCAAAAAATGGCCATGAAAAATGGGTGCCCATTGAAGTGGGAAGGGAAGGTTCATATGCCTTTGGGAAGAAGGTGAGTGCATAAGGAATGTGTACAAAATGGAAATCAGGAGAAGATAGAGGAATGGAGAAGGAAGGTGGAAGCACACAAAAGTAAGCATGAGAGGAAGAAAAGGGAAGATAAGGTATGAGGAAGATAAAGGAAGGGTACATAAAAGAACTGAAAACAATCAATGTGCCAAGTAAACTACCTCAGTGATTGCATAACTTGGAGTCTTGAACCTTAGAGTCAAAGTGAAGATGTAAGTTGTCAAAATAACTAGGGGAGTTCTTTTGGACAATAATGTGTTTTAGAAAGGAGTAGATGGAGAGGAATGATATTTCTATTGAAAATGAGTATTCCGATGAGGAAATGAAGTCATGAACGCATAACTTCATGGAAAAGAGGATTGAAATGGTGGAAAGTGGTATATTGATTGAGAAAAATGGGTTTTTTGGACTAATAGAGTCATTATATGTATTGATAATTTCCTCTAGAAGTTAGCTATCATCAATAACACATCAATATTGGTGATATGAATTTGTAAATATCTTCATTTTTTTTCCCACCGGGTGTGCCATAATTTTTATTAGTGAAGGCACCAAGGTGGCTAAAGTGTTTGTAATGGAACACTTGAAAAATAAGACCAAAATCTAAACAAAGTGTCCCACCAAGCATGCCAAAATTTTTATTAGTGAAAAGTTACACACTTTTCATGGTCATGAATGGACAAATGAACTTTTGGGTAACATGGGATTATCTCCAAGTGTGGGAATTTTTAACTTGATACAAACCTCTAGAGAAAGTTAGTTCCTCTACCTATTTCTTAATGCTAACACAAAAACTACCTCTATGTTAAGCCTATTCTAACACATCCAATTGACTAGGGAGAGAGGGGGGTAACATGAAAAAACTAATCTAAATCAGAGCTGATAACATCAAGAAAAGGGGGATAAAAACTCCCCATGAGGTAAAATAGAGGGTAAATGGATAAGGGGAGCACATAGACATGCCACATGTTAAAACTACATTTTATCCTCCATTTATCTCACAAAACACGATAAAAATGGAACCTGCAAAGGAGAAATACATGCACAACACACCATGACAATAATGGAGAGGAAATAATGAAATGAAAAACAAGTTAGGGTAGACAAATAACCAAAAAACCATATTTTATTTACATAAATGGTGTAAATACAATCACAATTGAAGTGGATGGTGTAAAAAACATTGCATAAGTCCAAAATGGAGGTATGTAACCCATATCTTCCTAGAACAACATTTTGGCATTATGCCCTTACAAATTGATAGAGTCCAACTATTTATAAATGAGATTATTTGTAAATATATAGAGAAGGGGGGAGATAAGGAGAAGGGAAAGAGAGGGGGCATGCCAAAATTTAACTCAACCACCCAACAAAAACAACAACTACCTACAAATAGACATGGGCACCTGATAGATCTATTCCTTCATGTCATCAAACTTGTAGGAGGAGGTATGAGTGGTATGGAACAATAAATTCCAGTGGTTAAATTTGTTCTGTGCATGTACTATTAAAACTATGATTTTATCCTCCAAAACCCATGTTTTCCCTTTTTAGCCTCAAAAATCATTCAAAGTACGTGTTTCTTGATGCCAAAATGAAGCCCTTGAAGATATGGTTCCAACGCCACCAATTTCAAGAAATTTGGAGCTCTACAACAAAATTTGTGGGTAAAAAAAATCTCCGCCTTGTTCCATGGATTTAGAAGACTTTGCTAATATCCGCGGAAGACTATCATTTGTTTGGAAACATTTCAAGACTTCCACTTTTCCTTCTTCATTTGGTGGAATCTGAACTTGTTTGATTGTTTCATGGTTTCACCTTTTGAAATGTGGATTTTTAAGACATTCGTGGGTTTACCACTTGTTTCGTGGAATTTGAATGTTATGCAATTTTTTTCTTATGTTTCACAGACTTCTAAAGTCCATGGAACACTACTCCTTGAAAATCCCATGGAATACTAGGATGGTGTTCCAAAGGTTCAAATTTTTCCACACTCGAATCTTTTACATTTTCCACGTGGCACTTCAAAATTCTTCTCTATGTATCATAGCTACTACTTAGCGAATTCCAACCTTTGGAGTGTAGAATTAACAACCTCATGGATCATTAAATTTCCTAATCCCACATAACACTATTTTTCTTGGCCATAAATAACTAACTCTTTGAAAATTTTTGTAAGTCCTGATTTGAATTTTCTTGTTCCACGGGTTAGGATAACCCATTGAACACTAACATTGTTGTATACCATGGAACACTAGGATAGTGTTTTGTGAATTTTTCAAAAAAAAATCCTTGATCCCAAAATTTCGAGGGTTGTAATTTGGGATAATAGTAGAATTCCAACACATTTTAATAACTACAAAGGGTGGGATACAAATGTGAAGGAAAATAGAACTTTGCATAAGTAAAGGACAAGTTAAAAAGTGCAAATTAAAAGTGATCAAAATAATAAAGCTACACATTGAATATGATAACATATAAAGTCTATGAATGCAAGATATTACCAACATGGGAAACATAGGAGGAAAATGTGTGATTTTTTTTTTGAAAAATGAGTATAAAAACATTTCATGATAACATGACCCAATCACATGTGCTTTGTAGACACAATATATCAAGGAAGAAAATATAATCTTAGGAAAAGGATGCAAAAATTCTTTCCATACATCAAATCTATAGGTTGACTTTGAAACAAGAGATCCCACCATGTGGCCACTTTGAGTAGATAATAATATGTCCCCACATGGCCTAATCAAAAAATGTAAATGGACTATAGTTATAAGATTCTTAATATTTTGCACAATTTTAATCAAGTGTGTAAAATATAGTGCTATAGTTTTTTGCTCATAAATTTTCATTTTAAAAACTCCAACTAGGAAATGGTTGGTGGAATTGGAAAGATAATTTCAATATATTTGAAAAGGTTATAAACTTAGGGAGAAATTTTTAGTGGTTGATGACAAATTTGTGAAATATTTTCACGATGTTGTTGGTAAATTATAGAAAAAATTGTATACAATTTTTCATCATTTGAGAAAGTACACAATCATAATAAAAATAATCATCACTCTTTGGAGGATATTTTGTATGAGAATCACAATGAATATGATAAATGCAATTTTCCTATTTCTCTGAATTTTACAATTATTTAGGATTACACATGTTTTTTCCTTAAAGATTCATTTGTGTTTTTTCAAGGCATCCTTTTGGTTTATAATTGGCTTGTTCTCAAGCCATAATTTTGTTTCTTCCCTTCTTAATTTGGCATAATGGAATCTTGGAGTGATCTTGGAGAATACTCCACCCTTTTCTCTAATTGGTTGGATACTAAATGTTTCCCTACATTTTCATTTGGCTCTTTCTTAGACTTTGATCTTCTCTTATGGAATATTTTGAGTACCTATGCATTTCACTTTTTAAATTCTCTACTTACAGGGAAGATTATTGTAAATTGATGAATAAATCCTTTATCCAAGGGTTTTTTGAATCTTAAGAAAAATTAATTTCCCAAAATAGCATTTTGTTTCCTAAAAACTTTAGGTAAATTTCTAGGAATGGTCCTTTTTTATTCAAAATGTAATTTTATTATAATCTTGAACAATTGTTGTATCTTTTTTAAAGTTTAGTGATATTAAGATCATTATTTGGTATAAAGTTGTTGTTTATGGCATGTAGAAATTTATAGCATCTGAAATGTAAAATTCTTGCATTATCAATTTCTTTTTGTTTATTTTACAATGTGTTTTAATATAAATGTGTTATGTTTTGTGACATGTGAATTTGATGTATAATAGGTCTATGTAAGATCATCTTATTATATGTTTGAATTATAGTAGAGTGTGTAATGATTGTGTAAATAATTGTTTGCTTTTGACTATTACTAGTTTAAATTTTTCAACTTCTGGGAACTCCTTGCCCCAATGTATTCTTGGAACTTATCAGAGTTAATTTAGCCATACCTTTACAATATTCCTAATAATATTTAGATTACCAAGAAATATTAATTTAGTTTTGTAAATCTTGTTAAGGTCTTTTTTTTTTTATAACTAAGGATTCTAGTTTATAAGTCATTCCTTGTCTACCTTGTTTTAAAAGAACTAGGCTTATAAATGGGTAAGTTCAAGGAAATGGGGGACCAAAGGGGGTCAAAATTCACCAATTTTTCTTCAAATAGGAAAGATCTAAACTTTAACAAGTAATTTGACATACATATACTCAAAATTTGATAAGAACAAGAAGCGTAATAATTAGCATATAGTTTTGAACTACTATTTTTTTTAATGGTGGATATTAAGAGAGTCAAATCTAGTGTGCACACAAAGTGATCTTGTTTTTGTGTCAAAAATATAACATAGTGTCTCCTGTACACCACCCCCTTTTTTGAGTTTTGTAAATTATTTTAAAAATACCTTTGCTAAAAATTTGGATAATAATATGTATTACGTCCATCTATTTTTTCCTATTTTTTAATGAATACATTATTTTTACTAATTATCAAATTGGAAAAATCCCAAAAAATGAGATCATCTTTTATACACCCTCCTAATTTTGAAAAAAATTGTTGATTTTTTTAATGTGTTTAGAATGGAGCATGGATCATGTCGATGTATTTTTTTTGAAATTTGGATGAGCAGATCAAACATTACGTAGAAATGTTTTTGAGTATTTTTGGAAAAAATGAAGACAATACTAAAAGTAATTGAGGATAAAAACTTTAAACTATTTAGATTTTAGAAATAGATACATTGACATGTATCTAAGATAGAGATTAATGTCATATTCGTGTTTTTTGAAATATTGTCTTAAAACACATGAGAAAATTGGGAGTACATTTGAGATTTCTATGTTTTTTTGTAAATCACAAATTTAATCATGAAATAGATGGTCCAACCCTTAGGCTTAGATATCCTATCCAAATTTAATCATAAGGGCTGGAAATTTCAAACCCAAACCAAACATAACACACTCACATTATAACATGAGTGCATTATTCCCCTATTAAAACATCACAAACACAAATACAAAAGATAAATTCTCTCGTGATTTCAATCCCACAAATTTTATTATACAAATTTCTACATTATTTAATTCTTTTGAGAAATTCTATTTAATTGTTTTAAAATTTAGTATTTATTATGTTTATTGCATTCCTAGGACATTGATAAAATATTCTTATTGTGTCTTTTCTCTTATATTGATATAGTGAATCATTTTTTAATTTTATTGATAACTTTCTTATCATTATTTGAGAATTGAGTGTTTTTTTATATATTTCTTATATTCATAACATTCATAGAACAATCTTATTGTGTCAATTATATTATTATAATATAAATTTGATAATTATGTTGAAAATACCATGAATAAAAACACCTAAGGATTTAAAGAAACAAAGGTAACAAATGTGAAAAGGTCATGAAGAAAACAAATTGAACTCCACATCTTTTCCAGAGGAATTAATGTTGAAAAATATCATCTATCATCCACATACAAGAAAGAAGAATTAAAAAGAAACAATAAGAGAACTAGTACAAAAAAATTGTGCAAGAAAGAAATTGTAAACACTAAATCACACACTTTGGGTATTTATCTAGTCCTAATCGCATGCTACTATTCATATGATTCCTAAGTAAGAACATTACTAATTAACCCATGTCTTTGGCCATCTTTCTTGCTTTCTAATTATATTGTGGATCTTACACTCTTTCTAGACCAATCTATCTTTTCATACTTTGACATTTATCATCCTGGACACCAACGCTAGGTGCTCCTGACCCCTCTGGGCACCCCAACCTCTTTGTAATTTTCTCACATATTTCAGGTCCTTTCTAGCCATTTAGGCATCTTATATTTTTGGTAGTCACCTTTTCAGGGTTGATTACAAAATTCAAGCAAGGGAATCACATAAATATAAAGTTATGTGATCATAATAACGGACCAAGCACTAAGCATTAGATATCACCACCTAAGGTTGCATTAAAAGGCCATTATCAAGAGCATTCAAACATCCATCTAGCATCCACACACAAGGGAAATGGATTGATACTTTTGCATACATGCATAGGAGGGGAAGTTCATTATTTCATACACACATCTATTTACATTTCTTACATCTAGATAATTTCTTGATATCAAGTGCAACACACACAAGAGCCACCTAGGGCATGATTCCACACACATAAATATAGAACTACATTGGGTTTGAAATGTAGTGCAATACTCAGTCAAAAGATCACTTGTTCAATAGTTGAGGACAGTCTGACCCATCATTTGCATAATTTTATTTTTGGGATTTGATGCACTTTTGAGGGTTTTTTAGGTCACTTATTCATTGCAATTTATAGTTGACATCCACGGGCTTAGTGCGACATAACAGCGACAAGAAGCAAAGTAAAATGAACATCTCGTGACCTAGTGAATCTAGTTTTATGTGTTCCTGAGAAGTCACAAGCACCCAGGAAAGTCTCTAGAGAACCAGACACCCCTGACCTTGCATGGGTGCCCCATTCCAGCATACTCTGACACTCCTACAATTTTAAGAGGATCAGTGCAAATTTTTTCCCTCTTTTTCATTAGTTCATCACTTCGGCACAGTCTAGGATTATTTGCAAATCAACTAAGTGACTTTATCTTCTCATTTGCACTTAGAGTTTTAATCTTAATTGTTTTTTTCTTGGGTCTATTTTGTACTTCATTTCTTATTCATTTATTGCCACATTATAATTAGATTTAGGCATCTATAAATTCTATATTTTCTTAATCATTTGGTGAACCCATCTCTCAAACACACCTTTCTTCTAGTGATTTTCTCATCTTTACATTATGGCTCAATATTATATTGAATTCATTGAAGCCCATCTCCAAGCGTTTGGATAGCATTTTGTTTAGCATCCTTGGGATATGTACTTTCTTTTATTCACTACTCGTGAGGAGGCTACTAATATTATGAAGCTTAAATTTTCTGTCACCGTCCCCACCTCCATTGTTGCTTAACTACCTGCTTCCACTCTTTTGCCTACCTCTACCATTCCCATTTCAGTTCCTACTCCCACAAATCACTTCATGCCACCTCTTGTTTCTCGTACGTGGTAATTATCTTCTTCTAGAATTCAATATTTAGTCTCTCTTTATTAAGACCTTCAACCTAAAATTTGTTGATTGCAACAAGATACTTCTCGTGCATCTCCATCTTATGATTCCACATTACTCCTTCATTCTCCTATTACACCCGCCATTTCCACTTATGCACTTCAACCTAATTTTTTCACACCTAAGTTTCCCATTTCTAATGGTCATGGTGACCCCCAAAAACATCTCTGAGCATTTCATATGGCATGTCTAGATTTTTTAGATGATCATATTATTCTAGCTAAGCTCTTTCTGTAGACACTAAATTTGGCTCACACTCCCCTTGGTCCCCTTCAATTAATTAATGTAATACATTTAAATAATCATGACCCCTTCATCCCATATTAATATTCATCCTCACATTATTAATTAAATTAATTATTTTAATTAAGATAATTTAATCCTCTCACCTTCACCTCATCATGACACATCATCTTGGACCCATTCCAAGGGCATTTAAATCACAGTGACCAAGTCATTACTCTTAGCACCAAGTCATCACTCCCAATGTTGAGTCACTACTTGACCTAACTAACTAAGAATTTTTTCTAAAGCTAACTGGACTTTTTCTAAGATTTTCCTGCCTTCTCTCACAAGAACTCTACTTCCCTAAGTGGACCCAACAAGAAAAACATGCCCAATCTGGGAAGATCTGCCTATTTTCGGTAAATAATACTATTTCACCCTAACTGACGCCATTTTATCCTCAGTTGACATCGATTACCTAAACTGCCATCAGTTCCTTTATATAGAATTTTACAACCCTTTACCTAGGTTGTTCATTATGTGATTGGAGCCTTATTGCATTCAAGAAAAAATATTCAAGCCCTCCTGCATCTAGATGACAAACACACACAACCATAACGCAAGACAAGAAGTCGGTTCTCCTTCCAGAGCATGGTAATACTCATGGGAGCACATAGACTGTACTATTGTGGCATTGGACCCAGGCATCTCTTCTTTGATCAACCACCAACCACCTCCACTCACAAGATCCACAACATATCTAGTAAGTATTGTGATTTTATCATTTTTGGTTATTCAAGTATAGATCTTTCGTTTCTTTTTGTATTTCATTCTTTCCATTACCCATATATCACCTTCTTCCCACCAGCCCATTATTCAACAATCCCAATACTTTCCAACCTCTTTTTCAGCATACCTGAGTCTTCTTAACAATATCACGACCTTATCAATACCACCTTCACTCTCTGTGCAATCATAGAGAGGTTCAAACTCCCATTTTTAACATTTGAACCAAATTGCCCCTATAGACACTGGTTAGCCAACTGGCGTCTGTTTATCTCATGTACCAGTATCATTCGACCAATCGATACCGGTCTTTGGGAATGGAATTTTTTCCTACAACAATGAGTTAACTACTTCCCCAAAACAACTCAAAACCTTGACTAATTTCACTCATATCTCACCTACAACCTTTGCTGCACCTACAGCCCCAAACCAGCCCATTAATCATCTGGATTTATTTCTAACCATTTCCTGTTGAGTTAAATTCATTTGTTATATGTTAATAGGAGATACATAAATCTTATCAACTACAATAGGAACTATTATTTATTACATTAAATTTTATTAAACAGAGGATTGATAACCTTTCGAGGAAGCATCATGCTTCTCGAATCTATCCTTGTTAGGAAGTCCTCAGACTCTTGCTATTTTATACTATTTGGTGGTATTTTTGTGTTTCTTATAGAGGTCATTCCTCCTAGCCAAAGGGAAGTTCACACAATCAGCTTGGGTCAAAAGTCTACAACGTGTGCAACACCCTCTACTATCCAAATAACATAGGTATTCCTCCTACATCCATTACCCACTTATCTATTTTATCGCATTTACTTTTGAGGTGAAATTTTTTGGCATGCTCAGTGGGACCCATCTGGGGTTCTTTGCATTGTTCATGCCTATGGAAAAATATTGTGTGTCTATTTTCATTTGAAACAAGTTCACATTAAGCTTCTTCTATGGAAATATTATTTTCTTTTGATTGTCTAAGTGACACTTGTTTTTCGGGATTAAAAATAAGTCTTCTTTATTTTCTCGCATTGAACTTAGTGAAAGTCATGCCCTTATCCTCTTCATAATTTTTTCTCATCAATTATAATTTGTGGTTTTGGATTTTAAAACTTGTGCACTTGCATTTTTGAGTTTTTTGCATTGTAGCTCATAAATTTTGGGAAAACTATATGTTGGAAGTCATGCCCAGATGATGGTTGAAAAATTGAACCATAGCTCACATTTTGCACACCCTCTATACCAAATCATTGAAAAAAAACTACATAGTTCTTGAATAACATATTTCCCAGAAGAAATTTTTAATGATCACATGACCAAAGGATTGACAATGGGATCCAACTGGTTTCTCTATCCAGTCATCATCTTAGAGAAGGATCTCCCATGCCAAAACTTACCTGAAACCAGCCATAGTTGTCAGCTTTTTATAGGGCACCTTTGTTAACCAAAAATTATATCCTAGTTACAATCAGTCCTAAATGGCATAAGCCACAACATAAAATCTAGAGCTTAGGATTTCATTTTTGTTAGTTTTTTGCTTGCTTTTGTTTTGAGGTGTGACTTTTGTTTCTTCATTCTTTCTGTCCCTTTTTCACCCCACATCACGACTCGTGTATTCTGGTTTTTATTATGGGTGTATTAGGACTCCTCATAGCCATACGCAATCTCTGGGTTGGCCCTTCTATTTCATTTAAATCACATAAAACTTCATTTTTACTTCTCTTCCCAAATTTCATGCTTTTTGTGTTATTTTTACCAAAATAGTATTATTCACCTTTTTGTTCTTTTCGTGTCTAGTTCTACAATTTTATTACACTTTTGGGTCTATGATATCATCTTTAAAGTCCAGGTTGACCCATTTTCACCTTTCATTGCTAGATCTTTGAATATCTTATTTTTCACAGTAACTGACATCATTATGAGCCGACCAATGGTGGTTACCCTCATATCGGCATCAGTTACCTCAACCGACATTAGTTTCTGTACTTTTATTTTTTAATCAGAACAACGATCTAATAATTCATTTTAGACTAATTTTTCCCCATTACTTATGTGTTTCTACATCATTAGCGAAGCTCAGAATACCTTTTTTTTATCGTTATTCACATGGTTTTGACTCTTAAATAAGCTAACGCTCTCATTTTTCATGATAGTTGTGAGCCACTCCCACCTAGCCCATCACCCCCTTCAATCTCATCACCTATGGACTTCAATCAGGCTCTTTCTATACCCACTAGTGATGAGGAGTTCACGAGACTCCTTGATCACAACCCTGCTACTCTGCAGTACTATCTCACTCATTCATCTACCCTCAATTCATCAGGGCAGCTTGTATACGACATGCATGTGTCCATTCCTCCTACCCTCACACCCACTTCTGCATCAACTACTACTAGCTTGGCCTTACCCTCTTCCACATTACCAACTATGGCTTCCCAACCTGAGCCTACATCATCAATTTCTTTTGCACCTACGACATCTGTTGCACCTTTGACATTTGTCACTCCTACAATGTAAACCATGCCTTTATCAACCACCTTGAGTGTAGGTCTATCTGCACTGGTCACCTCTCATATAACTATTTCATCTCAGCCACCATTGGTGTTGGAATCTTGTACTCCCTTCTAAAACATCATCCTCTCCATCCCACAGTCTCTTCCTCTGATTTCTACGAGAGTCTTTATGTCCACTCCACCTACCTACACTTATCACCAACAACCCCCTATTTCATCTACCATTTATTCAGGATACTTTCCATCTACATCTATTCTGACCTATATTACTTCCTGACAATTTTTGTACTCGGAAACACCACATACTGGGATACCACCCACATCATACCCACCTCATCTACCCCCTTATACTACAAGGGGTGCCTAGTCATCACAACCTACCAATGATCTTATCAAAATGATGATGGAAAATATGCAGACACTGGAAGCATCTATCTCCTGCTCATGTAACTCTTTGAAATACAAATAGATTTATAATGAGCCCATTCACCCATCCATTCTAATTTATCCATACCCTCCCCATTGGGAAATGCCTAAATTCAACCAATTCAACAATAAAGAAGACCCGCAAAATCACTTGTGGTATTTTAAACATGTGTGTTATCTGATCGCTCATGATGATGCTTTTCTCTTACAGACATTCCCAATGTCCTTGATAGGGTCGGCTTTAGATTGGTATAGTACTCTACCCAGGAATTCCATATTTTCATTTAATCAGGTAGCTCAGGATTTTCTAGGCCACTTTTCTATCAACATTGTCAAGAAGGTCACCATGAATGACTTATATGCAACACGCCAATATGAAGATGAATCTCTCGTGGAATTTATCGCTCATTGGCAGAGCCTGATCAACCAAATCAAATTCTAACTACCTCAAACTGATTTAATAGAGTTTTTCACCAGAGTTGTGCTAGAAACATCTCACCAACTCTCCAATTTCAAACCTTCCACACATTTGACAAGGTATTCAACATGGCCCAAAAACTTGAAATTCGTGTCATTGAAGAGAAGAAGATACAATTGTGTAACAAGAATGTTGTGTTTAAATCAAACGATACCTCTTCTTCTCCAAAACTAAAAAATAATTATTCTAAAGAAAAAGGATCTACTAATGTAGTAGTTTTTAAAGTCATCCCATCTCATCCATCCAACCAATCAAATACTTCTTCCAATATTCATCCTTATTAGGATTTTCAATTCAAATGAGAGCAATCTTCCACCCGTCAAACCACATACTAGTTTTAACCCCTCTAGTCCTGTGCCTGGATGGTACAAAGAAAATTATTATTATAACTATCATCATGTTAAAAGGTCATAGCGACGGTAATTCTATTCCTTTCAAAAAAATCATCCAAGAAATGTTAGATAATGGAGATCTCGTATTGGACAACCCTAACTTACCAGCTAATTAGAACCTTCACATCTTCAAGAATCCATTTCCAAATCACACCCCTTCATCTAACCAAACTGAAGAAACCTTGACCAATGACGGTAAAAATCATGAGGTTCATGTTATTTTTGACATCATATCAGCTCTTCCTACTCAATTTCCTCCTACTCCATCTATTGAGGAGATTCTTGCACAAGCTCCTTCATCCATAAGGGAGTGGTTTCATCTACTCTTTTCCCATAGAGGAGTCTCCATTATATCCTCCTTCACCCATGGAGGATTCCACCATATCTGTTGATGCAGTTTCCCTACTCACCTCTCAACCCGATGAATAACCTGCAATAATTACTCTTCTACCCACATGAGATTCATGCTTACCTTCTTCTTCACCAAAAGACGAACTTACCTCATCCAACTTTCCATCTCCCCTACCCACAAAGGATCAATTAGCAGTGTAACTTCCTATTGGTGTTAATTCGCTATTGGATTTCAAGGATCTTATTGATTTTCTCTCATCTCTTTTATCCATAGATTTTTAAGCCAACCATTTCCCTATCTCACAGACATTTTTTACAGGGATTACTACCAAATCAACATCATCCCCCCTACATCAGTGTCATTCTCATGTTTGGTAGACCACTTGGATTATGTTGATAATTCCATGCTTTGGGGACATCTTTGACTACCTGTCTCAACTCAAATGTAGATGTTGTTTGCTGATACTTCCATGATATATCCAAAGGTGTTTCAGACAACGAAACCCACCTTTCCCATGCCATTTGTAGAAAAACCTTCTTCATCACCCTCGCCCACACCTAAACCTATACTGATAACCAAACTTTTCCTATGCCTAAAACCTTACCTGCACCTATACCTTCCTCTGCATCCAGACACATTACCCCATTAGGAGTCATGATGGCATCAATTCTAGTCCATTCTCCTGTCAAACTAGATTTATTCACATCCTCATAAGCCATCGCAAAGACTATTCCCCCACCTAAGAGGAAGACCCAACCTCTTAGGCCGCATACACAGATTCTCCCACTACCCCTCTATCACCTTCACCACTTCCATCTATCCTAGGTCCCCACCCATCAACCTTGGCCAAATAGCCTCCTACCTAGAGTAAACCAAAAACACAACAACCCACCTTGTCACGATCCTCTGTTACACCCAAATTACCTACACATATTACACCTTTGATGTCACCTACATCCTTTCTACCTCTTATACCTACACCACTTCCAATATCCTCATCATTACCCATGCCATTCCCTTCTCCTCAACCAGTACCTTCCACATTTCCTCTTACCACAACCTTCACTACACCTCCATTATCACCTTGGCTAACCCATCCCCTTCCACCATCTGCCTTCCCTTCTACATCACATGCTTCTTCTTCACCTTTACCCAAGAAGGTGCAACCAAAGTCCAAGAGCCCACTACCTTCCAAAGAGGTAGTTAAACCTAAACTACCTTCAACAACTAGTTCACCTGCTACATCCTTACCCAAGAAGGTGCAATCCAAACCTAAAACCATACTATCTACCAAAAAAGTGGTCAAAATTACTCAACCTTTGATTCCACCTCCAGTGATGCCTCTCCCACCAAAGTCACCCACACTTCCATCCAGACACACACTTACTTCACATTGTGATCCATTGGCAGGGTCTTATGATAACATCTTAGCTAACATTTTGGAAACCTCTGTCATCACATTTCCACCACTTAGACCTTACGACCCACTCAAACCTAAACCAAAAGGGTTTGATGATACCAAAATTTTTGCTTACCATTATGTGTCTAGGGCATGATGTGGAAAAATGTAAGGCTCTTAAGACTATTCTTCTCCAACTATGTCCTCTCAAAGAAAAATTTGACGATGATGATATTTTAGATGAGAAACCTCTTCCACCTGCACCTGTCATCACACATCCTCATCATGTACCTATTCAACAACCTTCATCTCCCCCTCCATAACCCTTTTATCCTCCTCCAACATTTGATGATCAATATGGTTGCATAAGAGAGCTAGCCAAACCTCCCCAAAATGCCAATGTGCTACATTGTTTTCACAAAACCACTATATGCCCTCACCATATTTTCTTGTCCATCCTGTCGCTACACCTATCATGATGCACTTTATCCTTTACCTACAGATCAATATGGTTCAAATTGCCACTCGATCCCAGAGGATAAAAGGAAAGGAGAAAACAACCAGCTCATCCACTACTCTTTTACCCAATATTCCATCTACACCTGCACCCAAAATCACCATCTGTGGACCTGCACACCCTATTTCTAACAAGGTTTCCCATCATACAATGCTTAAATAATTACACCAGTCTCCTCTCAAAATGTCTTTGTACGACCTCATCCAAACCTCTGAGTCACATCGTCAGGCCCTCATTGAGGTCCTACCTAATGACCCTACACCTGTTGCATCCATTATCACTCCTCACCATGTCACCACTCTCACCACTTTGTCCCCTTCCTCTTCTCCCACTACCACTCATCAAATAACCACTCTCAATTTCTCTGACGAAAATATTGTACCTTTCCAATCGGATGATCCTAACCCCACCCTATTTATTTCCATCTACGTTGATAATATACACATTCGACATGTTATGATCGATGGAGGTGCAAGTATCAACATCATTTCCTCCCATGCATACAACCAAATGCACATCCCTACCAACTGCATGCATAATAACCCAGTTATGTTGCATTCATTTAATGATGTTATGACTTCCACCCTCAACACCATCATTCTCCACATTCGTGTAGGCCCCCATACCATTCCTGAATTATTTTATGTCTTAGAGGGGGAATTCAAGTACAACATGTTGCTTGGCTGACCTTGGATCCATGTCATGGGTTGTGTTTCTTCAACCTTACATCGATGTTTAAAATTCAAAAATGAAGGGCACAACTATACCATTCTAGCCAACCCTTCACCTTTCAAGACCTATAACATGTTGTATTGACCCAATGATGTCCTTATACCAGTTAAGGCATCTACCACCACTACCACTTCTTCTTTAGTCACTTGCCTCATCCACCACTTCTGCCGCTACATCTTCCATGCAACTAACTCCTCTATTCCCACTGTTACCGCAACTTCTTGTAGCTGACCCATCAACCAACCCATCTACTCTCAAACATCAAATGCTTCTTCTTCCTAGATGTCTAGTGATTCATCCATTCTTGCTACCCACATACCAACTATTGATCCCTTAGAAGGTGTTTTTCAATGTCTCACTTTGGGGGAGTACCACCTTTATAACATTGACACATTCCTTACTCCTTAAGAGTATGGTAACCTTCACCAACATCCCTACTATGATCACCACATAGGAGAGGTTTTCCCCTATGTTCCTCCCCACCATTGTACAAACTTAATGTATGGGGGACTTGATGCTTCTACCTACTCACTCGAGCCACCCTCCCAAACTCAACCATTTTACTCTGACCTTCAATGTCTCACCAACCACCGTTTCTCCCATACCTTCCTCCATCATTGTACTTGGAAGGGATTTGACTTTGGTTTCTATGAACAACGATGCCATATTGTCATTCCTTACACCAATCGTAAGCATAAAGACCACAGTGATATTGTATTTTCCGAACCACATTCCAAGAAGGCTCGAGTCAAACTCATTAAGGATGATAAACATTCCCCACCCCATTCACCTCACTTCACCACCTTCACCTACAAGAGTCTATGGATCCAGAATCCATTCCTCCTAACCTTTTTTTTTCCTGAACATTGTTTCCCTAGGACCTCTAACTTATCAACACGATGGTGAGGCTCCCTCTTCTCTTCCCTTCCTATATCCTGACATGATCGATGACAATACACCTTCTATTAATGTTGTTCAATGTCAGGAGGATGAGTCTATTCTCACCTACCTTGGTGCAAAAGATTATTATATTCACTAGTCATTACCTTATGAGACTTAAAACATGTCGAATGAATCAACCATCGAAATCAATATTCACACTCAGGATGACCCGCACATTCTAAAAATAGGCCAATCTTTAGATGCTGTTGAATAGGAAACTTTCACTTCTTTCCTCCAGGATCATAGCAACGATTTTTCTTTGTCCTATGCTGATATACCTGATATTGACCTAAACATTATGGTCCACAATATCGTAACCATTCTATGATGCCAAACCTGTGAAACAGAAGCTGTGAAAAATGCATCCTTGCATTTCCCTTCTTGTCAAAGAAGAACTCTAGTGCCTTATTTTTGATTTCCTTCATCCTACCCATGTGATTATCCCCAATGGATCTCTAACATCGTTCCTATCACAAAAGTGACATAGGGCGAATCCACATTTGCATGGATTTCTGCGACCTTAACTTAGCTTGCCCCAAAGATCGTACCGTTTCCTTCTACCTAAGTATTGACCAACTAGTTGATCTCACCACCGGCCATGATTTTTTTTCACTCATGGAAATGTTCCTCACTACCTCATCACTGAATATTACTGGCCCTAAAAGATTCAAAAACAAAACCACCTTCATAGAGACATTGTGGGGATTTATACTATCGTGCCATTCAACTCATTTTTTGCCTTCAAAACTCTATTATCCTACATAACAAATGAGCCAAGACTGATATTTTTCGAATAACAATCACCCATAAACAAAATTCTTATGATTAGTGGTTGAAGATATTGGTGCCAAGGATCGACACATCAGGCCAAACACTTCCTTTTGTCCTTAAATGGGTCTTTGATCGCATCTCAGTCAAATACTGCATTTACCTTCAACCTAAGAAGTGTGTCTTCACTATTCTCTCTTTGAAAGTTCCTATGGTATAGATCATTTCTCTTGCCTCTCATTGAAGTCTAAATTCCACTAAAATCTTTGCTATCTCACTCAAAGATATTCTCAACAATGACTGATACCTTCGTCCAGGACTTCATAGTTTACAAGGTACAACTTGTAGTCTATTCATTACGAACATCGTCTAAATGCTCTTCGATCACTTCCATCCATTTCATCATCTTCTAGAAAAGGATGTATCCTTAAAATGTGCCTGATGAATACCATAAAGCCTGTCAACACCTTAGAAGAATACCTCCTCCAACCACATGCGACCTCATTCCCCCTGAAGGAAAATTAATCATGTAACAAAAGTGGAGAAAAGTATTATGGGGAAAGTTCACCACCAATTGGCTGTGGACCCTATATTGTTATCGTCATGAGAAACATATGGATTAGGTAGCTTATCATTTAAGTCTTACACTTTTAGACTAGGTAAACCCGATATACTGAGCCCCTCAAAAATGCCTTGCATATTCAAAATTTTTATTGTTGCAAATCAAGTCCTATATCACCATTACCTACTCTATTAAATGACCTTTCCATTGAGCACCAATATTGACCCCTTCCACTTACCTATTTGCTAAGGATCAACGACTACCAGCAAGAATCATGTTGCACGTTACCCGTCATGCTTCTTGTCAGACCTAGATCTTCAATATGATTACCATGACTTTACTCATGTCATACTTTTAAGCCATTGTTCAGGAACTGGAAGCCACGTGGTCGTATCATCACTTAAAACCTATCTTTCATAGCTAACCATTGTACCTGTTATGGTTTCATTGCTACCCTCTCCCTAAAAGATAGCCATATACCAGATGACTCTATATTCTTGTCCATGGTTCCTAAATTTCAGTGTGGGGGTGGTGCTAGAGTAATCCTCATTTATCTTAATGGTGAGCCTGGATGCTATTAAAATTCAAACTATATTTTGAGTGTACTAACAATATCTAACAAATATGAAGCATTTGTGTTATGTCCCTAAAACCACCATATCCTTAGACATGTAAATCAATTAATATCTTTGGCAGCTCTCAACGAGATATGCTCCAAGTTAGAGGGATAGCTATACGAAGCTATCCATACTATGATATATTCTATCAAAAGTAGAAGACTATTTCTATAAAAATAAAATTAAAATACCTTTGAAGCTTCTATGCACTTCAATCCAGCTTCATGAATACACTCAAGGAGATATTCTGGATTCCATGGCCTATCATAGACTTATCACATCATCAATTCAGTCTATAAATCGTAAATATTTGTCAAAGTATAACAAGATGTAATCACCTTCTTATCGTAATCCAGGGACTTGCCTATTTTGGTGTTGGGTATCATTGCAGACTGAGGCATGTTGTCCTTTGGTACCAAGTAGTTTGTGCTAAAACCTTTCCCATTTCACCTACACCTTCTATATCCTTACTCGCAATATTCTATGAGCCTTTCTCAAAAGTGACATGCTGCACTATGTCAACATGGGTGGTTTTCTATGATCAATGTGAATTTTATGGTCATCCTCTTAGAACACCCAATCATGCAACACCTTTAGGGTCTTACATTCCATACAGCCAATCTTTGAAATGATAGAATCATAGATGGGATTCTGTGGGGGTCAATTTATGTAGCTTTTTTTCTCCTGCTTACCATTCACATCTTTTACCTGGATACTTACTGGTCCTACCTTCACAGGACCGTGACCATTGTGACTACCTCACATGTCTGGGAAAGTGTCAAATCACCCATGCTAACTATTCATCAAACCCCTAGTCAGGACTCAGCATGTCATATTGAGACCTATACTCAACCATACCTAAATGACCTAGACTCAACCATACCTGGATATTGACCTAGAGATCAACCATCATTCTATCCCAACATATACTCAACCATGCCTAAATTACTAGACTCAACCATGCCTATTACAACCTATATGGGTGGAAGTTTTACCTCTTATTCCTACAATGACCTGAGAATCAATCTATGCCTAAAACCTGCCAACCCATTCATCATCCCTTATCATATTCTTCCCTAGCATACGGTATAACTACATCAGTTTGAGGCCCCTTTTCACTGGGGCTATGTAGGACACACTTCTGAGGGCATGGGACCCTATGGAGGTTAGCTCAACCACCTTTTGACCTGTCTTCAACATTTTTCTCCCTCTTTATTCACCTTTTTACCCTTAAACTAAGTTTCCCCCTTTACGTTCACTAAAAATACCCTAGTTAAAATTCCATTTACACAAAAAATTGGTTGACGATATATATATCATAACAACATACATACCTATTATTTTATCACGATGACCATATTCTACTTAAATTATTTCATATTTTCATGATATTATAATTACTTGGAAATTTTACCACAACATACATACAATACATAATCTCACTCAAAGATATGCTCAACGATGATGATTTTTTCCAAGATCGTTTGGCACAACTTGAGTTATTAGACAAACATCATCTAAATACTCTCGATCACCTCCAAATCTACCAAAAATGTATCAAACGTGCCTATGATAAACGTGTCTAAGAATGAACCTTCAAGGTCGGTGACCTCATCCTGAAGGAAAATCAACATGTAAAAAAAGTGGAGAAAATTAAATGGGGAAAGTTCACTCCTAATTGGTTTAGACCCTATATCATTACTCATTCCTATGGATCAGGTGCTTATCATTTATCTTCACTCGAAGGTAAACCTGAACCTGAGCTCCTTAATGCCTTGCATCTTCGACAATTCTATTATTTAATCAATTCCAATATCACCTTATGTCTAATAAACACTCGTCCCTTGAGAAACATCCACCTTCCACTTACCTATTTTAAGGATCAATAACTAAACAAGAATCATGTGATTACATGTCACCTTTCAGCCTTATCTTTAATATGAGTACCACGGCTCTACTCATGGCATGATTCTCATGGATACTTTTTATCCTTTTTAGGATGGTTGTTCATCACCTAAAAAATATCTTTCATAGCTAACCCTTGTGTGCTATGGTTTTTTCTTCATAAAAGAATCCTATACTTCTCTATAGTCTTGTCCATGACCTAACAGTCCAAAACAAAAACAATTCAAAAGTAATAAACAAAATTTTCAAATTCAAACTCCTTGAGTCAAACATCTTTTAAATAGATGAATTCCTCAAAAAGGACATCTATATTTCCATATTATTGCTATAAATAGACTACTCCCTTGAAGGACGGCTATAAAAATCTAGCCCTATTGTACATAGTTTATCACAAAAGCAATACTATTTCTGTAAAAAAGAAAACAAAAATATTTTGAAGCTTCGCTCATCGATCAACTTCATGAAGACCTCAAGGAGATATTATACTCATCCCACATAGAATTTCCACATCAATCAGTCTATAAAACAAAAGAAACACAAAAATATTTTTTTTGTCATGGACATGCCTATTTTGGTCTTGGGTATCTTGTAGAAGAGACATGTTGTTTCACACCAAGGTTACACTAAACAACCCATTTCACCTCACCGTATTTTTTTTCTCATCTTCCACGTACTCAAGGGACATGTCGCAAATGTGACATTTCGTGATTGGTACCTCCTCCTTTCCTATGGAGTATGTGGGCCATGGTGGAGACAAGGTATCTCCACATCATCCTTGTGGTACTGTGGGAAGGGTGGTGGTACATCCTACTGTAATATGAACTGGAGTCAGAATCTGTTGATCAGTATCATCTTGTGCTTGCTAGAATGTCTACCATGTATCCAACTCACTAACTCTAACTCATGTAGATCCTCATCCATCCTTCTAAAAGTTGGAAAACTGACACAGGGACACCAAACTATGTCCATCGCATACAAGCCCTCCAGCTCTCACCTATAATATACTACGTCATGAGCTACCTCCTCTACTCAAGGATGGCCACCTATGGCCACCCGCCTCTTATAACCTACCCTCTGTCCCCCATGGTGCCAATCCTGTACTAGTAGTCCTCGTGGCTGCACTACCAAAATATTCTTGTACATCCAAAAATGCAGTAGGAACATACAACATATGCCATAACGTCACATCCTCTGGTAGGCTCATAACTCCATGTATAATTGCACTAAATATGTAGGTTTCCATGTAAAGTAGACCTTATCCTCAATAATATCCTGCAATACTCCCATTATCCCTCTTGGAAACTGACCACCCTCTGAATCAGGAAGTGCATAACACCCCACTGTCACCATCATCAGCACTGCTAACCGCGTCTCTTACAGGTGTGCAACATACAAATTCCCATAAACAAGATTGGCATTGTGCTTTATCAAGTCACTCACCATCTCCCCAAATACTCAATCATCACCTTGAAGGCTCCATCTACTAATACAAAATATAGTAGCTCCCTAGCAATATACATCCGTAAAATCTTGTATATGTCCTTTAGCATGATGGTCATCTCACCAGTGGGTAGATGAAAGGTGTTGGTCACTACATCACATCTATTGATGAGCGCATTCATGAGAATGTGATCACATTGGATCTGCCTATAGTGCATAATGCCCACTAATCCAACATCTCACATATGTGTCTACTTGTTCGTAGTAACATTGAGACGCATTTTCTCTAATAATGGTGGGACACAGTATCACATTTCCAAATGATGTCATGCTTGTATCCATACCACTCAATAATGTCAAAAATTGATTTACTTTTTCCCATTTCTTTACATCATAATTACCCCCACTTATCTATTTCCTAACTACTTCCCTCACCTATCATTTCTCCTAATTTAATCTATCAAGTTCCCATAACCCATTCTATCATTATGACCTAGTATTCCTTTATTACCCACCTATGTTTACCTATATTTACCCTCACCCACCTGTTTCTCTCCCGCATCCTCTATGTTTCCCTTATTCATTACCATATCTACCCTTCAATTTCATTTTTTTACCCCATTTTGGCCTTCTCAAGTTAACTATTCAGACTAAGCCAATTTTCACAGTGACCGATGTCAGTCACATGGACCGATACTGGTCACCCTGAACTGACATTGGTCGACTATTTTCCCACTGATGTCAGCATGTGAGACCAACATTGACCAAGACCTGACCGATGTTGGTCTCTATTTCAGCTCCAAAGTTGAACCCCCATGCCCCCAATTTTCTAAAAATTTAAAAAACAAGCCTAAAGCCTACCCAAACACCACCAAAACCCAATCCATTTCTATTTTACACCTAATTAATCTACATTACACTCGCCCCATACCCAATTCTTTTCGTTTTTAACTACATTTGAATTTTATAAATCGCCCCCCATTTTAGTTCATTTTTTCGTACAAAACTTCAATCAATAACAACCAGAAAGGATTGAATCCTACCTCTACACACTGACATCAACCTCATTGGGATCTCTAGTCTCCAAGCTGGTGGTCCTCCCACACCTCCTCTTGTTGTCAACCATGTTTGATTAAAACCCATGTCTCTCCACCAATCGAATCATGCCAGAAAGATCTCATAGGCTTGCCTCTAACAACCTCTCCAACCACTCATAACTCTCCTAATCAAGCCTAGAATCTAGCCCCAATCATGGTCACCTCTCGTCAATAATATGAAAATGACTGTCTGCTTGTCCATTTTCACAAATGCCAAATGCACAAATAAATCTGTAATTCATGGATTTTACCTTTTATTCCAAATCTAACTTGACCAACATCGATTTCCATGAATTGACATCAGTCATGTGGCCCTAGTGCACCACGCTCAGTTTCTCTTGATCGACATCAGTTAGCCATGACCATATAGTCGATTATCCTTTTTTACTTCATTACACCATATAACACTAACTCTGTCTTCTCGAAACCTTTTTCTACCTAACCCAAAGTTGACCTTGACCTTACACCTCACCCTCATGACGTTATTACCTACCACCCAACCTTAGAATCAGTTGGAGTATGTTTTTTCCCCTACCATATCCTTACCTAAATTACCCAACCCAACCTCACCTTTTGTGACACTCAAATTTGTGTACTTACTATACCTTGTGATGTGATACTTGTGTTGTTCCGCCTAATGACCTTACCTTGCCAGAAGTCATGCTATTTATCCCAACCATACCTTTGGTACCCTAGAACAAAACCTGTTACCCATTCCTATACCAAATTTGGGTCATAATCCCCTTGGTCCCCTTCAATTAATTAACATAAGACATTTAACTAATCATGACCCCTTCATCCCATATTAATATTCATCCTTGCTTATTATTAAATTAATTATTTTAATTAAGTTAATTTCATCCTCACACTCTTCACCTCATCATGAACACCTCATCCTGGACCCCATTTTAGGGGCATTTAACTCATAATGACCAAGTCATTACTCTTAGCACTGAGTCATCACTCCTAGTGTTGAGTCACTACTTGACCTAACTAACTAATAATTCTTCCTAAAACCTAATGGAATTTATCTAAGATCTTCCTTCCTTCTCTCATGAGAACTCTACTTCCCTAAGTGGACCCAACAAGGAAAACATGCCCCAAACTGGGAAAGATCTACCTATTTTTTGGTAAATAAGACTATTTCAACCTAACTGACACCGATTTATCCTTGGCTGACATCATTCCACCTAAACCACGATCGGTTCCTTATATAGAATTTTACAACCCTTTACACCAGGTTGGTCATTCAATGATTGGAGCCTTATTACATTCAAGTGTGAATCTTCAATCCCTCCTGCATCTAAAATATGAACACACACAACCATAATAGAAGACAAACAGTCGATTATCCTTTCAAAGAATGGGAATACTCACGAGAGCACACAAGTTATACTGCCATGACACTAGACCTTGGCATCTCTTCTTTGATTAAGCACCAAGAACCTCCACTCACAAGATCTGCAACATACCCAGTAAGTATTGTGATTTTATCATTTGTTTTTTTTTTCAAGTATAGATATTTTGTTTATTTCTATATTTCATTCTTTCCATTACCCTTATATCACCTTCTTCCCACTAACCACTATTTAACCATCCCCATCCTTTTACACCATTCAACCTTCTTTTCTGCATAACTGATTCTCTTTCAATAGCATGACCTTATCAATACCACCCTTCATCCTATGAATCACAGAGAGGTTCAAAAACTCCCATTTTACATTTGAACTTAAATTGCTCCTATGCATGGGTTAGCAATTGGGCTCCGTATATCTTGTATACTTAGTATTAGTCGACAACTGATACCGGGTCTCTGAGACTTTAAATTTTTTTCCTACAACACTAAGTTAACAACTTCCCCAAAATAACGCACACCTTGCCTAATTTCACCCAGAGCTACTTATAGCCTCGATACACTGATAGACCCAAACAAGCCCATTAATCATCAGATTCATTTCTTAATATTCCTGTTGAGTTTAAATGTCACTTGTTGTAGGTGTTATAGGAGATTACCTAATCTTATACAATAACTAGGAAAACACTATTTCTTTACATTAAATTATATTAACAAAGGATGACATTTTAGATGAAGCATCAGGCTTCCCAGATCTCGCCTTGCTAGGAAATCCTCTAAACTCTTTCTATTTAATACTATTTGGTGTTCTTGTTTTGTTGTGAGTGTTTATTATACAGGTCATTCCTCCTAGCAAAGAGGAAGTTAAGTTCACACAATCAGCTTGGGGACAAGAGTCTACATTGAATGCACGACTTCTATATCAATATAACCCAGGTTAATCCTTCCTATGCTCTTATTACCCAATTATCTATTTTATGCATATTTAATTTGAGGTGAAACACGTTCCTTGTAGTCTTCATGATATGTGATGCATTGGTTATATGATCTACCTGTACACTCGCGGTGATACAAATCTTTCACGCTGTAGTATGAATGATTTTATTTCTAATTTCTCCTAAATATAAGCTCTAAATCTCAATGCCTAACTCACACAAAATAAACAGGATCTAAAAAAACATCAGGGAGGATGTTTTGTGATCAAAAATTTAACTAGCTAAGATATATAATGTTCTTTGGACTGTGATATTCAAGAGTTATTTGAAAAAAAGTTTATTGTCGTTTCTCTAGGAGAGTGTTCCGTTGATACATATCCTTCATCAATAACTATGTCCATACTATGAAGCTAGCGAAACTAAAACTCTTATCTAATGGAAATCTTAAAGTATCGGAACAAGTGCATCGTAGTACCACTTTCAACTACATATTAATTTAACCATCAGTGATTGAAACCCAAAAAGCTAAAGCCACTGTCAGACGTTGATCTAACACTAAAGAGATTCCAATGGAAACCACCTAAGTGTACATAAATAAAGTAATTATCGCTCTACAGCCTGTTATTTTCTACATCATATCAGCTCTTCCTACTCAATTTCCTCCTACTCCATCTATTGAGGAGATTCTTACACAAGCTGCTTCATCCACTAAGGGAGTGGTTTCATCTACTCTTTTCCCATAGAGGAGTCTCCATTATATCCTCCTTCACCCATGGAGGATTCCACCATATCTGTTGATGCAGTTTCCCTACTCACCTCTCAACCCGATGAATATACCCTGCATAATTACTCTCTACCCACATGAGAATTCATGCTTACCTTCTTCTCAGCCAAAAAGACGAACTTACCTCATCAATTTCCATCTCCCCTACCTCACAAAGGATCAATGTAGCAGTGTAACTTCCTATTGGTGTTAATCATCGCTATTCGGATTTCAAGGATTTAGTGATTTTTCTCTCATCTCTTTTATCCATAGATTTAGCCGAATCATTTCTCCATCTCAACAGACTTTTTACAGGGATTACTACAATATCAACACATACCCCCTACATTAGATGTCATTCTTAGTTGCAGACCACTTGATTATGTTGATAATTCCATGCTTTGGGGCATCTTTGACCATTTGTCTCAACTCAAATGTAGATGTTGTTTGCTGATACTCCATGATATAATCCAACAGGTGTTTCAGACAACGAAACCACTTCCATTGCCATTTGTAGAAAACCTATTCATACACCCTCGCCCATGCCTAAACCTATACTGATAACCAAACTTTCACCTATGCCTAAAAATTTACCTGCACCTATACTTACCTCTGCATCTAGACCCATTACCCCATTAGGATTCATGCCGAAATCAAGTCTATTCCATCCTCCTGTCAAACTATATTTATCCACATCATCACAAGCCATCACAAAGACTATTCTCCAACCTAAGAGGAAAAACTGACCTCTTAGGCCACATACATTGGCTTCTCCCACTTCTCCCACTACCCCTCTATCACCTTCACCACTTCCATCTATCCTAGGTCCCCACCCATCAAACTTGTCCAGATAGCCTCCTACCTAGAGTAAACCAAAACACAACAACTCACCTTTGTCACAATCCTCCTGTTATACCTAAATTCCTACCCTTACACTTGAACGTCACCTACATCCTTTTACCCATACCCTACACCACTTCTATTATCCTCACATTACCCTGTCTCCCCTTCCCCTTAACCAATACCTTCCACATTTCTCTTCCAACAACTTCACCCACCTCCATTATTCCTTGGCTAATCACCCCCTTCTCCACATCTACCTTCCCTTCTACATCAACACACTTTCTTAACGTTACCCAAGGTGCAACCAAAGTCCAAGTAATCCCTACCTTCCAAAGAGCTAGTTAAACCTCAACTACCTTCCACACTAGTTCACATGCTACAAATCCTTCCCAAGAAGTACATCCAAACCTACAACCGTAACTATCTACCAAAAAGTGATCAAAATACTCAAACCTTTGTTCCACACCTCCAGTGAATGCCTCTCCCACCAATTCACCCACACTTCCATCCAGACCCACACTTATTCACAGTGTTGATCCATTGGCAAGGTCTACTAAATCTTAGGCTAAGTTTTAAACAATGTCATTAACATGCCACCACTAGACCTTATGACCCACTCAACTAAAACCAGAATGGTTTGATGATCCAAATTTTTTGCTTACCATTGTGTGTCAGGCATGTTTGGAAAACTGTAAGGCTCTTAAGACTATTCTTCTCCCAATAGTTCCCTCTCAAGAGAACTTTGACGATGAGATATTTAGATAAAACCCTCTTTCCACCCGATCCTATCACCACATCCTCCTCTCATCCTATTCATAACCTTCATCTACTCCAGTATATGCCCTCACCATAATTTTTTTCCCACCTTTGCTCATAAACTGATCATAAGGCACTTATCCTTTACCCAAGAATCTGGTTTCAAATTCCACTTCGAGCCCACAGGGACAAAGGAACATGAAAAATAACCGCTCATCCACCTCTTTACCCAATTTATTCATCTACACAATCCCAAATCACCATCCGTGCGCTGCATCCTATTCTAACGGGGTTTCCCAGCATACAGCTTAAACAATACACCCTTTCTCCTCTCAAATGTCTTTTTCGATCATCCAAACCTCTGAGTCACATCTCCGGCCCCATTGAGTCCTACCTAATGAACCTACAACCTGTTGCATCCAGTCACTCCATCACCATGTTCTCACTCTCACAAATTTTTCCCCTTCCCTTCTCCCGATACCCTCATCAAATATCTCCTCTCAGTGTCTCTGATGAAATTGTACCTCTTTATTGGATATCCTTCCCAGACCCTTTTTTATTTCCATCTACGTTATAATATACACATTTTCATGTGTTTATTATCTATGGAGTGTCAATATCAACCATTTCCTCCCATGCATACAACCACATGTGCATCCCTACCAACTGCATCATAATAACCAGTTTGTTGCAAATCATTTAACGATGTATAACTTACACCCTTGTTCCATCATTCTCCAATTCGTGTAGGCCCCCCGTCACCATCCTAAATTATTTTATTTCTTAGATGTGGGAATTCCATATAACATGTTTCTCTTGGCTGACCTTGGATCCCATTCATGTGGTTGTGGTTTTCGTTCAACCTTACAATCGATGTTTAAAATTCAAAATGAAGGCACAAGATACCATTCTAATAAATGTTTTTCCCCCCCTAGCCAACCCTTCCCTTTCAAGACCTATAACATTTGTATCACCCAAGTGTCCTATACGCATTTAAGAATCTACTCCCACTACCACTTATTCTTTAGCTCTACCTCATCCCCGCTTTTTGGGGGCTACACCAAACTCTTCCCACTAACGCTCTATCCCACTACACTACTGCCGCAACTTCTACAACTAACCCATAAGCGAATCCATTTACTACTCAAACACTCAATGCTTCCTTCTTCCTCTAATGTCTAGTGATTCAGCCATTCTTGCTAACCCACATACAATTACTGATCGTTAGAAGATGTTTTTCAATGTGCCTCACTTGGGGATACCACCATTATACATTTCCAAATTACTACTCTTAATATTATGGTAACCTTCATCACCAACATTCCCCTCTATGATCATTGTATGGAGCGGTTTTCCCCATTGTTCCTCGCCCACCATTTCAACTTATTTATGGGGACTGAGGCTTGTTACCTACTCACTGAGCACCCTCCCAAACTCAACCCCATTTTACTCAGACGCTTGACTGTCTCACCAACACCGCTTCTCCCAACCTTTCACTCCATCCATTGTGCTTGAGGGATTTATCTTTGGTTTTCTTGCTAGGCTCCATAAAAAACTGTCATTCCTTACACACTCGTAAGCATAAGACCATAGTGGTATTGGATTTACTGCACCAAATCCCAAGAAGGATCAAGTTGAATTCATTGAGGGAGATAAACATTCCCCACCCCATTCACTAACTTCACCACCTTTACCTACAAAGTCTATAGATCCATAATTTATTCCTCCTAACTTTTTTTTTGCATGCACTTGTTTCCCTAGGACCGTCGGCTTACAACATGATGTGAGGATCCCTCTTTCTCTTCCCTTCTTGTATACTGCATATAATGCGGATCACTTCTATAATGTCGTTCAATTTTGACGAAGTCTTATTTTCACCATCTTAGTGGCGGAAATTCCTTATATTCACTAGTCATTACCTTCTAAGATGTAAACCATTTTGAAAGAGTCGACCATTGAAATCAATATTAACACTCAGGATGACCCGCACATTATAAAATAGGCCAATCTTTAGATATTGTTGAACATGAAACTTTCACTTCCTTCCTCCAGGATCATAGCAACACTTTTTCTTGTCCGAATGCTGATAGGCTCGTATGACCCAAACATTTTGGTCCAAAATATGGTAAACCATTTATGATTGCCAAACATGTGAAACAAAAGCTAGGAAAATGCATCATTGCATTGACCTATATTGTCAAAGACGAACTCCAGTGCCTTCTTTTGAGTTCCTCATCCTACCATGTAAATATCCCCAATGGACCTCTAAATCGTTCTATCACAAAATCAATAGGGGGAGTCGTATTTGCATGTATTTCCATGACCTAACTTAGCTTGCCCAAGATGATTCCTCTACCTAAATTGACCCCAACTAGTGATCTCACCAAACCGCCATGAGAATGCTATCAATCATGACATTTTCATAGGTTATATAACCAAATATTACTCACCCTAAAAGATCAACAAAAACAACCTTCATCCACTCCTTTGGGGGGAATTTAACTATCGTTGCCATGCCCTTTGGCCTTCAAAAACCTATATAGCTAACATATCAGTGAGTATGAATTATTTTTTCATGAAATCATGCATAAAAATATGGGAAGAATTATGTTGATGATCTTCTTGCCAATTCTAAAACATCAGGCCAAACACTTTTTTGTCCTTAAATTTGTCTTTGACCATCTCATCAAATACGCATTTTTACCTTAAACCTAAGAAGTGTGGTCTTCCTATTATTATCTAGAAAGGCTCCTTGGTTTAACGTTTATTTGACATGGACATTGAAGTTTATCCTCTAAATCAAGGCGATTATCAAGATGCTCCACCTACTAACTTCGTCAACGCATAGTTACAAGAAAGTTGTAATCTATTCATTACTTCATTCTGAGCTTTTCGACACTGCCATCCATTTCCTATTTCTAAAAAAAAGTATGTTGTATCCTTTAAAATGGGGATGATGATACCATAAAGCCTTCAACACCTAAAAAAATACCTCCTCCAACCACATGTGATCATTTACCCCTAAGGATGATACAATCAGTTTACCTTTACTTTTTCTATATTGATCATTCCTTGGGGTTTGTCATGCTTTTTTCATCGTGATGAGAAACATAGGGAGCAAGTAGTTTATTATATAAGTCATACCACTTTTTAGACAGGAAAATAGATTTATATCACACCAAAAAAATATTCTAGCCTAGTTTTTTTGCAAATGAACTTCACCATTTACCTACTCACCAAATAACCTTGTTATCACCAATATTGACCCCTTACATTTACATATATGCTTAAGCCCTACCGCATCAACATGGTTGCACTTGGCTTATGCTTCTTGTAGACTAGATCTGATTGAATTCATCCCATAAAAAAACAGGTCAAATAAAAACATTGTTGGACAACGTGCAGACACACACATATATTGGAAACCAATCTTTTAAATTTAAATTACTGATGAATTCATTGCTACCCTACCCTGGAGATACCATTACCAGAGACTTTCTTCTTTGATGGTTTGCCAAATTCAGTGTGGGGGTGGTGCTAGAGTTATCCTCATTTATCTAAGGCGTGAGCTATGCTATTATATTTTCTAACTAATTTTGATTGTCATAACAATATCACCCAAATATGAAGCATTGTGTTATGTCTTAAAACCACTATCCTTAGACATTAATCAATTAATATCATTTGGGCAAACTCTCAACGGTTATGAACCAAGGTTAATGGTATATAATAGTGTGTAAGGGATACTTCAAAAGTATAAGCTTATATTGACATGATTTTTTATTACCTTTGACCATTATGAACTTCAAACCACCCCGTGTTACACTAATTAAATTTGTGGAAACCATGGCCTATCTGCTTAGCAAATCTCACATTCACCCTCCAATCGAAAATTTGTCATAGTATAAGGTTGTATGTAATCACCTTCTTAGCTTTTCGACCACTGCCATCCATTTCATCATCTTCTAAAAAAGGATGTATCCTTAAAATGGGATGATGAATACCATAAAGCCTTCAACACCTTAAAAAAATACCTCCTCCAACCACATGTGCTCATTCCCCCTAAGGATGACCAATCATTTTACCTTTACATTTCTATTATTGATCATTCCTTGGGTGTCATGCTTTTTCATCGTGATGAGAAACATAGGGAGCAAGTAGTTTATTATATAAGTCATACACTTTTAGACTATGAAACTAGATATACTCACACCAAAAAAATATTCTTAGCCTTAGTTTTTTTTGCAAATGAACTTCACCATTACCTACTCAACCAAATAACCTTTGTTATCACCAATATTGACCCCTTACATTACATATATGCTAAGCCCTACCAGCATCAACATGTTGCACGTTGGCTTATGCTTCTTGTAGACCTAGATCTTGAATTCATCCATAAAAAACATGTCAAATGAAAAACCATTGTTGACCAACTTGCAGACACACATATATCTGGAAACCAATCTTTTAAATTAAATTTACCTGATGAATTCATTGCTACCCTCTCCCTGGATGATACCATTTACCAGATGACCTTATTCTTTGATGGTTCCAAATTTCAGTGTGGGGGTGGTGCTAGAGTTATCCTCATTTATCTTAATGGTGAGCCTATGCTATTATATTTCTAACTATATTTTGATTGTACTAACAATATCACCAAATATGAAGCATTTGTGTTATGTCTTAAAACCACCATATCCTTAGACATTAAATCAATTAATATCTTTGGCAACTCTCAACGGGTTATGAACCAAGTTAATGGTATATAATAGTGTTGTAATGAGATACTTCAAAAGTATAAGCTTTATATTGACATGATTTTTAATACCTTTGACCATTATGAACTTCAAACCACCCCGTGTTCCACTAATAAATTTGTGGAAACCATGGCCTATCTTGCTTATCAAATCCTCACTTCACCCTCCAAATCGTAAATATTTGTCATAGTATAAAGGTTGTAATCACCTTCTTATCTAATCCAAGACTTCAACCTTGTAGGAAACATTGAAACTAACCCATGTGACCTTTGGTATAAGTAGTTTGTCTAATACCTTTCCCTTTCAATTACACCACTATATCTTACTCGCAATATACAATGAGCCTTTCTCAAAAGTGTCTCTCACTATGTCATCATGGGTGGTTTTCTATATAAATGTGGCTTTTATGGTATCCTCTTACAATGCCTTACAAGTTCTAAAATTCCATACACCATCAAGGAAGTTCAAGATGGGATTTGTGGGGGTCACTTTAGTGGCTTAGTTGTTGCTAAGCACGTCCTTTACCTGGGATATTATTGGCATACCCTAAACCATGATTGTTGTGACTATGTCAAATGTTTTGTAAAGTGTCAACAACATGCTAATATTCATCAAACCCCTAGTCATGCCTCACATGTCACATGAGACCTTTGGAATTTCTCTCAATGGGGCTTGGATATTGTCAGAGAGATCAACCCTCATTCTTCCCAACATCATCAATGGATTATTACAGCTACCGAATATTACACTAAATGGGTGGAAGTTTTACCTCTTATTTCTACAAAAGCTGAGAAAATCTATGAATTCATCAACCATCACATAATTTTTTTCTTTGGTCTTCCTCATGGCTCATCACTGATAATGGAAACAATTCAAAAACAAAACCCTATGGAAACTGGAAACTCTGTGATGTCTTCAGCATTCAACTCGATTTTTATTCATCTTATTATCCTCAAACAAATGGCCAAGTTGAATTGACTAAAAATACTCGAATTAAAATTCTTATAAAATTGGTTGACGATACTGGTAAGGATTGGCACACGCACATTCCTTTTTCCTTATGGGCTTATCGCACTATTATTCACACCTCAACTACTACCTCACCTTTCTCTTTGGTCTAAGGTATAGAGGTTATCTTGCCTCTCGAAGTCCAAATTCTATCTCTTCGTATCTCACTCAAAGATATGCTCAACGATGATGATTTTTTCCAAGATCGTTTGGCACAACTTGAGTTATTAGACAAACATCATCTAAATACTCTCGATCACCTCCAAATCTACCAAAAATGTATCAAACGTGCCTATGCTAAACGTGTCTAAGAATGAAACCTTCAAGGTCGGTGACCTCATCCTGAAGGAAAATCAACATGTAAAAAAGTGGAGAAAATTTAAATGGGGAAAGTTCACTCTCTAATTGGTTTTAGACCCTATATCATTACTCATTCCTATGGATCAGGTGCTTATCATTTATCTTCACTCGAAGGTAAACCTGAACCTGAGCTCCTTTAATGCCTTGCATCTTCGACAATTCTATTATTTAATCAATTCCAATATCACCTTATGTCTAATAAACACTCGTCCCTTGAGAAACATCCACCTTCCACTTACATATTTTAAGGATCAATAACTAAACAAGAATCATGTGATTACATGTCACCTTTCAGCCTTTATCTTTAATATGAGTACCACGGCTCTACTCATGGCATGATTCTCATGGATACTTTTTATCCTTTTTTAGGATGGTTGTCATCACCTAAAAAATATCTTTCATAGCTAACCCTTGTGTGCTATGGTTTTTTTCTTCATAAAAGAATCCTATACTTCTCTATAGTCTTGTCCATGACCTAACAGTCCAAAACAAAAACAATTCAAAAGTAATAAACAAAATTTTCAAATTCAAACTCCTTGAGTCAACATCTTTTAAATAGATGAATTCCTCAAAAGGACATCTATATTTCCATATTATTGCTATAAATAGACTACTCCCCTTGAAGGACGGCTATAAAAATCTAGCCCTATTGTACATTAGTTTATCACAAAAGCAATACTATTTCTGGTAAAAAAGAAAACAAAAATATTTTGAAGCTTCGCTCATCGATCAACTTCATGAAGACCTCAAGGAGATATTATACTCATCCCACATAGAATTTCCACATCAATCAGTCTATAAAACAAAAGAAACACAAAAATATTTTTTTTGTCATGGACATGCCTATTTTGGTCTTGGGTATCTTGTAGAAGAGACATGTTGTTTCACACCAAGGTTACACTAAAACAACCCATTTCACCTCACCGTATTTTTTTTCTCATCTTCCACGTACTCAAGGGACATGTCGCAAATGTGACATTTCGTGATTGGTACCTCCTCCTTTCCTATGGAGTATGTGGGCCATGGTGGAGACAAAGGTATCTCCACATCATCCTTGTGGTACTGTGGGAAGGGTGGTGGTACATCCTACTGTAATATGAACTGGAGTCAGAATCTGTTGATCAGTATCATCTTGTGCTTGCTAGAATGTCTACCATGTATCCAACTCACTAACTCTAACTCATGTAGATCCTCATCCATCCTTCTAAAAGTTGGAAAACTGACACAGGGACACCAAACTATGTCCATCGCATACAAGCCCTCCAGCTCTCACCTTAATATAACTCGTCATGAGCTACCTCCTCTACTCAAGGATGGCCACCTATGGCCACCCGCCTCTTATACACCTACCCTCTGTCCCCCATGGTGCCAATCCTGTACTAGTAGTCCTCGTGGCTGCACTACCAAAATATTCTTGTACATCCAAAAATGCAGTAGTAGGAACATACAACATATGCCATAACGTCACATCCTCTGGTAGGCTCATAACTCCATGTATAATTGCACTAAATATGTAGGTTCCATGTAAAGTAGACCTTATCCTCAATAATATCCTGCAATACTCCCATTATCCCTCTTGGAAACTGACACCCTCTGAATCAGGAAGTGCATAACACCCCACTGTCACCATCATCAGCACTGCTAACCGCGTCTCTTACAGGTGTGCAACATACAAAGTCCCATAAACAAGATTGGCATTGTGCTTTATCAAGTCACTCACCATCTCCCCAAATAACTCAATCATCACCTTGAAGGCTCCATCTACTAATACAAAATATAGTAGCTCCCTAGCAATATACATCCGTAAATCTTGTATATGTCCCTTTAGCATGATGGTCATCTCACCAGTGGGTAGATGAAGGTGTTGGTCACTACATCACATCTATTGATGAGCGCATTCATGAGAATGTGATCACATTGGATCTGCCTATAGTGCATAATGCCCACTAATCCAACATCTCACATATGTGTCTACTTGTTCGTAGTAACATTGAGACGCATTTTCTCTAATAATGGTGGGACACAGTATCACATTTCCAAATGATGTCATGCTTGTATCCATACCACTCAATAATGTCAAAAATTGATTTACTTTTCCCATTTCTTTACATCATAATTACCCCACTTATCTATTTCCTAACTACTTCCCTCACCTATCATTTCTCCTAATTTATCTTATCAAGTTCCCATAACCCATTCTATCATTATGACCTAGTATTCCTTTATTACCCACCTATGTTTACCTATATTTACCCTCACCCACCTGTTTCTCTCCCTCATCCCTCTATGTTTCCCTTATTCATTACATATCTACCCTTCAATTTCATTTTTTACCCCATTTTGGCCTTCTCAAGTTAACCTATTCAGACTAAGCCAATTTTCACAGTGACCGATGTCAGTCACATGGACCGATACTGGTCACCCTGAACTGACATTGGTCGACTATTTTCCCACTGATGTCAGCATGTGAGACCAACATTGACCAAGACCTGACCGATGTTGGTCTCTATTTCAGCTCCAAAGTTGAACCCCCATGCCCCCAATTTTCTAAAAATTTAAAAAACAAGCCTAAAGCCTACCCAAACACCACCAAACCCAATCCATTTCTATTTTACACCCTAATTAATCTACATTACACTCGCCCCATACCCAAATTCTTTCGTTTTTAACTACATTTTGAATTTTTAATCGCCCCCCATTTTAGTTCATTTTTTCGTACAACTTCAATCAATAACAACCAGAAAGGATTGAATCCTACCTCTACACACTGACATCACCTCATTGGGATCTCTAGTCTCCAAGCTGGTGGTCCTCCCACACCTCCTCTTGTTGTCACCATGTTTGATTAAAACCCATGTCTCTCCACCAATCGAATCATGCCAGAAGATCTCATAGGCTTGCCTCTACACCTCTCCAACCACTCATAACTCTCCTAATCAGCCTAGAATCTAGCCCAATCATGGTCACTCTCGTCAATAATATGAAAATGACTGTCTGCTTGTCATTTTCACAAATGCAAATGCACAAATAAATCTGTAATTCATGGATTTTACCTTTTTATTCCAAATCTAACTTGACCAACATCGATTTCCATGAATTGACATCAGTCATGTGCCCTAGTGCACCACGCTCAGTTTCTCTTGATCGACATCAGTTAGCCATGACCATAGTCGATTATCCTTTTTTACTTCATTACACCATATAACACTAACTCTGTCTTCTCGAAACCTTTTTCTACCTAACCCAAAGTTGACCTTGACCTTACACCTCACCCTCATGACCTTATTACCTATCACCTATCCTTAGAATCAGTTGGGGCATGTTTTTTCCCCTACCATGGACTTACCTATAGCCTTACCTAAATCACCCAACCCAACCTCACCTTTTGTGACACTCAAATTTGTGTACTTACTATACCTTGTGATGTGATACTTGTGTTGTTCCGCCTAATGACCTTACCTTGCCAGAAGTCATGCTATTTATCCCCACCATACCTTTGGTACCCTAGAACAAAACCTGTTACCCATTCCTATACCAAATTTGGGTCATAATCCCCTTGGTCCCCTTCAATTAATTAACATAAGACATTTAACTAATCATGACCCCTTCATCCCATATTAATATTCATCCTTGCATTATTAATTAAATTAATTATTTTAATTAAGTTAATTTCATCCTCACACCTTCACCTCATCATGAAACCTCATCCTGGACCCATTTTAGGGGCATTTAACTCATAATGACCAAGTCATTACTCTTAGCACTGAGTCATCACTCCTAGTGTTGAGTCACTACTTGACCTAACTAACTAATAATTCTTCCTAAACCTAATTGGAATTTATCTAAGATCTTCCTTCCTTCTCTCATGAGAACTCTACTTCCCTAAGTGGACCCAACAAGGAAAACATGCCCAAACTGGGAAGATCTACCTATTTTTTGGTAAATAAGACTATTTCAACCTAACTGACACCGATTTATCCTTGGCTGACATCATCCACCTAAACCACGATCGGTTCCTTTATATAGAATTTTACAACCCTTTACCCAGGTTGGTCATTCAATGATTGGAGCCTTATTACATTCAAGTGTGAATCTTCAATCCCTCCTGCATCTAAAATATGAACACACACAACCATAATAGAAGACAAACAGTCGATTATCCTTTCAAAGAATGGGAATACTCACGAGAGCACACAAGTTATACTGCCATGAACACTAGACCTTGGCATCTCTTCTTTGATTAAAGCACCAAGAACCTCCACTCACAAGATCTGCAACATACCCAGTAAGTATTGTGATTTTATCATTTGTTTTTTTTTTCAAGTATAGATATTTTGTTTATTTCTATATTTCATTCTTTCCATTACCCTTATATCACCTTCTTCCCACTAACCCACTATTTAACCATCCCAATCCTTTACACCCTTTCCAACCTTCTTTTCTGCATACCTGATTCTTCTTATCAATAGCATGACCTTATCAATACCACCTTCACTCTCTATGTAATCACAGAGAGGTTCAAACTCCCATTTTTACATTTGAACTAAATTTCTCCTACTGACATGGGTTAGCCAATTGGCTCCAGTCTATCTTGTATACTAGTATTAGTCGATCAACTGATACCGGTCTCTGAGACTTTAATTTTTTCCTACAACACTAAGTTAACAACTTCCCCAAAATAACTCAAAACCTTGCCTAATTTCACCCAGAGCTTACTTATAGCCTCTACTACACCTATAGACCCAAACAAGCCCATTAATCATCCAGATTTAATTCTTAATATTTCCTGTTGAGTTAAATTCACTTGTTGTAGGTTAATAGGAGATACCTAAATCTTATACAATACAATAGGAACACTTATTTCTTACATTAAATTATATTAAACAAAGGATTGACATCTATTAGATGAAGCATCATGCTTCCCAGATCTAGCCTTGCTAGGAAATCCTCTAACTCTTTCTATTTAATACTATTTGGTGTTCTTGTTGTGTTTCTTATACAGGTCATTCCTCCTAGCCAAAGAGAAGTTCACACAATCAGCTTGGATCAAGAGTCTACATTGAATGCAATGCCTTCTACTATCCATATAACCCAGGTACTCCTCCTATGCCTATTACCCACTTATCTATTTTATCATATTTAATTTTGAGGTGAAACACTTTCCTTGTAGTCTTCATGATTATGTGATGCATTGGTTATATGATCTACCTGTCCACTCGGTAACATCTTTCACGCATGTAGATGATGATTTTATTTCTCATTTCTCCATAAATATCAGCTCTAATATCTCATATGCTCAACTCACACAAATTAAACAAGGATCTAACAAACATCTAGTGGATTATGTTTTGTGATACAAAAATAACTTAGCTAAGATATATAATGTTATTTTGGACTTTGATATTCAAGATTTATTTGTAAAAAGTCTATTGTCGTCTCTCTAGGAGAGTGTTCTCGTTGATACATATCCTTCATTCAATCAACTATGTCATACTATGAAGCTAGCGAAACTAAACTCTTATCTAATGGAAATCTTAAGTATCAGGAACAAGCTTCATCTGTAGTACACTTTCAAATAAATATTAATTTAAAACCATCAGTGAAACCCACAAAAGCTAAAGCCACTGTCAACGTTTTATCTAACACTAAAGAGATTCAATGGAAACCACCTAAGTGTACATAAATAAAATTAATTATCGCTCTACATCTTCTATTACCACAAATTTTTGATAGAAATATAATTATTCTTCCTCCTCCACTCAATTTGGATCCATCTCATCATAAGGTTTTTAATTACAATGAAAATTTCATATGCGACTATCACCAATGTGTTGGACATTCTAAAAATTGTTGTTTCAAACTTTGCAATCTCATTCAAGATCTGATCGATAATAAAGCAATTGAGATTCCTGAGCCTATGACTTTGGCACTTATTAATGAAAATCATAAGCTTAAGATATTTAGCAATCCTATTCCGAAACATGACAAATGAGCAGTTGATTCCTCAGGAAATCATACATATCGCATAGTTCTAATACCTACATTAGGGGCTCTCGAATTTTTAATTACTCATGTTGAGACATCCTCACTGATTATTATTCTCTCCAATCATGATTATCACACTACATTATCTTTTGATCAATTTCATATTAGTGCTTCGATTAGATCCAATTGTATTAATAAAAATATTATCAATCCTTCATTTTGCATTAATGCATGTTATATCACACTGTTTGTCATTATTGGATATCCAATCTTGCATATTTCATATCCACTTCCTAATTCATATGGATATGTTAAGCTTCCAATAACAGTCATTCCTCTTACCCTGTTTGTGCCTTTTCTTGTGGGACCTTCAGTAAAAGGGTGTGACATGCTCTTAGGTCTCCCCTAGCTCCATTCAACTAAGGCTATCATCTCCATGCACCATTTATGTCTAAATTTAATTCACAACAAGAAATTCATTACTATCAATGGTGTTCCACCACCCACTCCATGGTAGTAGCCTCCCCTTAAGGTTTCCATTGCACTTGTTAGAGCATCTAGGTCCCTGTAGCCTCTCGAAACTAAAGAAAAATATTTGTGTAGCTCACCTATTCGCACATGCCCTACACATTCTCATTGGTCTGTCAGTCCATCACATCATTATAGGTCCACCAATTGGACAAATCCTTCACATCACTATTCATAACCTCCACAGTCTTCTTCACACAGGTGTCAATAACCTCTACAATTTGCTTCACATTGGTGTCCATCACCTTCATGTTTGGATTCACATAAGTATCCATCACATTTTCATTCTAATTCACATAAGTTTCCATCGCCTCTACATTATTCTCATAAACTTCACGCACATATGCTTCATTTATTTATGCAACATCTATCTCATACACCACTGATCTTAGAGTATGCTCACAAACCTTTATCTCCACAAGCATTGGATGGAGGACCCTCATCTTTCAATGTCATCAGATAGCACATTCATCAACATTCAAATGGGTGCATCATACTTATTCTTCCCCCTAACAGCGTTAAACATCTCACACTCTCGCAAATTCACATCTAATGTTTCACATACAACACACATTGTGATACATTCATTTATCATCATTACCTGATGATGCACTCTTATGCTACAGTTAAAACATGACTATTGAGGGAATCCTATACACATGAACCTCACACACTACACACTACACTACACATTACATACTTATTACACATTACACACTACACACTTCAAATTTCAAAAATTCATCTCTTTCTACGTAGCATCTACTTTATGTATTCAGAACATATATTTCTAGCATCTAATACTACATGTTGCGGTCATTACCCTATGACACACTCTAGTTCCATGTTACATACTTGAGTACTAAGGGTCTACATCTCAAATGGACCTCACCACACTCACGCATTCACTCACTTATGTGTTATTTACGCTCTACGCTTTATCAATCACATTTGTATAGTAGACTATCAAACCATTTCCTAATGACACAATCTTGTCCTACTGTTCGTACTTGACTACTGAGGGGGATTTATAAATGAACCTCATTCTCATGCATACACATCCACTCAAGGGGAACACATCTCATACTACACTTAAATTGCATACCATTCCATCTCACCCATAACATCTTGCATATCTCGGTCGCATTTACTCTTACTTGCTCATGCGTACATGTACACTTTTTACACATGCTAGTTGGATATTTTGTATGTCATTATGTTATCATATACACATGCATGCTCAATTGCATTCTAGTTGTGAGAAAATATTTTAAATATCCATACACACAATATGGGTGTTTGGCGCAGTACCTCTTACCAGTCCCACAACGGCTCTTGGGGGAATCCACTTTCGTACACATCACATGTATTTTTGTTTCATTTTTCATAGCACACTAATTTATTAGATTATACACACTTTGAAATAATTTCTATCTTTCTAACATGCTAATAGGTGCTTGATGTGTAACATTTATCTTGCAAGTCTACTTTCTTCTATGTTTGTTTATTACTATTTATTTACTTCTGTTTTTCATTGTATGCCAGTGTTTATGGGATTTACCCTATGTCTTTCTTGTTCTATGATTTTTTGTGGTCATTACAACCTTGATTGCTTTGTGACATTATGAATGATGTCCCATGTTTGAAACTTGATTTTCATGGCCTTATTACATGTTTACATTGTCTTCTTGTATCTTAGCTTACACATTGTCTACTTGTTTGCTAGCTTAGACATTGTGTTTTGCACGCGTGTTTATATTTCTTTTACTAACACTTATCTCCTAGCCATTTTGTTTATGTGTGCCTTGGTTTCTGCCAAGCACACTCCCTCCCCCTATAAGGTATAGTTTCAGCACGGAAGTCGATCCTCCGTTAGGACACATATTCCTTAGTGACAGTGCCTGCACCCCAAATGAGGTGGGAATCATTTGGGTGAATCATTCACCCCACAAAAAAATTCACAATCATCGCATAAAATAGTTCAATACTAGAAAAAAACATCCATCAGTCACAGCAATGGCCCAGATCCTGACTTGGGTCCTTACTGCAGCACAGACACTAACACCCAGACCGAGACAATAGCATTTGGGTGCCCCTGACCCTTATTAGACACCTATTACTAGGTGCAGTTACATAGCATTTTTCAGTTCAACACAATCTACAACACTTCACAAAACAGCTTTTACAGGGCACACAGTCCTTGGCACTTAACATGCATACACTACATAGTATTTTCTACTTTCACGTTGGATCAGAACTATTTGAAATGGATTGGAAATTTTACACACCATCTGCAATGGTTTCCATATTGTGGGAATAAGTTAAAGGTTAGAGGATGACACCATACTTTTCTCCCTACACTTCTTCCATGTCTTTGTGTGATATTGCCCAAAAACTAGCATACATGGCAACTGGTGTGAGATCGCTTGAAAAAATCATTCTTGTACATCATCTTTAGGATCATTTATACACTTTTTTCTCATCACAGATCATGTGAAAATGTTCCTATTTTGCATTTTCACATATTTCTTACATACTTTTTACTCGTTTTCATCATATATACATGTATTTGACTACTTGTTCAATCTTATCTTTTGCAGGTTTGTCCTTATGGGAAGTGGCAATCACATCACATCATCAAAATCAATCATAATCAGCAACTCACAAATCAAAACAACCATTCTTATAACAGATAACCATATGCAGCTGTAATGACTTCAGAGTACCTCCGATCTATTCATTCCATGACTCGGTAATCTACCGATCTATTCATGAGTATCAAGAGTTGGCATTTTTATTTTAACACATCACTCTTACGGTTCTCTTCCCTAATCTGGGATTCAGAATGCTCTGTCCAAGGAACCTATCTGAATAATTGTTACCATTATTCATCGGCATCTCGTCCCTTAGACTAGGTGACATAGGACAACGCAATCAACAGCTTGCGATAATTTGGCCAAAGATTTGAAACATAATGCTTATGTCTCGTATTCCTTGACGGCATACTCGTCAATCTGGAATACGTCCATCACCCCATTCCTTTGTTATGTAGAATGTCTTATACTGACTTCTGTCAGTCTCTCCTGCCCCAAGTTATTCACTCAAAAATGGATTAATAATATGGCAACGTTATAAGGATGCTCTTGAGAACTAGGGATACTCTGACATACTGGGTCAACCCTAGTTAACCCTGTGTGTCAAGGTACCCCGAGTCTCTAGGGGCAGCCTCATAACATGACCATGTCGGTAACCAGTCCCAAAGTCAAAACTTGTTTGAGTTTAAGGAGTAAATCTTGACGATCAATGCAAAGGATGTCACCATAAGTCACCTGCATTGTTGTATCTTCGAGAAGATCCTAATCTTCTCGAAGGTACAACCCTGCAATTGACTTGTGCCATCAACCTTCAAATCCACCTCGATAAGATCTACTAAACTTTAAGGTGTTACTTACGTGGAGTTTAAATTATACTCCAAGACACTCCTTTTTAGGGTAGTCTTTTCCCAACCCCTAGGTTCCTCATCTTAAAATTTCCTTTCGTATTAAGACCCATTCCACAAAGAGAAATTTAATAAGATTGAGGTATCAACAAGGAGATCATTGTTTCACAATAATCCTGATCTACGAAATTGGGTAGTAACCCCAAGTCTTCTCATAAGATTGCAAACTTATCCCTTTTTGGGTTTATTCCAAATCTTTAAAAATGAAATATATCTTACTTATTAGTGTTAAGATATAGTGATTTTTTTAAAACATTCAGTACGTTTTCTTGACTTAGATCAAGGTTAGAGAGTAACAGATTACTCTTTCCCATTCAGCTTCCTGAAAGGGTTTATTTTAACCTTAGCTTCTCAAAAATCAGTGATCTAAATTACAATTAACTTTAATTAGATCATAATAGAACTACTAAACAATCATAAGTATTCAGTCACATAACCTTGCAACGCTTACTTATATAATCACAAATGTCTCCAAGTTGTACAATAATAACAATGCTCTTAAAATCATTCGAACTGAAGAAGATCAAACCATCAAGATACAAATGCAAACACATAAGTAACAAATACCTCAGTTTATTCACTTCAAAGCTAATCAAATAAATTTTATGCATTTGGCATATTTGATAAAATACTCAACAGCAACAATAACATCTTTCTTCAAGTAGTACATTTAGAGAATCAAGCTTGTAATTCATCATAAAATCAATTTAAATAATCTGAAGCATCATATCAGATCTGCGTTCCTTTACCACTCATGACAACCATCTGCAAAAATTGCCAACACGGGGTCAGTTCGGTACGAACTGAGCATGATAAGCACTAAATCTTAAAACAATTTCAATCCACCAATTGCTCTCATTGAACAACCTATTTAAATGAAATCAGGCTAAATATCTTTCTACAATTTTAACATGACTATAATACATAACCTCTATTATAGCTGTTAATTAGTCCTAAATATTTTTCGATGACTCAATGTACATTTTAGAGACTAAGAAGAAAAAAATAATTCCAAAACATCCATCCATATGTATCTCCAAGACAACATCAATCCATCGATTTATTCCATTTTAAAAAGAATATACTATCAACTCATATTTCAACAAGTATGATTCAACCAAGTTCACAAGGCAGTTTATAATAACCAGCAAGCTCACTGACATAATTCCTTTTCAATCATACTCTATATTAATGGTACAGGCAAGCATAGCCACTTATACAGCAACACAAAATTTATGCCAGGATCTCCACACTGTACTACTGTCTATTCTTGTTTTACCCTTACCGTAGAGATCACATAAGGATATAAGAGAAGAAAACATTCATAGTTTCTACACAAGGAGATAATAACTTATTATTCATACAGTTATAGATATCAACATATCTTAACAACAGAGGAGAAAGAAATAGAGACATTTATATTCCATTCCAGTCATGTTCATGACTGTACCGTCCTCTCAAGAGTAATGCATTTACACTATACGCATATGACTAAATCAGCCAAGGCCACAAGAAGATACTACAGCTTCACCAGAATTCCAATATAAAATTCACCTGTAGATTATTAAGCAATACAAGAGTTCACATGACAAGCAATAATAAAATATCTGACCCCAAAAAGGCTCAACAAATATCTTCCATATTATTCAACAACATGTAAAATATCCAACGCCATCGCCTGTTATGGCACAGCTAAGAGCTCTTTGTTTCAGTCAAACTTGAAACAAGATCACATTAAAATAATTAACGTTTCCATATGAAATACAATGACATTCACGCAGATTTGAAACACAATATGCACAGCTTCCTTCAACTAAGAAAATCCCTACGATTATACAAAAAGATCTTAAATCAGAAGCCAAAATCAAAAAATAATAACTCAACAAGATCTTCATAAAATTCATCATCATAACATTATTTTCAACAAAGTTTCATCCAAGCCGAAATAATACAAATATAGCAAGGACTCATACAGAGTCGAGTTTTAAAAGTAAACACGGCATGGACTAGATCAGTGGTTGAATTCATATGAAAACATTCAAGGTTTCCAACTAATTCAACACCAATAGTCTTCACAACTAAACTTCTACAGAAGTCTAAATACAAGATACATATTAAGGACTCCAATAGAGCCAATATCAATAAGTATTTGCAACCAAGCTTATACAAAAGTCGAATCACTGGTTACATATCTAGGACTCCAACTGAATCAATAACCACAATATTCACAACTGAGCTTTAAACAGAAGAGAAAAACATAATATACGCTTCAAGGATTCAAAAAGGAGTCGAACCCATGTAGTATTCACAAATAAACTTCTACTGAAGTAGAAAGATACAAGATACATATTAAATTCAAGAAATCCAATTGTATCAATAACATACAGAATTCACGACTGAAATCCTACAGAAGTAGAAACGTATGTTACTTTTCAAGGACTCAAAAGGAGTCGTACCCATTTAGTATTCACAAATAAACTTCTACCGAAGTAGAAATATACTATCTAGTTCCAAGAATTCCAACTGTATCAATCTCCACAGTGTTAACAACAAGGCTTCAACAAAAGTCTATACCAAGCAAGAAAGCATTTTTATGGACTCCAACAGAGTCAAATTCATACATTATCCTTGCAAGCATTTCTACAAAATATAACCGAAATGCAAAACACAGCAAGATAATTCAACCATACGAAACAAAATGTACACCCAGCAAGGGTTCGACTGAATAATTGAACCAGCATGAAGATATAGCAAACTAATTCATACAATGCTACCATAAAAACCAACTGGACCAAAAATCATCTGAACAGAGTTGTTCTAATGAAATCATTTGAAGGAAAGCAAGATTTTTAAAAGTTAGGGCCTAACATGCCTGGTAATGTCGCTTAAAAATATGAAGAAGACCTCTGAAAGAGCTCAAGCCTTCTCCACTTTTTCCACGTTAGATTCAACAACAATAATTTGTTATTTCCATGCCTTATAAACTTTCCTCGATAGAGAAAAGAGCTAGTTATTCTCATAGTTGCCATGCAACACCAAGTAGACTGGTTCGAAGAACCAGTGATCAAACAGAGAGAAAACTAGAGCGCATGGAAAACCAAACAAACAACCAGTTTTCCATTTTACATGCCTTCCCCAGCGATTCGTGCTCAGAAATCGAGTTCCTTAATTACATTAACTCCGAAGTTCCCGCTCAATCTCCATTGCCACCGACCGCCATAGTTGGCGATGGACAAAAACAAACCAAAGACCATTTCCAGATTTGGTGACTCTGCCACATCGGATTTCACTAGCCATTTGAAACTTCCACCAAATCCCTCATCCTTCATACTTATCCATCTCATTTAATGCCATAGAAACTACCGCCCATGGCTCACACCCCTTCATAGGTCTCTTTCATCCATGATCATTAGTTAGGTTAGAAACATAGGTTAGACTTTAAGGTGATACTTAGTCTAACCTCCTTAGCACTAGGTCACTAACCTTAGAACATTTAGCTTATAGTTTAGGGTTAGGTTAGATTAGCACTAATCCAACCCATAGGTTATAGTTTAGGTTTAGGTTATTAACCTTAATAGAACCAGTCTAGGTCTAATAAATAGAATCGTTCAGTAAAAGAACCAACAGATATACCTACCCGAATAAACTTAAAACATCTCTTGGATCAATGCCACTGATCCAAGGCTGAGTCATATAGATGGGTAAATCCGCAATTCATTCCGAAATCAGATAAAAATCAGGTGCAAAAATGAAAGAAATAAAAGAGTCCAAGCATATCCTGGCTCAGTCAAAGATCTTCAAATGCAAAGAAGATACAATCTATATCAAGCATGACTTCACAATCAAAGGAACACATCCTTTTACAGAAGAAATCATATATCAACACTTGAATGCCCAGGAGGAAGTAACAATAGTTCAGGGTGTTACACTTTTCCTTTTCTCTCGGCACATTTTTTGCCATCAATCTACACAATTATCGACTACACATCTTCTATCTACTTTATGTTATTAAGATTTCTCTCAACAACATAAAGTGGGGGAAAATGTAGACACTAAATCATGCACTTTGGGTATTTATCTAGTTCTGATCATATACTAATATTCATATGATTCCTAAGGAATAAAAGTACTAATCAACCCATGTTTGTGGCCATATTTTCTTGCTTTCTAATTATATTGTGTATCTTACACTCTTTATAGCCCAGTATTTATTTTCATACTTCATCATTTCTCATCCTAGACACCAGCACCCCTAACCTCTTAGTACTTTGCTCACATCTTTTGGGTCCTTTCTAGCCATTTTGGAATCTTATTATTTTTCTATTCGACCTTTTCGGGGTTAATTATGAAAATCAAGCAAAGGAATCATATAAATATAAATTTATGTGATCATAATAAAGGACCAAGAACTAAGCATTAGATATCACCACATAAGTCTGCATTCAAAGGCCATTATCAAGAGCATTCAAGCATCTATATAGCATCCACACACAAGGACAAGGGACTGACACTTCTACATACACGCATATGAGGGGAATTTCATTATTTCATGAAAACATCTATTTACATTTCTTAAATCTATCTACTTTCTTTCTATCAAGTACGACACGCACAAGAGCCACCTAGGACACAATTCTGTAAACACACACATAGAACTAAACTTGTTCTAAAATGTAGTGCATCACTCAGTCATAAGATCACTCATTTGACAAATGAGGAAAGTTCGACCCCTCATTTGCATTATTTTATTTTTGGGATTTGATGTTCTTTTTGAGGGTTTTGCAGGTCACTTCTTCATTGTAGGTTACATGCAATATCCATAGGCTTGGTGCGACATATTAGCAAAGGATAACAAACATCTCATGACCCAACGAAGCTAGTTTTCTGTGTTCCTGAGAAGCCATATGAACCCAAGAAGGTATCTAGCACCCCAATTACCCCCAACCCTATACGGGTGCCCCAGTCCATCATAATTTGACACTTTTGCAATTTTATGAGGTTTGGTGTGAAAAGTTTCCCTCTTTGTTCATCAGTTCATCACTTTGGCATAGTCCAGGATTATTTGTGAATCAGCTAAGTGACTTTATCTTCTCATTTACACTTAGGGTTTTAATCTTAATTTTTTGTTTACTTGGTTCTATTTTTTACTTCATTGCTTATTTATTTATTGCTACATTGCAATTAGATTCAGGCATATATAAATTCTATATTTTCTTAATTAGAAATAAATATCTAAAATTGAGGTATGTCATCTCTTCCAAATGAATTTGATACTGAAACAAATCCTCAAATACCAGTTTAGTCAATAAATAATGAAAAAATGAATGATGATGAAATTACAAATTTAAACTTAGATGTTGCACCAAAATATATACCAATTAAAAACACACAAAATTGATCAAATTATGAAGATGAACATGTAGAAAATGAACAAAAAGTTACTTGACTTTCAAAAACATTTACCATTGAGATCAACCATTAGAATGTTGTGTAAACACTTAGGACTTTACTTGAAATTGATGAAAATATTTTAATCCCAATGAGTGATAATATTTTTAGCACATTTGTAGACAAAAAATCCTATAAGATATGAAAAATATTTTTTGGGGACTTAAATGAAACATGAGTTTGTCAATTATTTATCTAAAATATGAGAAATAGTAATTTTATACCTATTATAAATACCCTTAGTCTAAGAAAATTTGGGTCCAACAGTGAAAAAACCATCGTAAAAAATATAATGAATGCATACCAATCAATAGGTCTGACCTCATGTACCAGAGATAGTAATGCTACCCGACATGTTATTACATCAACTATTGTAAGTAACACAATAAAGAAATATGATTTGATTATAAAATTAAGTCACACACTAAAAACTTAATATAAAAACACTGTTGAAAGCTATCAGAAGATGTGAAAGACTTTAGGATCCCAATAATAATTAATTATTGGAATTATGTGGTAGAATCTCATGGAAATACAAAGACATATTTGAAGACTTAAATTGCAAAATTGCAGAATTCTGTAAAACTACCACAAGGGTTTCACCTAATGAAAAATATGTTATAAAAATAAAAATCGGTTGTCAAAACTATTAATCACATCCTCATTTTTTGGATACGACACACACACACACACACACACACACACACACACTCAATTTTATAATAAGTTTAAAGAGACTTATCTTGAAATGTAAATTATTCAAAGGTATTTTGAAATGTTAAAACCTTTTAATGTTAAAATAAATCACTCTCACACTACTTATTTTAGGATGCTTATTGAATTTTCTTCCCATTATGATTTTTTTCATCATATATGTGTTACTTTACATACTTATGATATGTTGAAGGATTGCATGATAAATTGTCCACACAAATCAGCAAATATACTTTTTGTCAAGTTTTTTTTGTAAAAGAGAACATGATTTTTTTTAATAAGAAATCATATTTAGATGAAACATGTGATAGTTTTTGAGGTTTTCAACATTTATAAAATTGTATACACGTAGAAAATGCACATGCAATTATTAATAAACTAGTTAGTTTTGGGATATACAAGTTAGTGGCATACACTTCAAAATATGGCAAAGTGGTCAAGAGGTGTGAATTAGTGAGTAAGGAAATAAGTGTATTATAATTTTTGACTATATTCTGAGATAAGATAGTGTATGAGTATATAAGTCATACACATAGAGATCGATGGTTAAATGAGAAATTTAATATATACAAGGACATATTTCATCTTGTTAGCATTTGGTAAGTTTTGTTTTGCATATAACTATACACTACAACCACAAAATGAATTCCAATCATAGTACTACAACTATATTCAAGTTTTTTATATTTTTACATATAACATTCACTCATGCTCCCAATAACATAGAGGAAGACAAAAAGATCTTGAGTGAGTATCATTTTTATATTATTGATGAGCATATACATTATAGAGAGTTATTGAAAGGTCTATTTTAGATATTCTATGGTAATTTGGGTAATAAACATAAAACTTGGTTAACACATCATATGGTTAGATAAATTTACATCACAATTCAAGAATTTTTTAATGTTATACTAATTGAGAAGGATGTATAGGATGGGTGGTGTTTAACATATTTGGAATTTCATTAAGGCCGAGCATGGAAAAGGGGAACATGATGGTGCAAGAGCATGTGTTGAAATATGTGTAGCATAAGAAGAGTTTAAGTATAAATATGGTGTGAAGTGAATTGATGCAACGTTCATCATGGAATGGTACAATTCAATAATGGGTCTAGGTAATGATGATACATTTATATTTCATATATTTTTTTGGCTGGTAGAAGAATCTAAATCTACAAAATATGAATATTATTTTACACTAACATGATTAAGAGAGTTTAACTCTTATATAAGCTCAAAATTAATTTCACGGACTATTCATAAAATTTAGATGGCATGTTTTTGTTCTTCATGTATGGATTTTGTTTGGGATAAGTGTGAGTCAAAAGAGTGGGTCGATGAATGGTATTATAACAATTTAAATACAATCAAGACTTATCAACCTCCACAAGCACTATAACTCGTATACATGTAATCATTAATTGACTATGTATAGCCTAGTACAACCAAGTATTATAAATTCATTTTAGTTAAAATTAATGTTTTATCTCATTATGTATTATTTATGAATCATTTATTGAAATTAATTTGTTTGTACAATTTAATGCAATTCATGTTTATGCAGTTATTGCAAAATAAAATAATGAAGAATGCACAAATCATTACTTATGTCATTATTTTGGGGCAAAAAATAAATTGAAATCCCTAATCATAGATGGAGAAGGACAATAGTATCCTACGAGGTATATGGTTGTTACAAGAACAAACCTTAAAAGATAATCAATTAATGATTCCAATCTGTGGTTTTTTGAGGACTTTGACATGCATATGAACATTATTCATCATTCTCACCTTATCACATCTAACATTAAATTGACCAAATATGGGGATAGATAATACAATATGAACTTGTGGATAGTTTATAATTTTGACCATGAAGCATTACTTGACACTCTAAAGATTATATCAGACCCACATGGTTCATTGGATTGAATTGGTATAGTGGCACATAAGTTGTATTGATTGTAAATATATTGTTGACTTCTTGAGTTTTTTGTTTTGATTTAGTACTCAGTTGTGTCTTTATATATAATATTAAGTATGAACTATGGGATCTCCTTACAACTTATAGAAGTCATTTATTCTATAGTTAAATAGATTTTATATCTAATCATCCTACAATTAAAATATCTATGTTGATAAATGACTATGTTTGACACCAATAAATCTTCATTAGAAGTTAATACTAAAGAAAGACTTGATTTTCCATATTTTATATAGATAAATAGCACATATTCATTAGAGGGATTTCATATCTTTCAATAAAAAATGAATCATTCTCATTTATGCATACAGTAAATGAAATCCTCCCCCTTGTTTATTTTTTGTTCATCACCCATCCACTCTATGATCACTAACACACTCACTTTGTACTATTGGGATGATGAAATGTAGACTAAGTATTGAAGGCGCATAAGGATTAGGTGTGCATATGAAAGGTGCGTAGGTGTGTGTGGAAGGATAGTGAAATAGGGAATGTGTGGGAAATTTTGGAATTAATACTTATTTGTTTTTAGTATGAGGCTAAATATAGACATAGAGTGCAAAGCACACAATAGTATGAAGACTTGAAGAGAACACAAAGGATATTTCAAACAAGAGGAAGATCAAGTGCCATACATATATTTAAACTATTAATGGGATTAGAACTATAGTTATTATTAGATCATCTATTATTAGCGAGATTGCATGCTTTTGTAATTATCTTGTAGTGGTGCATGGATATTCTTAGCATGTAGCCTGTTTTAGAGAGTGCATGAATAGTGAAGGGAAATTCCCCACTACCTATAAATATGTACTGATTTGCACGGTTTAGACATCGGTGAATATTCTGTTAGGATATGTTGTCAGTATATGAGTGCACGTAACCAATGGTGATATTGTTATGTATGTATTCAACTTTTGAGTTTTATAGAAATTGATATAATGGATATTTATGGCTTTATATTAGTTGTTGGCATATCTGTTACTGGTTCCTTCATGGTAAAGTTGATCTTGATTATTATATGAGTTAATATTACATATGGTTAAGATATAGAAATAGTTTATGTTATTATTTATCAATGAATGGATATTATGGATCTTGAATATTTGTATGATCATGCTAACTCCTTGAACAAGATGCCATAAAAGAGGGACTTGGTACCCTTGCGTGCTTCGGGTGATCACTCAGTTATGGATGAGTGATGTGCTAGCGCGCCTTGGGATATTGGTGAAATAAAAAAGACTACATTTTGATTCCATTACCGGGACCTCTTTTTCAGTTATTTTCTAGGATTTTGCATGATGAAGACATACCGGTTGACCTTGGATAGTATTGAAGAGTGGTTAGACAATTTAGAGAAAGAGTATGCTCACAGATTTAGCAGTGGAACTAAATTTAATGCACACACATGGGTTGAAAAAAATATGTATCATGAGTTATATGAGACATTATTCTGTATTTTCCTTATAGATTTGTATGAGTGGTTAGTTGCTTACGCATTGAAGATAAATTGGATTTTTTGAACACTTATTTGGATGCAAGAAGAATTATAGGATTTGCATGATATCAAAGTTACTTGGACATGCGTTATAGATCATTGGTGGAGTGGTGTTATTAATAGCTATATTTTGGAGTATGCAGTTTCTACTTATTTCTGTCTTGTAACATCTTTGACAAAATGTTATCTTTCTTATTTTGCATTACAAGCATTGACATGTGATTTTTCTGGATAAGGAGTGTTCCTTTGATTTTTGGAAATCATGCTTGCCATGGATGAGTCATTTCTACTCTTGGATTCATTGGGATGAAATGATATTACTTACAAAGAATCCATTTTTCATTTTGATAGATAAGTTGTAATCTGGAAATGAAGTTTGCAAACTTATCTCTTTTTATTAACAAATCCTTGGATCAATTACATTGATCCAAGGTATGTTTTAAATCTTCTTACCTGATCTGAATGGTAAATTGACATTTAGAGGTTAATGGACACAATGGACTGAACTCTTATATGTTTAAAAATTCTTTTATTTTCTTGTAAGATCGTTCCTGCATTTTTTTGTATGTTATGTGCTTGGATCATCTTGATTGATCTCTTCAGGACACTAATGTCATCAAGTGGTATGAGGCTTGCTTTAGGACTATGGAGGAAAAATAAAAACTAAGTCCTAGGCCTATGAGATCTATCTGAATGGGATTCTAAACTAAGGTAAATGCACCTATCTTTTATCTATTCCTATTTCATTCAGGATAACATCCTAACCTAGGTTGCATGTTCGAAATTGGGATGTGGGGGAATAATCTAAGGTGATGCTAGGCTTGTTTCTAACTTGATATCTAATACTAAATGTCTATGAGCTATGACCTAACCTAAGAGGCAATTTACCTCTAGTAATGTTTATAACGTAAGGTAAATACTTCTAAACTATCCTATGGTCTTAACTGAAGCTAATGGTATCCATCCCAAACTAATGAAATGTGGAAAGGGGACCTAAGGGTCGTATGGCAAGTGGTAAGCTTGGTGACAATTCCTAAGCCATAAATGTGATTTGATTTTTGAACTAATTAGACATCATACTTCTAGTTTAGGAAGAAGCAAGAAGTTTGGTGGGAGTCTACGTGGATTCATCACTAAGGTTTAGTGATGCATACAAAATTTGAATTGGGTCTCACCAATTTTGGATGGTGGTGGCAAAGAGAGATAAGCAATAATTTGAGAGTTAATGACATTAATGAGCCTTGTTTTTGGTGAGAAAACCACCTTGGAAACCATGCAGGTGGATTTGTTGGAGGTTTTTTGGTCATTCAAGCTTTCTGATTTTTGCTTTACATGGAGCTATCTGGTTCTTCGAACCAACATTTCTATTTTTAGTTTATGGTTATTTTTGATCCCCTTGGTATATTATCTATTCAAGGAAAGTGTATGAGACATTGGGGAAAGATGTTTTTGGTTGTTGATCTTGCTTGGAGAAGAAGAAGTGTTGGAAGTTTGACGGGAAGTCTTCTTTGAATCAACAGAAGCACTATCAAGAATAATAGGCTCTATCCATTAATATTTCTTTCTTTTCTCTAAATGATTCATTAAAAGAACTATGTTCTCATTAGATAAATGGGTTTCTATTTTTGTTCTGGTTATTGTCTTCTAGTTGAAATAATATTTGTGCTTTTAGTTTTGGAACCCTTACAAGATAATGTTGCTTTTAGGTGTTCTCTCTGAGTGAGTTAAAATGGTGAAATGCATTTACAACTATCAAGACTTTAGTGTTTTAATTGAAATACATATACTCTGGACTGTTTTCTTGAAAAAGAGTTTGAGTAAGTAGTGTTTGTCTTGAGCTTCAAACTGGAAATCTCTTCTGAAGCAAGAAATTAAATGGATACTCTTCTCTGATGCATCTTCGAGTTTTAAAGTTGTATTAATCCTTCTGCGATCTGTATGGGTATATGTTTCATCTCATTATATGAACATGAACTTGTGTGAAAGCAAGGAATGGACATCTTGTTTGTATCTATATTTGTAAACTTGCATGCTTATATTGAATTCCTTTGCTTGTTTTAAAAGGTAGAAGAATACCCTTTTAAACTGTATCCTGTTCTGTTAATTTTTTATACTCCTTGTTCAGGATTGTATTTGTATACTTTTTTCTTCAGTATGAACACAAACTCGTTTAAAAACAAAAGTCAATGGGTGAATGTGGTTTATGGCATTGTCTAATTTCTGTACTTCAACTTGTATAAAAATGGTGAAGGAATAACTTGCTCTTTTTTTTGTATCAAACTCCTCTACTTCAAACTTTATATGTAATGGTGCTGAGTGAGTTATGGTATTTGAGTTACTGTTATAGTGAGTTCATAAGGATACGGGAAGGAAAGTATGACTTAAACTTTGGATGTTTGGTATTGGTATTCTCTTCCGAAACTCTGTAAAATGATTAAATGGATTAATTGGAATTTGGAAGGTGAGATGGTTATCTTGGATTGAAGTTCTGTTGTTTTATAATACATTATTGGTCAACCCTCTCCAAGTCATTAAGGTGATTAGCTTTTTAGGTCTGTTCGACTTTCTTAAGCTCGATTTTTTGTCCTTTTTGAACTTGGATGAGGTGATGGAAACCTACTCGCCAGAGATGGGAAACTTCTGAGTAACTTGTTAACGAAACATGTTAAGGTCTGAATATGAAATTTCAAGGGATTTATTAAATGTATAATCAAATTTTAGACTGCTATATTTGTATATGGAACAAACCAAACCTTTATTGTTTGTGTGCTTTCTTGATCTCTATTATTTGAGTGGAATCGAATGTCTTGTCGATTCATGGTAGTGTGCCGTTGAGCCTATCTTTTAGAAAGGAAAACTTAACCATTTCTTTGATTGGTTATTTTCAATGGCTGAGTCATGTTAACCTTTCTATGTACTGTTATGAAATTATTTATGAATGGTTTTGGATCTGATTGAAATCTTCAAGGATGTAGAATAAATCAGTTAGGTTGAAGTAAATTGATAATTGTTTAACTTATACTTTTTTAACGTATCCTTCTTGAATGGATTAAGAATTTTGTTAATGTTTGGTGTTCTTGAAAGATGAATCTCTTTGTTGGTTTATTTGACTGATTCAGTTATTTGTGTATTTGGTACTGTATCTTCTGAACCTATTTTCTATTTCTTAAAAGAATAGTGGGTTTGTGAATGGTTTGTACTAATTCCTCTTATTACTTTATTTCTTTTGAATGAGTAATAGAAATCTTGTCTAATGCATAACTCCTTCCTCTTCCATTTTCAGAGGTAAGTATCTCCTTTTTCATTTCTAGAAACTATAGGGTAGGAAGTTGAATCTTCTTTTTTGAAGATGCATATGAGAATTCGGTTTAACCAAATGATAAAGGAAATTGTAAACCGTTTACTTTTCAGCTCGTTCTCCTTTCTTTATATAAAACCTATCATAGGTTTAATTAAATCATTTGTATTACTTTTATTAAGTAATTGACTAGTAGTTGTTACTAATTACTTCTCTACTTAAATTATATTTAAGGAAATAATAATTTTTTCAGTTAATTGAAATGAAACATTGTTGCTGGGAAATAATTTTCTATTGTTAATAAGAGGCCTAATCTAAGAACCTAGGTTATATTTATTTGACTGAGAATTAGGCTATCGCATCTGAATTGTGAATCTCTTATTTATTTAAGTTGTTGTTTGATTCATCTTAAAAACGTAACGATGCTAAAATGAAATTGTCTTCACATGTTTTTTGGAAACTTGGTAAAGATGACAAGAAGGTATTTGATTCTAAAAGTAACTCCTTTTGTTTATATATTGAAGTTAAATTTGTATTTCAAATTCAGAAAGAATTATGAAATAATTTAATGTTAGGAGCTATTATTTGATATAAATAAGTAATTGTTTGGGACAATACTTATATGATATAAGGTAGTAGTTTGCTGAGTATATTATGATCTTTTCTTTTAAAAAAAGTGAATCCTAATTGGTTATTTGTGCCTCTCTTATGATTATTATTAATTACACTATATTCGAATGATTACATTAATTGTTTCATTAAAGTAGATTTGTTTTAATGGAACAATTAGTTTAAGGCACTTCATTTTAATGCTTAGTGCTTATCATGCTCAGTTCAATGCACTGACCCGTGCTAGAAATTTTTGCAGATGGACTTTGTAAGTGATAAAGGAAGGCAATAAATTTTATGATGTCTTGGTTGATTTAAAGTTTGGCTCTTTTTATAGAAGAACTCAGATTAATCATTGAGTTGTATTCTTTTATGATCTTAATGTTGTTTGGTATGCAGTATGTCTGAAATTCATAGTCCTGTAAATTATGTATTTCTACCAGGATGAATTGAAAAGTTAGGAGGTTTACCTCAAACTATTATGTAATTTCTCTTGTATATTATGAAGGAAATTGGATTACTATATTGTTGATATTTTTCATATCTGTTTGTGTTCTTATTTCTGTTATTTGATAAGTTAGATGAAGGGAAATAGTTCAATCTCTCTCTTACTTGAAAGAAAATTATTAAGTTGCATAAGTTGACGTTCTTTATCTAAATAAATATATTATGATAATGGGATGTATATTGAACATAAAATTAAACTATAGATAGTGGTGAAAGATAAAAAAAAGGGTATGATAAACCCTAACACTTAATCATGTAGAGGAAGACTCTTCCCCTCTCAAATGAATATAAAACAAAAGAAACGTGTTTTTGATTGTTAATAATTTAAAATTCATTTTCTATGAAGTCTACTCTAGTTGAACTTATGGGGTTGCTACACCTTCCTTGAACAGTTGAGTTACATTAAAGTTAACCTTATGATATTGGCTGTCCTGTTTTTGGATAACTACTTGTTAAGTCCAAGTTAATGAACATAAAAGGCAATCATGAGTTAATGATGTTCTTTAATATTAATCAATCAAATATGGATGAAGAACTTAAGAAGTGTTGGATTTAGGGTTTTGCAAGGTTGCTGTAATCTGAATCTTAATCCAAAATTAATTAAGTGTTAATGACCTCCTATAGGTATGTACATCATGATGAAGTTGTTCTGTCAGATGTTGGCACATGCCAACTATAGAACTATACCTTCGAGAAGACTAAGTTCTTCTTGAGGATACAATGTTGTAGTTGACATGTTACAACACCTTTCCATATTAGTTCATCTAGATCTACACACATCTGGACTTGAACTTAGTTTCTCTCTAGGTTAAGCTAGCAATATGAATTAAAATAGGAAGTATCTGTCTATGACTTAAGGTACATAGGCACATTCAATCGACTTAGATCGGTTGAGTATGCCCATATACCCTAAGTCATCATGAGCATCTCCCTATAACAAATTATATCACTAACCTGGGTTAGGGTCAAACCTTGGGCAAGTTGACTGACAGAAGTTAGTAAAGACCATTTTAGATAACAGAAGAGTGAGGTGAAGGATGTATTCTGATTTGATGAATATGTCTCCTAGGAATAGTAATTGTTAGTGTAAATTCACAGCACCCCTAGATGTTTTCTCATATTTCTAGTTTGATAATGGGCATCCAGTGTGACTGCACAACATGGAATCTTTTCCCCAAGTGTGGGACTTGCAAAAATGGGAAAAAGCTCTCAAGATTAAAGGTTGGTTCCTCTGATCAGATGTATGCATGAAATTTGTAGAGGTTTAACTCAAAATCCTACTCTAATTTTGCCAAGGAGACATAGATAGAAGAGATAAAAGAAGATAAAACTAAACTAACAAGGTGATACACCAAAGGAGTGGCGAACAACTATTTTTGTAGATTGACACAAATTATAAAAATGCAACACAAATCATGCACAAATTTCTAAAATTGTAATGAAGGATCAGGATAGAGCAAACAACACAAGAAAGGATTGAAAATTCATTCAAAGAGCTTGCATTGTCATTTCCATTTTTTAAATACAGTGCATTACAATAGCAAAGAGGTAGAAAACATGTTGCAGTCCTAAAAATGGTCTGATATTCCACAAATTCACTTGCTAGGGTGAAGGAGCGAGCTTGCAGAACAAATTTTTTTTCCAACCCTTTACAAATGAGCCAAATCTGGCTTTTAACAATGAAAACCCGAGCTCAGGAAGGAGAAATGCATGAAAAATGAAAGGAATCATTTAACCATTGACCAGATCCATCAAAATAGCATGGGTATTGATGTAGCCTAGAATTCTTAGTTAACACCTAGTCATGCTGGCACATCACTCAGCCTAGGCTGAGCGCTCACCTGAAGTGCACAAAGGTACCGGGTCCCTCTTAAGAGTTGTTGTAGCAAAATGGTAGCATGATAAAGTAGTAAACATATATTTTTAGAAACTAAACCATCTATTCATCATTATACTGAACTAGATCTATAAGTTCTTAAATGTAAATCATCATGATAACAATAATATACATTGACAAAACATATCAGACACTATTGTTCAGCCAATATTCTTTATATATTCATCATACCAACAGTACAAAGGCTTCATACAATACCAGACATGTGTGCATGGATCTGTTACAATTATCCAGTCTCATGTACTCATGTATCTCTCATCCTTCAAAACATGTGTCTTTGTATATCTCTTACTAAGTAATTCATTACATATATATAGGGTGGGGAACTAGCCCTTCACCACTTAACTCTACCAGAAATAGGTCGCATGCTAATAACAGCCACGTGCCTTTTACAACTATAGCCATACATGCAAGTATGCTATCTATAGATCACTGATAGTTAACTACAGTGGTGGATCTATTCTTAGCTTATGCCCATGCAAGAGTGAACTGACATGCTCTTCAAAAATCTCCATGAAGAGTGGCGCACAAGTCTCGGCATCGCTTTGTGTGCTCTGCACGCCAATCTCTAAGAATAGACCTGATCTCCAAAATTGGCTAAGTCCTAAAAGTCTGACTCTACACCTCTGCATGTGATGCCTTCCTATACCTTTGTGCCTTTGCTCCTGTGTTGTTCTCCTGTGTAGGCTCTATGTGAAAGTTCAACTAAGTGTTTTCTCTTATCAACATTACCCCACACTAATCTCATTGTCACCCCGATAATGGTGATGTCCAAAACTTACACAAAGAATGGATAAATAAAGGATGGTTGAATAAAAGATTTTGAATAAGGTATACACAGCTAACAAAACTGTTCAAGCCTTAGGCCCCTCCATTTCATCCTGAAGCAGAAAATTTGGATATTCTTATTTTATATCTACTTCTAGGTTCTCCCACGCCATTAACCACTCCTGCCATCTTAGGCATGCCTGCAATGATGTAATGCAGCTCTTCCATAGTGAGCTTTCCTTTCTCATTTTGTATCACAAGCATTACGCTTGACATAGAGGTTTGCACCCCCTCCAATACATCCATCTTTTGAGCAATGAGCTTTCCAAGCTCCTCTAACCTTTCCTTATGTAGTGCCTATGCCGCAGCTAGTGCCTCATGCTTTTGCTTCACCAAGATTAACCGTTCAGCGTGGCCTAGGGTAGCATCCTTCATAGCCTTTTGTACTTCATTTTCCTCCTCTAATGTTTTCATGGTGATGAGCGCATCTGGGGCTATGAATATCGTTAGCGCATGATCGACTTTCTTTAGTTCATCATGGGTGGCTTGTAATAGGCCTTCATAAGTAGCAATATTCCTTGCTACTACATCCTGCGCTTTCTCTAAATTCTCCCTGGGGTCCTTGGACTATGGTGATACATGCACCTTTTAATCCTCCAACACTAATGTTATCATTGTTTTCACATAGTGCATCGCAGAAGGAAATTCTTTTGGCACCTGGGATTCTAGATGCGGGTGTACCTTTAGAACATAATCTCCAATTTCCTCTGCCATATGAACAAAAGTGTCATATTTTCTTTTGATCAAGTCCTTTTCCTGTACTAGGCACACTATCTCCACATTCTTGGCTTTAAATTTCTTCATCAGTGCATTAATGGTAGTAGCTTTATAAATGTTTCTTCTTGCTAATTCAAAAGATACCTTTACCAGAGCATTACTCACCTACTCGTCTAACATCACCATTGGCTTAATTGTCATGTGGCACATTTCAGGTGCCTTCTTCAACCATCTTAGCACACATGATTCCTCACCGACATCAAAGTCTGGCTTGTCCATATGCATGTGCATAGACCATGAAAGATGCTTCCTTGTGCACAGAGTCACCTTGTCCTCATCCATGAGCACCCATCTGAATAAATCCTTTTTCTCAATGGTGCTCTAAAATTGAGTGCAAATAATCAACTTTGGGTCTTTTGCATACCCCATGGTATGTGCCTTGGCGTCCTCCCCTGTTCAACGAGGATCTGGGCCCTCTAGGAATGGCTGCATCAAGGTTAGGAATACTAGATGTATCCCCACCCTTGTCCTATGTAGCCTCTGATTGTTCCCCTTCTTCTCCTTCCATTTTATCCTCCTTGTGTTGAGGCTCTTCTTCTGCTAGAGATGAAGGCACCTTCTCCTCAGATTCTTCTATTTCCTCACTTAGCTTGAGTTTCCTTCTTTTCTTCTTCTCTGGATCCTTCACTTGTGGGGTTTCTCCTTACATCCTTGTGTGCTTAAATACCTTCCTAAACCTTTGGTTTCCCTACTCCTCCCCTGTAACTCCTTCTCCCTAGGAAGTTATTGCGCTCCTTATCTTGGCCAGATGGTTACTTCCTCCTTCACACCAAGCTGCCACTATCCTCATGTTCTTCATCCTCTTCCTCATCATCTTGCTTGGGTTCAGAGGGCCTAGGATCCAGAATTTTCTCCATAGTATGCTTCCCCTTTGGTGGCCCTGGAAGCGTGAACTCAGTTTTCCACATACTTGTTATTCTCCATTTTGGGCTTCAGTTGGAGATATATCAGTGTGGCCCCGATATCCGTAATGGCTAGTGTTTCTGGCTTAATGCTCAAAATCTCTAAGATATTATTCTCATTGTATGCATTCCTCCCTGGATATCTATACATCTTCTGCAGGGTGTGGTATTCACAATCCACCTTGTCTACATTAAACACTAACCTTCGTGTGTTGGTGAACCGATGAACTACAACTTAGAAGTATTGCACGGGAAATGCGTAAGGTAATTTGCACCAGGGGCTCCACAACCCATCTACCATTGGAAAGCATGTAATATAGAAATGCTGGTAGACTACAAACCATACGTTCTTCCCTAGAATCAAAGGCAAATCCTTGGGTATACGCAATTCCTCTCCAAATGCCATGTGGAGCCTCTCATACCACATCTCTGTGTTCTCCTTCACCTCCTCCTTCATTGACCCCTTGCATAGATACTTGCTGAATCATTCAGCTGGAGACTTATGATTCATGGGGTATTCCCATATGTTCTCTTTTGGGCCATCAGGTACCCCAATCTCCATGAAGACTAAACTTAGTAAGATATAGCCAAAACTTATTTTATTTCCTGCGCACGCTTCCTCTACTATTTGTTCTGTAATGAAGCCGACAATGTTATAAGTGGTTCCTTCTGACATGCGCTTTGCCACATGTAACCACATAGAATTAACTTGTGACCAACATTCTTGGTCATTCAATTTTGTGACCAGGTGTGCTGCTGCCTGTACTACTGGACAATTTTTTAGCTTGTCAATGTCCATTCCACACGGTCCTTTCTGATAGCCCAGCACTTTTTATGTCTCCAAGATGGTGCTTTTGTCAGCTAGGTCAGTCTTAATATCTTCACCTATTTCCCTTAATCTGGTTACTGTGGCAATAAGGATGGGTGTCAATCTTACCCTTCATCTTGTAAAGTAGAATAAGTCCTCATGGACTTGGCTCATCAGTCATCTATATAATGGTGCATACTTTCCAAAGTATGGGAGCTCATATAGTTGGTAGACACCATTCCATTTCAGTAGATTTTCCCCAGCATCATCATATATTGGCATGCCATCCTCAGTTCACCTGTTCATTTGAGAAGTGAGCAGGTCATATAATTTCTTTTGGTTTTCACTGGTCCAATGATTATATTCACTTATCTTACTCTGTCGTATGTGGGTATCCCATTCCTGGCCCACAATAACTTCCTCAGGGTACTGCATTTCTAAAAAATTACTTTCTGGGGCCATCTCTTCCTCTTCTTCCACCACCACCTTCTTCTTTTCCTTTACTGGTGCTACTTTCTTCTTTGGTGCCATTCTTCTTTTTAGTTTTTGTTTTCTAGACTATTTGCTATAAGTTTTTATTCTTTTTCTTCAAACCCTACCTTGATTCAACCGCGCCCTAATTTGTAATCATGAAATCATGCACCCTAGCTCTGTTCCATCACTCTACTTCATTCAAACCCTTTTTCTAGGGGATTCAAGCCCTTCTAATAAATAGATTTGTCTTCACACCTAGTTCACTTGCTTTGTACCTTGAATCACCTTAACTTAGCTCTTTGCGTGTAGGCTCTTTGTCAAATTCTCATAGTCGCAAGGGTAAAAATGAAATCACATCCCGTCCTTATATAGATTTCCACTTTTCACTGCATTAATTACTCCTCCACCTACCAAATTCTCCTCATTTATTACCCATTTTTATCATTTCCACATGGTATACCTTTTTGCCAAACACTATAACCTTCTAGCATGCACCTTTTTACCCTTTGTTACAGACTTCTCTTTAGTGTGTGCTCTAGCGCTTGAGTACCTCATCACTGCATCATATTCTGGTAGTTACCATGCTCGCCGCTTACCTCGCGTTATATGTTCCATCATCCATCTTCATCCTTTCTTATCTTGAGAAGCAATCTTTTTTCAGTTACCCTTAGTAACCTTCTTTCTCAACACCCGTGGCATGACATCTTTGCAGCATATACCTGAGAGTCACCAACAATCCACCCCACATGAAAAGGATGTGTAGTCCTCTGCGCATCAACATGCTTCATATTTTAGTTAGCTTCATGCGTGCAAGCGCGCTTATTACACAAACAAGAGCTAAAATTGACAAAGCATAGCGACGATGAAAGAAATACATTAAGGAAATGTAGAAAGGGAAACCTAATTTATCTAGCAATATTACCTTATTATAAACACCAAGAAGACTTATTTATAGTAGGGCTTCAACCTACTCCCATTAAAGTAACTAGGAAACCTTGTGCCATCAATTGTTTCTAACTGGCAAGCTCCTGACTCAAGTATATGAGTGATAACATTTGGCCCCAACCAATGCACCTTGAGCTTCCCTGGATGGCGTAAAAACTTGGAGTCATACAGAAGTACCATTTATCCCACCGCAAGTTTCTTATCCCTGATGTGGTGATCATGCCATGCCTTTTGGCGCACTTTCTCTTGTTTCTGACTCCAGCGTGTGATGGCTTGACGCTCATCTAGTTGAACCATCTTCTCAATCCATTCTTCTAAGGCTTTCTCATCAGCTAGACCTCCAGTGCGCGTAATGTGTAAAGAAGGTAACATAAATTCTATAGGAAGAACAACTTCTGTGCTAAACACCAATTGAAAAGGTGTGGCTTTGTTCAATCTTTTGTATGTTGTTCTATAAGCCCAAAGAACAATAGATACTTTATCATCCCAATCTTTCCTTCCAACATCACAAATCTTGGTCAATGTGTGGCTCAAAATCTTGTTAAAAGCCTCAGCAGTCCCATTTGCCTGAGGGTGATAGGGTGTAGTCTTATGGTGGGCAACCATAAACTCATTTAAAATAATTCGTATTGTCTCATTTAAAAAATGTGTACCCCTATCACTTGTTAAACTTAAAGGACAACCATACCTTGTAAGAACATTCTCCCATAAGAACCTTGCTGCTGTAGCCACTGTGCAGTCCTTTGTAGGTGTTGCTTCTGCCCATTAGGTAAGATAATATGTACAAGTGATGATATAACACGATCCAGTCCTATGCGTGACTGATGAAATAGGCCTGACAAAGTCAATTGTCCATTTCTCAAAGGGTTTTGCACTTGTAATTAGGCATAGAGGCATCTCATCCCTTTGTCCTGGTCGACCGAGACATTGACAATGGTCACATGTCTTACAATACTCTTTACAATCCTTGTACAATGTTTCCCACCACAAACCAGAAAGTAGGATCTTTGCACGCTATTGCATCACCTGCATAGTGGCCACCTATAATACCACCATGTGCTTCTTCCATTATATCCTTACGTTCATACTCCAATACACAACGACGTAACACCTCATCTCTACCTAACATGTACAAATCACCACTGATTAACATGAATGGTGCCACGTAAATAGCAAGTTACTTATTCTTGAAGGCTTTCATGCCTTCTGGCACCATACCAGTCCTCAGAAAGACAACAATGTCCTCCAATTCCGATGGCACGCACTGTAACCTATACAACTGTGCATCAGGCATGGTCTCTTCTATTGTTTGTGCCTCTTCTCCTGATTGAATTCTAGACAAGTGATCTGGTCCAGAATTACTTTTTCCTAGTTTTACCACAACTGTAAAGTCAAACTCTTGAAATAAGAGTATCCATCAGCATATGCGCCCTGTAAAATGGGCTTGTTCACCAAATACTTTAATGCCATGTGATCTATATAAAACAACAATGGTGTAGCTAATAAGTACTGAATAAAATTTTGTAAGGCATAGATCATGGAAAAGGCTTCGGACTCTGTAGTGGTATAATTCTATTCTGCAGGGGTCAACTTCCTACTAGAAAAGAAAATGGGATGATCCACAATACCTTCTCTTGGTTGAGCTAAGACAACACCAATGGCTATGCCAGAGGTGTCCACATGAACATGAAAAGGTTTATCCCATGAAGGAAAGTGCAAGATAGGTGTGGTAGTAAGTTTCTCCTTCAATATCTCAAATGTGTGCTGCTGCGACTCCCCCCCAGTAGAATGTACCTTTTCCCTTGAGCAATTCTTCCAAGGGCGTGCAGAAAATTTTGCATACCCTTTTATAAACTTCCTGTAATACCCTGTATGACCCAAAAATCCATGCACCTCACGCTGACTGGATTGGCGCTTTCAAGCCTATGATGACTGCAACTTTAGTTGGGTCAACATAATAACCCTTCCTTGCAGATAATGTGTCCTAAAAGTGTGCCAAAGGGAGTAGTAAAGATGCACTTCTTGATGTTCAATGAGATACTCAACTGTCAACATCTTTCAAAAATTAAGCGCAGATTGTCACAATGATCCTTAATCAGCCCATAGATGGTCCAATCATCAAGATAGACCTGTAAAAAGTTATGAATAAAATCCTTGAAGGCTTGTACCACTATTCTTGAAAATACAGCAGGTGCATTCTTCAATCCAAAGGGCATCACAATATAGGCAAAGCTTCCCCATTCAGTAGTGAAGGTGGTCTTCTCTTGATCTTCTGGGGCAATCCTAACCTGATGATACCCTGAAAACCCATCTGTAAATGAATATATCTCGTGCCCAGCCACTCCTAATATTTCCTCCGTGAATGGTGTAGGAAAGGGATCTGTAACACATGTTGCATTCAACTCTCTATAATCAACACAAATTCGAATCCTACCATCCTTTTTTATACTTATCACCATAGGACTAACCCATTCTGATTCATCCAATGGTCGACCGATCCCGTATTTCAACATCTTGTCAATCTCCTCTTTTAATTACTTGCACAAATTGGGATTCATCCAATATGGTCACTTCCTAACAGGGTGTGCACCTTCCTTGAGCTTTATCTTCATTTCTCCGAGTGATATATGCATGCCTTTAAGTTCATGGTATCCTCTTGGGAATAATTCCTCATAGTCTCGAAGTAACTCTACGATCTTTCCTGCCTCTAATTCTGACCAGTAATCCCCAATTATCACCTCCTTAGGTTTAGCTTTTGTGCCTATATTTACCTTTTTTGTCTTCATAGGTTCATGATATGCACACGCATCTACATCTGCACTGGCTAACACTTCGCGTGTTCCATGTGAATGATCCACATCCAAGTGCTCAACTTCCTCCTCATCAATTATGTAAACCATCTTCCCCTTATCTTTTTCCAGAGAAGCACGCACTCAAGTAATATGATATCATCTTCTTCATCCACAAAATGTGCCCATGTCTCTGTCTCACCAAATAATTCCTGAATAAGTTCTTCCACTTTCCCACTGTCTCCCATGGTTAAGCGCTTGATAAAGCTTAAAGTTGTGTTCACTGGTGGTGTAGATGAAAAGAAGTCAAAAGTTTGGATCATCCCTATAGTCAAAGTTTTCCAATTTCTAGTGTCGCGATGTAATTCAGCGTATACATACCAAGCACGCGTGTAACCTTATAGAGTAGAATAAAACTGATGCACCCAAAGTGAGGGAAGTAATGCTTCCTGTCCTATTGTGCAGAGTTTCTCACACTGCTAGATATGATGCTAAGTAGGTTGATCACCATGGTAAGGGAAATTTTTTGTAGGTGCATTACTTCTTGAAAACCTGGTTGATAAGGCGGTCCCAATTGTTCCCCATTCTAAAAGATTATCCCTGTGGACCACCCACCAGTGCGTAGTCTATCCCACCCAAAGTATATGACAGCATATCTCGTCGTTTAAGCTGGTCAGCCCAATTTGTTTCCATGGCCTGTAAGAACCTATTCAAATCTTCAGATCCAGTATAGTGGGGTACTTAGTGACCCATACATTGAACAAAGTCGAAAACCATTTTTGCAAGTTACTGCACATGCTTAATTTTGTGCCCCACCAGTTCATAAGTGCCATGAGCCTAATCATCACAAGAAACACTGGTAGTATCGTTGCTAATTGATTGATAATCTTCTCAATGAAGGATTCCTTCCTTAGATGGATCCTGGACCTTTAGGTCCCGAATAACGCATGTATATAGATTTTGTTCAAGTTCTTTTCGCTTAAAGGTTCCACGTACGGCATGGATTTCCCATCAGTCAATTGTATTATAACCCTTCCCTCCTTTATTCTCAAAGCTAATATACCCCTTGTTAAACCTCAAATCAGCATTGTTTGCATATCACCAAGGGCACCCAAGAAAAGCTGGGAAGCTGTATAATTCTGTAAGTGCTAGCACTTTGAAGTCTCCTGTGAACTTGGCCCCTTGTACAGTGATAGATGTATCCTTTAAAAACTCATATGGGAGTAGCTTTTGTTCTGTTTGCCATGAAAAATACATTAGATGATGGTTATAATGGGGGTCTCCCCATTTGTTCCCACACATCCAATGTAAGTGCATTTACTTCTTCACATGTGTCAATCAAAATATTGCTCAACAACCACCCGTCCACAACAGTCATTCAAAGTGATTTCCTTATTGTAATCAATGCTATCGAGGGGAAAGATTCACATGAATTATTTGTCTTTTAGTCTCAGTTCCCGTGTGTAGAGTATTCCCTTTCAACCAATTTCCCAATAAATGAATAATATTCTCCTGGTGCACAACGTTCTACATACCTCTCTAATGTCGTCAATATCCGACAGGACCTGTTTTGTATCCTTGTGGTCTAATTTCTGAGGCTACTCTTTCAAAACTTATATCTCATCTTGAAGGATTCTAAGGACCTCCATCATTTCCTGATAGACTTATTTCTGATGAGCTAGATTTTGATACCTAGCATACAAGACCTCCTCCCTAGTGATTTTCAGTTTCTGTTGCAAGATCTCTCTTGCGCATGCCGCCTCATCTCATGTGGTTATCTTGACTGTTACTACTTCAAGTTTTGGTGTTAACTTAGGCGTCCACTGATTATCTATCACGCACTTGATTCTAACCATCCTCGTGACCCCTTGTTCTCTTGTTTTTTCTGCTTACTAAGATGCTCATACAGGTCCAAAAACTCTTCATAACTATGCCCTTTTCCGTAAAATGAACAGGAAATATTCTGTGGGCATTCGCACCTAGAATAGTCAGGTGAACCACAAGTATAGCAAGCTCCTCGAGGTAATTCACTCCTTCCTCCACATCGGCCTCATCCTCCATATCCACCTTGATATCCTTGTCCCCTTTCACGAACCCCTTCAAACCTTTTGTCATTCTTGTCATAGCGCATTTTATTATAATCCCTATCTTGATGCTCATTCTTCCCTTTAGAATTGTCAGCCACACTTGCCTGTCTTACCCCCAATATCAATGGCATCATGGATTTAGCCAATCAATCTATAATCCTCAGTATCATGGGTCATGGACCTATAAATTTTACAAAAGGAGGATACATTCTTTCTGATCATGTGTTATAGTAGGGGGCAGTGACTAACATCATGATTTAAATGAAAAATCTCACATTCTAATAGCAACGAACGTACAGTTTTATGGGGGAAACTATCCTTGGTTTGGATTTCCACTTCAAAATCTGTACACTAGATTCTTGATCGCGTTTCATGAGTTGAGTTTTCTGATAATTTCTCTAACTATTTTACCGATAGCTATTATCTGAGCTTCTAAAAAATAGACTAACTCGAGTGTCAATACTCCTAACTACTTTAGCACATGTAAAGTGGCTTCCAATGCTTCGCGTGGGTCGGTATAAGTTTTATGTGACAGTGATCTTAGAAATGGGGTAATCATTCCCACAACAAACCATTGTGCATGCTAACTTGCATGAATGTCATAAGAGAGTTTGGATTGAAGCATTTTAAAACAAGCATCATACTCACGTACACTTTCAATAATGCCTTGCTTTATATCCTTGAGTGTACTTATACTCTTATGCTCAAACTCTGGGATATGGAACTCTTTCAAGAAATCATATTTTAATGCTGCATAGTCAATACAAGTTTGATTGGGATCAAACTTCCTATACCAGCTATGCGCTTGCGCTTGTAATTTAGTAGCAAATTGAATTGCCTTGTGCTCAGAGGCCATAATACCTTTCACATGCCACAATATTTCACACATATGAACATGTTCAGTAGCATCCTCGATACCTCTATACTTTGGGAGACAAAGGGACATCTCCATATAAATGTTCTGGGGTTGCTGCAGGCCTTGACCACCCGACCCAGAACCTCCTTGGTTTCCTCTTCCTCCAAAACCACCCAAACCACCGGAACTAGAACTACCGAAACCACCTGATCCTCCTCCAGGATTTGGAATAGGGCCCATGGATGCACTCCCCTGTATCCCAACAATGGTACTATACTGGACCTGTATAGTCTATGAAGTAGTCCCAGTTCCAGAGGTGAATCCCACACTCGGCACGCTCATATTCTGTGTAGATGATGAGCCTGAAAACGTACCCCCAAAGAATAATGAAGCTGTCTATGCTGCCATTGAGGTACTTGTTGTCTGACCTATTTATGTGCTTTTACTCCCTAAATTAAAACTATTTTTACTTGTTATACTAGACACTAGAAAACCAAGCATAAGGGCTAGGTCAGCAGGTTGGCTTAGATGCATGCCCATAGCCTAGGTCATATCTACTGGCATGCTTCCATGTGAGGCTAAAGAGGGTTCTCTATCATGCTTTCCTAGATGAGGGAGTTCCTGATGCTCTTGTTCTTCTTCCTCCCCATGAGCCTCAAATCCTTCATGAGCCATCTCTCTCCACAACACCATCCATTCTATAATTTCTTGTTTCTTGCATAATTCCCTCTCGTGCACCTCATCATACTTCAGCTGCCTCTCTTCCCTTTGCTGTGCTACCGCTAGGTCTGTCATCTTTCACCAATCCTATTCCTACCCCTGCACATGGAGATCCTTTTAGCTTTCTGTTAGTGCAAAATCACAGCACCCCTGGATGTTGATCAGATTTCTAGGTTGATCATACTAACATCCAGTGTGATTGCATAACATTGAATCCTTTCTCCAAGTGTGGGACTTGGAGAGTGAGAAAGGATTCTCCAGAGAAGGCTGGTTCCTATTCCTCTGTTCAGGTGCACACGAAATATGCAGAGGGTTTTCTCAAAATCTAATCTAATCTGCCAAGGAGACAAGGTAAGAAGATGCATAAAATAAATCTAAGCTAATAGAGGTGATGCACCGAGGAATGAAGAACATATGCTTTGCCACATTAAACATAGACCATGTAGATATAACACAACACCATGCACAGATAGCAAAAATGTAATGAAAGATCAAGAATGACAGTAATAAATATGTAAGAGGGTTTAGAAGCAACCACAGACACATATATATTGCTCAAGGATCGATTCAATACATTGCAATAGCTAGAAGGCAAAAAACAGTGTTACAGTCTATATGGGAGGTTTGAAAACTCAACAAATCTTCTTATGAACAGGAGAGAAGGGAGGGTGCAAAGCAGAAAAAAATGTCCCACCACAGAAAGAAACCCCTCCTTACAATTTAAAGGAAGAATGGGAGAGAAAAGAGAGAGGAATTCGAAATCTGCCCCAACCACCTCTAGGTTGCATTTAATTCGTCCATCATGGCAGAAGCGGTGGGTTCTGGCAAAGTGGTGGTTTGCCTAACAGAAGCAGCGAACTGTCTGCTGCATTAAAGTGGTTGTTGAAGTATTACTTCTGCTTGTTATTTCGTACCAGAGTTGTTTTCTCAATTTTCTCCCTCCGGACTGTACCAAAATGCAAGATTGACCTTGGAAACGTGTAGAGAATTTCAACAGCTTTCCATTGATATCAAGAACGTGCAAATCCGAGCTCTGGATCGAAAGATATGTCAATCTGAAGATTTAGGACACGGAACAGGCGAAAACGGATTTTTGAATTTCTTCCCGCGCTCTGCCACTTGGATGACACGTGGCGCGCTCTGATTCGCTGAATAATTCTCTCTCCTCTGCTTTTCGGCGGGCTTTCCTTTGAATTTTCCTCGTGGGTTCTTAAATGGGACACGCGGCACGATCCTATTTGTTCGGCTCGGTGCTCGAAAATTCGCCCTTTGACTTTTCTGACCTTTACTCCTATGAGGACACGTGGCAATTTCTCAATGGTTCTCGGGCCTGCCGGGTCTTCCGCGTACTTCGCGTCCATTCGTCCCGGATGTCCCAGTGCTGCTTGGGACAAAAACCTCCGATCCACCCGAAATGGGCTTCCTTGTCCCTCATTTGGCCAAAGACACGTGGCACCTTTTGATTGGCTTTCGGCTTCTTCGTGTATTTCGGGTCTTTTTGTCCCGGACGTCCTATTTTGATTTTGGACTTTTTGGGACAATTTCGGCCGGTTCGGGTATTTCTGACCCGCTTGTCCCAATTGCTTTTGGGCTAACTTGTCTCTTTTCGGCCGGTTCGGGTATTTCTGGCCCGCTTGTCCCAATTGCTCCCTCTAGAAGGACTTAGCCAATTTTTTCACTTTTTCCTGGATCAATCCTATTTGCCTTTCTGCAACTTTTCACACTTTCTCAAAACTTGCTCCTTCCTTCTTTGGCCTGGGGAGTTTAGAAAGATTCTTGAAGGGACCCTAGAGACCTGATTTTGCTCTGAATCAGTCATTTTTCTTGGAATTTGGACATCCTGATGCATGTTATCAAATTTACCCTGGGGGGTGAATTTTGGATAACAATTTGGCGACTCAGCGGGATCATCTGCCTGCTAGATGAAAGGCCAGTTACCTGAAGCCATCCATTGGGCATGGAGTTAAGCATTAACATGAAACAAGCCTGATACTGCAACTTCCCCTCAAGCAACACTCTGAACTGTAGAAAACAACCTGAGAGCAGCAAAACTTGTGCCAAAGCACTTAGGGAAAACAAAACTAATCTACAGCAAAACAATGTGCACAAGCACTTGGAGGAAAGAAAATCTAAACTAGTATTTACAGATGTAGTGAACCTCCCTCTAGAAGCAACGCTTGAGATAGATTCCATTTACTGGAATCTGCAGTTCTTCACCATCCAATGAGGCCAATTGGAAAGCATTGTTGTTCTTGCACTTTGTGACCATGTATGGGCCACTCCAAATGGCATCAAATTTTGAATGCCTTCCTGGTTTTGCTCTGTCCACATCCCATTTCAATACTAGATCTCCTATTTGAAAAGATCTATCTTTGGCCTTCTTATCAAAGGTCTTCTTGATCAAAGCCTGATCCTTTTCCATTGCTTGGAATGCCTGATCTCTGATTTCTTACAGCTCCATCAATTCTGCATATCTCACCTCCATGGGCCCAAACTCTAGCAACTCCAGCTGTTTCATGAGTTCCAACGTTGGCAACTCAAGGGACATGGGCAAGACTGCCTCTCTTCCGTAGACAAGCCTAAATGGAGAGTTACCTGTGGATCTTTTGGGAGTTATCCTATCTGCCCATAAGGATGATTTCAGTTTGGTATGCCAAGCCTTCTGATTCTCATCAAGAGTCCTCCTAATGATCCTCAACAAGTTTTTGTTTGTAGACTCGGCCTGGCCATTACCTTGAGGGTAATAGTTTGATGAAGTGCTCAGGTAGATTCCGTTTTTGACAGCCCACTCAGTAGCTTTAGATCCAATAAATGCCAATGCATTATCAGAGACTATTGTAGCAGGTACACCAAATCTGGTAGTTATTCCCTCATAAAAGTCCAAGATGCTAGACTCATTCGCCTCTTTGACTGCTACTGCTTCTGTCCATCTGGTGAAGTAGTCTGTGGCTGTCAAAATCCATTTGTGCCCTTAGCTCAAATTGGGATTGATGACTCCAATGAATTCCAGACCCCATTGCATGAATGGCTGGTCAACTGAGATTGGATGTAATGGGAGGGCTGCAAGTTTCTCTTTTCCTGTGAAAAATGCACAATTCTTACACCTCTTGATCAATGCATAGCAATCACTCAATATTTTAGGCCAATAATAACCAGCCTTCATGATTTTCAAAGCTGTCACTCTTGGTGCAAAATGGCCACTGGCTGGTCCATCATGAAACTCTTTTAATACCCTCTGGATCTGACCTGTGTTAATGCATCTCAGCAGCACTCCATTCAGGTCCTTTTTGAACAAAACTCCATCAATGATGGTATATGGAATTGCCTGCAACCTGAAGTGTCTTCTTTTTGCTTTGCTCATTTCTAGAGGGCACATACCCGTCTGTAGGAAATGTATCATATTCTGAGTCCAACAGGGAGTGGACATATCATCATTTTCCTGTTTTTTATCATCTTGTAATAGCAGGACAACGTCCTCTTCATCTTCTGGGCTGTCTGGTCGTTTGGAAGTGAGTTACTCGCACAAACCTTTGCCTCTTACCAGCTTGGTGATTTTGATCTCAATGTCATACTCCATGACACGGGTGATCCATCTTGCCCTTTTCTCATTCAAATCCTTGTTGAGGAGGAATTCCTTAACCCCAGCATGTGAGACCAGCAACTGGACCTTGTTGTTTGAGACTAAATTCTTAAATTTCTTCAAGCTCCTGATTACTGCAAGCACATGTTTTTCAATAAAAGAGTACCTCAATTCGCAGTCATTTAGGCTTTGGCTGAAGAAGGCAATCTGCTGCTCATCATTATCTTTATTCTGTTGCACCAAAATGGCAGAAATAGTGTCATCACCCCCAAATGCATAGAGGATGAAATCCTTGGAAAAGTCCGGGTTGATGAGAGTGGGTGCCTGGGAGATGGCTTCTTTGATTGCTTCAAAGCTCTCCTTGCCTTCTGCCGTCCATTTGAAAGCCATGCTTTTCCTTAACATTTTGGTGATGGGCTTGACAAGGGCTGCAAAGTTTGGGACAAACCTTCGAACAAAGTTTATCCTTCCCAGGAAACTCTGAAGAGCTTTCTTGTGACTTGGCAATGGTAGAGCCCTTATGGCTTCAACCCTCTCTGGATCAATTGCTAATCCTTCCTTGGAGACAATGTGGCCAAGGAGTTTCCCTTCTTGTGCAAGAAAGATGCACTTCTTAGGGTTTAAAGACACTCCAAACTTTCTACATCTCTGAAACACTTGCCTGAGGTGAAAGAGATGGTCTGCAGCATTTTTTGAGAAGACAGTAATGTCATCTAAGTATATCAGTGCTGTCTTGTTGATCAAGCCTTTGAATGCCATATCCATAGCTCGCTAGAATGTTGCTCCGGCGTTTGACAGTCCAAATGGCATCTTCTTGTAAGCATACGTGCCCCATTTGGTTGTGAAGGCTGTCTTGAACTGGTCTTCCTCCTTCACCATAATTTGATTGAAGCCTGAGTAACCATCAAGTAGCGAAAACCTTTCTGACCCAGCTACGACCTGCAATATTTGCTCCATGGAAGGGAGTGGATAATGGTCCTTGAGAGATGCCCTATTGAGGTCTCGGAAGTCAACACATAGCCTGATCTCTCCACTTTTCTTTCTGACCGGAACCAAGTTCGCAACCCAGCTTGAGTGCTTGATAGGGAATATAATTGCTAACTCAATCAGCTTGTCCAGCTCCTTTCTCATGAGAGGCTCCATGTGTGGATTGACTGGTCTCTGTTTCTGCCTGACAGGCTTAGTATTTGGATCCAACTCGATGGTATGCTGAGCTAAGTTGGGATTGAAGCCCTTTAAGTCTTCATAGCTCTAAGCAAACACGTCAAGGAATTCTTGACAAAGCTGTATGAACTCATATCTCTCTTGCTCAGTTGTCATTTTTCCAATTTGCAATGGCTTGTTCTCTTTTACCAAGATGGATACCGAATCTTCCCTCTTGACCTGAATATTTTCTTTCTCCTTTCTAAACTGATCATTGGGGTTAAAAATGGACTCCAAGGTGACAAGTCCCTTGGGTAGCTTGTCAGTTCTCAGCTGTATCACCTGGTCACCATATTGCTGTTCCAACTTCTCTTGATTCTTAGCTGAGAACTCAGCTTCTTCTTGCAAGAAGTGGATGATTTGCCGGTCATTCTCAAATACTTGCCAATTGACATTGTTATCCGGCACTGAAGGCCTCACAATCACGTGGATGTTTGGCTGTACCTTATCTTGTTGAATGTTTTCTACAATGTCAAAGGCTGCCCCTACTGCTGCAAGCCTGTCAACAGCTTGATTCTCTTTTTTGGGAATGGCCTTGATGCCGAAACCTTCAAAATCCTCCATGAGGTCCCACACCCTGTTCTTGTAGCATCTGAGTAGATCATTTTTGGCAGCATGCTGTCCCTTGACCTGATTTACAATCAGCTCACTATCCCCAAAAACTTGCAAGTTATTTATTTTTCTTTTTATTGCCCAATGCATCCCCTGCACCAAGGCTTTATATTCAACAGTGTTATTGGAGCATGCAAATTGAAATCTAAAAGCTGAATAATACTTTACTCCTTGCGGTGAAATAAGCATGGCTCCACCTCCTGTGCCTTGTCTACTCCTTGATCCATCAAAAAATAGTTGCCATACCTTGTTGTCATCCTTGTGGTTTGGCTTGGTGATGCTAGGAATATGTTGACTTTCTTCATGTATACAATAGACCCCCAGCTCAGATTCTTCTACTTCTTGATAAGGATCAAAAGCATGCACCTTGCTCGCCCATTCATCAAGAGTCAAATCTGGGATACTTCCAACCTTAGTGTCGGCTTCATCAGTGCCGAGGTGATCTTCTTGATCAAATGCTGAGCAATTGGTATTAACATGACTTGGAGTATAGGGTTCAATGTGGAAATCTGCAATAGGTTCTGACCTAATTGTAGCTTTAGTTCCATACCTCGTTCTGAATAGCATGTGTGACCAATCAGCAGATAAATATCCCCCAATCTTGGCAGTAAAGTCCCTTGACAAGCATAGGGCAAAGAGTGGTGGAAGGTCTATGACTGAGATGTCTTGCAAAACAACCACGTTGGGACATGCATGCAAGGTAAGACTCAAGTTTTTTATAACTCCAACTGTGGCTACCGTTGTCCCATCTAATTGCACTACTCCCTTAGTTGTTATTTCATACTGGAGCCCTAGCTGATCAGCTATCTGTTTAGGCATTACTGAACTACTTGCCCCAGAGTCAATCATACAATTATGTACCAACTTGTCTCCTATGATCAATGAAACATAAAATGGAGGGGGCTTTAGCATTTTACCTTGTTGTGCTCCATGATTACTTTCAGGCTAGGTAGCATTTATAAGCACTTTGTCTTGCCTCTGAACCTGCTGATTCGAAGTTGTCCAGTCCTTCATAGCAGCTTCAGCAAATCTCTTTGGCCTGGGATGGATAGAGATTCCCACATAGATATATTGACGTTTGTCTTCTTCATCTGATCAATGATACTGAATGGTGATGAAGGATCTCTCTGTTGTCCTTTGGTTTGCACATTTATTCCTTGTATGTGGGCAGCAACAGCTGGCATTTGGGTTGGCCTAGGGGCTGTTCTTGGCTGCCCTAGTGCATTTGAAACTGGGTTTTGCTTGCCAATCATTTGTGGAGCTGTGGAAGGTTGTGGATTGGCCGGGGCTAACGGCTGTTCCTCACCCAAATTTCTCCTTTTTGACCTTGTGTTGGCTGCAACACCTTGAGAGACTGCCTGATTCATACCACAGAAATCCTCTGCCTGCCAATTTACCAATGTGGTGTCATTTGGGGCAGGTTGCTGTTGGAATGTTTCTTGTTGTTGGCTATTTTCTTGACTACTTTCACCCTCCACACCAGCACTTGTTACCATTAAAGCTTGGGTTAAAGCACCATTATAGCACATGGATTGATTATGGGGTTCATTACATGGAAAACACCATTCATACTCTTGGGCAATGTTGTTTTGTGCTGGTACTAATGCCTTAGAGGCAGATATGACATTTGGATTATAGGGCTGGAATGGTCTATTGACAGGAGGCCTTGTTTGATTCATATTTGCAGCTGGATTAGGTGGCCTTTGAGGCTGATATGGCTACCTATTAGGTTGAGCTTGAGGCTGATATGAAGGTCTAAAGCCTTGAGTTTGTTGTCTCTTAAGTGTGACCAGCTCATTACCTAAATTTTGCAGCTGCTTCATGACTTCTTGAAGCTCATTTGGGGCACTTGGAGATGAAGTGGAAGCTTCATTGAACTCTGATTTCTAGGAGTGGGAGAAGGAGCTAAGACAGGTGCCTGACTAGTACTTGGGCTCTCTAAACTTGGATATAATGGCATTGGAGGCCTAGGAGCTAGCTTGCCAGCTTGAATCAGACAATTTTCAGCTCTAATGGCAATACTATAAGTAGCAGGGATAGTTGTGCCTCCCATGGATTGAATCAACATAGAAATATCAGAATTTAAAGCTTTAAGGTAGTATAGAAAAGCACCTTCTGCTGTTGGTCTGACTGCTACTGGAATTCTATCCCAAGATCTTTGAAATCTGAAGTTGAAGTCAGTTAGCTGCTCATTAGAAGCCCTCTTGATGGTTGTCAGCTGTTCCAAAAGAGACAAGTTGTCTCCCTTCTCTCCAAATTGATTATGAAGTGCAATACACAGCTGATTCCAGTTCGTGATAGAAGCAGCTTCGAGGCTCCTAAACCATTGCAATGCTTTTCCCTTGAATGAAGACGCCAGCAATTTGACAGCTACTTGCATCTCATTAATCTCATGGATTGCACAAATGTTAGTAATGTCCTTGACATGATCACCAGGAGTGGTCTGGTTTTCTCCAGTAAATATGGAATGTTCTTCAATGCTGCAACTGGGATTGGATTTTGTGCATTGAGGGCAAGTGGGCTGCTGCCTGTGAAGTTGACATAGGGGTTTACTGGTTGCGCCATTCTGAGTCGTCTTAAAACCCTTGTATATTGAAAGAAAGGCCTATCAGGTGGAGGAGTTGAGAGAGTTCTATTTGGTGGAGATGGAGACCTTTGAATCCTTCTTCCTCTTTGCCTTCTTCTTGGAGATAGTTGCAGGTATTCAAACGGCACTTCCTCTTCTCTAGCTCTTGACCTTGTGATTCTTCTCATAAGCTTTTAGGCCTGACTGCTGAAACTTAGTTGATTCTTCCCTTTGGAGTTGCCAGATATGCAGATAATAGCTCTTCTTAAGCAAGAAAATTGCAGCAGATGCACATCAACCTTGCTGCAATAAAAATGAGACTTCTGGTCCCACCGGGCGTGCCAAAACTGTTAGTGCAAAATCACAGCACCCCTGGATGTTGATTAGATTTCTAGGTTGATCATACTAACATCCAGTGTGATTGTATAACATTGAATCCTTTCTCCAAGTGTGGGACTTGGAGAGTGAGAAAGGATTCTCCAGAGAAGGCTGGTTCCTATTCCTCTGTTCAGGTGCACACGAAATATGCAGAGGGTTTTCTCAAAATCTAATCTAATCTGCCAAGGAGACAAGGTAAGAAGATGCATAAAATAAATCTAAGCTAATAGAGGTGATGCACCGAGGAATGAAGAACATATGCTTTGCCACATTAAACACAGACCATGTAGATATAACACAACACCATGCACAGATAGCAAAAATGCAATGAAAGATCAAGAATGACAATAATATGTAAGAGGGTTTAGAAGCAACCACAGACACATATATATTGCTCAAGGATCGATTCAATACATTGCAATAGCCAGAAGGCAAAAAACGGTGTTACAGTCTATATGGGAGGTTTGAAAACTCCACAAATCTTCTTATGAACAGGAGAGAAGGGAGGGTGCAAAGTAGAAAAAATGTCCCACCACAGAAAGAAACCCCTCCTTACAATTTAAAGGAAGAATGGGAGAGAAAAGAGAGAGGAATTCGAAATCTGCCCCAACCACCTCTAGGTTGCATTTAATTCATCCATCATGGCAGAAGCAGAGGGTTCTGGCAAAGCGGCGGTTTGCCTAACAGAAGCAGCGAACTGTCTGCTGCATTAAAGTGGTTGTTGAAGTATTACTTCTGCTTGTTATTTCATACCAGAGGCGTTTTCTCAATTTTCTCCCTCCGGACTATACCAAAATGCAAGATTGACCCTGGAAACGTGTAGAGAATTTCAACAGCTTTCCATTGATATCAAGAACGTGCAAATCCGAGCTCTGGATCGAAAGATATGTCAATATGAAGATTTAGGACATGGAACAGGTGAAAACGGATTTTTGAATTTCTTCCCGCGCTCTGCCACTTGGATGACACGTGGCGCGCTCTAATTCGCTGAATAATTCTCTCTCCTCTGCTTTTTGGTGGGCTTTCCTTTAAATTTTCCTCGTGGGTTCTTAAATGGGACACGTGGCACGATCCTATTTGTTCGGCTCGGTGCTCGAAAATTCACCCTTTGACTTTTCTGACCTTTACTCCCATGAGGACACGTGGCAATTTCTCAATGGTTCTCGGGCCTGCCGGGTCTTCCGCGTACTTCGCGTCCATTCGTCCCAGATGTCCCAGTGCTGCTTGGGACAAAAACCTCCGATCCGCCCGAAATGGGCTTCCTTGTCCCTCATTTGGCCAAAGACACGTGGCACCTTTTGATTGGCTTTCGGCTCCTTCGGCTTCTTCGCGTATTTCAGGTCTTTTTGTCCCAGACGTCCTATTTTGATTTTGGACCTTTTGGGACAATTTCGGCCGGTTCGGGTATTTCTGGCCCGCTTGTCCCAATTGCTTTTGGGCTAACTTGTCTCTTTTCGGCCGGTTCGGCCGGTTCGGGTATTTCTGGCCCGCTTGTCCCAATTGCTCCCTCTAGAAGGACTTAGCCAATTTTTTCACTTTTTCCTGGATCAATCCTATTTGCCTTTCTGCAACTTTTCGCACTTTCTCAAAACTTTCTCCTTCCTTCTTCGGCCTGGGGAGTTTAGAAAGATTCCTGAAGGGACCCTAGAGACCTGATTTTGCTCTGAATCAGTCATTTTTCTTGGAATTTGGACATCCTGATGCATGTTATCAAATTTACCCTGGGGGGTGAATTTTGGATAACACTTTCCTTGGGCTTATCTTCCAAGTTCAACGTTACCATTAGTATTTTGATTTCTAGTAGAATACCTTGCAAATACATCCCTCTAGGATACCGTAGGAACTGGAACTCTGCTACCTCTGGGCACAAATAAGTTGAAATTGAATACTCCAAAATATAACTGTTTAGGACACCACGAAACTAGGTATCTACCATGCGAGTCTAGTTTAGGTCAACATCATATAGCATTTGAAATTCCTCTGGTGTCCAAATAAGTGTGTGATACCTCCAATTCCACTTAGATGCCTATGCAGTCAACCATTCATATAATTCTACTAGAAAGATAATAAATAAGCTTTCATACAAACTGTCATACAGATTCTGCTCTACCCAAGTGTGTGCACTAAATCCGGATCCAGTGTCAAACCTCCATGCGTATTCTTCCTCTAGATCATGAATCCATTCTTCAACACTCACCAAAGTTAGCCGGTATGTATTCATTATGAACCATTCTGAAACAACTGAAAAAGAGGTCCCGGCAATGGAACCAATGATGCAGCCTAGAATTCTTAGTTAACACCTAGTTGCGCTGGCACATCACTCAGCCTAGGCTAAGTGCTCACCTGAAGCACGCAAAGGTACCGGGTCCCTCTTAAGAGTTGGTGTAGCAGAATGGTAGCATGATAAAGCAGTAAACATATATTTTTAGAAACTAAACCATATATTCATCTTTATACTGAACTAGATCTATAAGTGCTTAAATGTAAATCATCAGGATAACAATAATATACATTGACAAAACATATCAGACACCATTGTTTGGCCAATATTCTTTATATATTCATCATACCAATAATACAAAGGCTTCATACAATACCAGACATGTGTGCATGGATCTGTTACAATTATTCAGTCTCATGTACTCATGTATCTCTCATCCTTCAAAACATGTGTCTCTGTATATCTCTTACTAAGTAATTCATTATATATATATAGGGTGGGAAGCTAGCCCTTCACCACTTAACTCTACCAGAAATAGGTCGCATGCTAATAATAGCCACACGCCTTTTACAACTATAGCCATACATGCAAGTATGCTATCTATAGATCACTGATAGTTAACTATAGTGGTGGATCTATTCTTAGATTATGCCCATGCAAGAGTGAGTTGACATGCTCTTCAAAAATATCCATGAAGAGTGGTGCACAAGTCTTGGCATCACTTTGTGTGCTCCGTACGCCAATCTCTAAGAATAGATCTGATCTCCAAAATCAGCTAAGTCCTAAAATTCTGACTCTATACCTCTGTGTGTGACACCTTCCTATACCTTGATGCCTTTTCTCCTGTGCTGTTCTCCTGCGCGGACTCTATGTGAAATTTCAAATAAGTGTTTTCTTTGATCAATAGGTACCCTTAAAATTTCATTCCCCAAGATTTTTGACCATGCTGGAGAAGAATCGAAGCCATACTGCATTAAAAATGGTGGTTGAATGTCAGTTCTTCTCTTTTCCCCATGCCAAAGGAATTTTTCTCATTTTTCTCTCACTAAAATCCACCAAAAAACAAAATTTAATATTCCATCATGTAGAGGACTTCAATATCTTTCCAATGACACCAAAATCAAGAAAAACTGAGATCTTGATGGAAAGATATGCCCCTCTAAAGACTTCGGGAAAAACAGGGGCAAAAATCGGGTTGGCGGGCCGAAACCTAAAATTTTTCCCCTTTTTTGAATTTGGGAAAAATTCCCCAAAAATATCCATGCCCCACCACTCTGCCACCACATGGCACTTCATTATTCATCCATGGGTTGAAATGGCTATTTTACGCTTTTTTGAGCTTTGGAAAAAATTCTAAAATCGCTCCGTGCCCCACCGACCTGGTACACATGGCACACTTTGATTTGGCATGGGCTTGGATCAATTCTCTTTCTTATGCGGGCCCACGGGAAAAAAAAATTCTTTACGCCATTTGCGACACTTTGGAAAAATTGTCAAATTCCCCTCGCGCCCCCGACCTCTGCCGAGAACAAGACATGTGGCACATTCTTATTAGTCCACAGGATTTAAATCAAAATTTTCATTTCCTCCTTGTTGGGCCTGCGAGCCAATTTTTTCCCTTGCACCATTGCTTTTTGGAAAAAATCCAACATTTTCTCCACCCTTCCGACTCCCACTGTCCTTATGCACACATGGCAGCCTCCTATTGGTTTGCAGGGCTTTGGGCCAAAAATTTTCTTTGTGCCCCCACCGAGCCCTTTGGAATTTTTTCTAACTTACCTCCACCGACCCGCCATTCTACCACCACGTGGCACATTCCCATTGATGGCAGACCTTCCCATGGAAAATTTCCCTCAAAAACTCTGCCGAGTCAAAACTTGCAAAATACAAGGAGTTAGAAGGAAAATTTTACCTTTCTGGAAAGGTGAGAAAATTCTCTATCTGATGAAGCCATTTCTAGATAATTTTGAGTGCCTGAAAAGTGAAAAAAATTGACTGAGGCACAAGGAAGGAAGTAATGAAAGAAAGTTAGTCAAAATAAGCAAAGGGCTTATTTTGAATAACAATTTTGGTGACTCAGACGGATCATCTACCTGCTGGATGAATGATCAGTGGCCTTTAAAGCATCCATTGGGCATGGATTCATCAACTTAACTGCTAGGTACTCTCAACTCATTAGAAAATTTCTATAAAGAGGATTGTGAGAGTAGAAAATCACTTGATCTGGAACATGGCCTATAAAGATGAATCCTTAGGACAACAAAGTCTGTGCCAAAGCAGTTAGGGAAATGAAAAACTAAGCTACAACAAAACAATGTGCATAAACACTTGGAGGAATGAAAATCTAAGCTAATATGTACAAGGTGAGGAGTTTCCCTTCTAGTAGCAATGTTTTAGGTGGATTCCATTAAATGGAATCTGCAATTCTTCACCATCCAATCTAGACAATTGGAAGGTATTGTTGTTCTTACATTTTGTGACCATGTAGGGGCCACTCCAAATGGCATCAAACTTTGAATGCCTTCCTGGATTTTCTTAGTCTGCATCCCATTTCAACACTAAATCTCCAACTTGGAAGGTTCTAGCCTTAGCTTTCCTATAAAAGGTTCTCTTGATCAAGGATTGGTCCTTCTCCATTGTTTGGGCTGCATGCTCTCTGATTTCTTGGAGTTCCATCAATTCTACATATCTAACCTCCATGGGTTAAAACTCCAACAATTCCAATTGCTTCATGAGTTCCAACGTTGGTAACTTAAGTGACATAGGCAAGATTGCCTCTCTTCCATAAACAAGTCTGAATGGAGAGTTACCGGTGGATCTCTTAAGAGTTATCTTATCAACCCATAAGGATGATTTTAGTTTAGTATGCCAAGTCCTCTGATTTTCATCAAAAGTCCTCTTGATGATCTTTAACAGGTTCTTGTTGGTAGACTCAGCTTGGTCATTACCTTGGGGGTAATAATTTGATGAAGTGCTTAGATAGATCCCATTATTAACAACCCATTTAGTTACCTTTGATCCTATGAATGCCAACGCATTATTTGATATTATAGTGGCGGGTATGCCAAATCTGGTTACTATCCCTTCATAGAAGTCTAGAATGCTAGATTAATTTTCCTCTTTGAGTGCCACCGCCTCAGTCCATTTGGTGAAGTAGTTTGTTGCTGTTATAATCCACTTGTTTCCTTGGCTTGAGTTTGGGTTAATGACTCCAATGAAGTCCAAACCCCATTGCATGAATGGCTGGTCAACTAAAATTGGGTGCAATGGAAGGGCTGCTAATCTTTCCTATATTGTGAAGAATGCACAATTTTTTCACCTCTTGATCCATGCATAACAATCACCAAACAGCTTGGGCCAATAATAGCTAGCCTTCATAATCTTGAGGGCTATCAATCTTAGAGAAAAATAACCCCTAGCTGATCCACCATGGAACTCTTCTAACAATCTCTTAATTTTATTTGTCCCAATGCATCTCAGCAGCACTCCATTTATAACCTTTTTGAACAAGACACCATCAACAAGTGCATATGGAACAACTTGCAATCTGAAGTGTCTTCTCTTGGTTTTGTTCATCTCTGGAGGGCATAGGCCTATTTAAGAGAAGTACATTATGTCTTGGGTCCAACAAGGAGTGAGCATACCATCATTCTCTTCTTGAACACCTCTTTGTTCTTGGTTGTCTTTCAACGCCAAAACAACATCCTTCCCATTGCTTGCTTCCATTGATTTGCTCAAGACCAGCTTCTCACACATTCCCTTTCCTTAGACCAGCTTGGTGAATTTGATCTCAATGTCATACTCCATGACATGAGTAATCCACCTTGCACATTTTTCATTTAGGTCTTTGTTGAGGAGGAAGTCCTTAACTCCCACATGGGAAACCAGCAGTTGAACCTTGTTGTTTGAAACTAGATGCTTAAATTTCTTCAAGATCCTAATCACTACAAGAACATGGTTCTTAATGAAGGAATACCTCACCTCATAGTCCTCCAAGATTTGGCTAAAGAAGGTAATTGGCTGCTCTGCATTTTCTTTGTTCTGCTGCACTAAAATTGTAGAAATTATATCATCACTACCAAATGTATAAAGGATAAAGTCTTTAGATAAATCTGGGTTAATGAGAATTGGAGCTTGTGAAATAGCCCTCTTGATTGCCTCAAAACTTGGCTTACCTTCAGTTGTTCATTTGAAAGCCATACTCTTCTTCAACATCATAGTTATTGGCTTGACAAGGGCTACAAATTCTGGAACAAACCTTCAAACAAAATTGATTCTTCCCAATAAACTTTGAAGGGCCTTCTTGTGACTTAGTAATGATAGTTCTTTTATTGCTTCAACCCTCTATAGATCAATTTATAATCCATCCTTGGAAATAATGTGGCCTAAGAGCTTTCCTTCATGAGCTAGGAAAATACATTTTTTGGGATTAAAGGATACCCCAAATCTTCTACATCTTTGGAACACTTGTCTCAAATGAAAGAAATGATCTGCTACACTTTTAGAAAATACAGTAATATCATCTAGGTATATCAACACAATTTTGTTCATCAATCCCTTAAATGCCATATTCATTACCCTTTGAAAGGTAGCTCCAACGTTAGACAACCCAAATGGCATTTTCCTATATGCATAGGTTCCCCATTTGGTGGTGAAGGCTGTTTTGAACTGATCATCCTCCTTTACCATGATCTGATTATACCCTGAATAACCATCTAGCAATGAAAATCTCTCAGATCCAGAAACAACTTGTAAAATTTTATCCATAAAAGGAATTGGGTAATGATCCTTGAGGGATGCTTTATTTAAATCTCTAAAGTCTACACACAATCTGATTTCTCCACTCTTCTTTCTAACTAGAACCAAGTTTGCAACCCAACTTGAATGCTTGATGGGAAATATGATACTTTTCTATTGGGCCCCTATTATAGCTTCCAAATCTTAAGGGCGCATAGCCATACGTGGCAAGAGGAAGTGTGCAAGTGAAGTCACACAAGGTAGTACTCAAAAGGATTCTTGGAGAACCCAGGGCACGCACCGCGTGAAGAACAATTTGGGACTTAGCCATTTTTGGCCTTTTGGGCAGGACACATGAAGAATGTGTTCCATTTGGATAAGGTTCCAGCCTGGTGATAGGGTGTTCTAGAAGGAATATACCTTATGATAGGAAGATCTTAAAAGATAATCATGACATGGAGAGGCATGCGCCTGTGGCTACCCACACCTTGACACTTGGGGCCAGATCTAAGACTGGAGAGGAGTTTATTAGAGCTCAGATGCCTATTTATACGTGTGCCCTTAGAAAAGAGCAGGGAGAGAAGTAAGGTAACAAAGATCTGTAGAATTACTGTGAGAACTATGGGATGAAAATGGGTAAAGGATTCCAGTAAGGATGTAATGGGAAAATGGGGAATGTAAATTTTATTTTGTGAGAATACATGTATGGATCCAGATATGGTGCATGACTATGGTCTGCCTCTCTGTGATACTTTGTAGCAAGACTATGAATGAATATGATAAGGTTACCATCATGTTTACATTAAGATCTCTTTATGTACTATTTGCATGTTTTTACTCTGCTTTTGATCTTGTATAATCATGGACCTTACTTGAATGGTTAAGTATATTTGTGGATTTACAACTTCTTGGTTCTGTTATTTCTTTTGTGCACTTTGTTTTTGTTATGACTGAAGGAGTGTAGAAGCCGTCCTGAGCTCTATAGCTTCTTCATGTCTGTTAAATCACTAAGTCAGAATCATGAACTATGCCTTCCACTAGACTCACATAAAAGAGAGACTTGGCTCCCTCTCATGTGCCTCAGGTGAGTGCCCAGTGCCCACTGGGTGATAGGCCAATGCACATGAGGTTCCCTTGTTCTTGGTGGGTGCAAAAATGACTACATTTTGGTTCTGTTTCCGAGACCTCTTTTCAAAGTTGTAGTGGAACATGGCATACATCATGATCTGTGCAAAAAGTGATGGCGGAGTGCTTAACACTTGAAGGTGTTGAAGACTGGTTTAAAATCACGAAGGATGAATTCACCCAAAGATTCAATACTAGACCTAGGTTTAACACATGAAGATGGGTGGAGGACACTCTTTATCATGAGTTGTATGAAACCTTCTTCTATTGTTTCCCAGTAGAGTTATTCAAATGGCTCTCGGCTTATACATCTAGATCAGGGTGGTATTATAAGTCACACCCTTGGACCCAAGAAACATATCAGAACTTGCAAGATGTTGATCTAATGTGGACCCGTGCTATAGATCATTGGTGGAAGGGAGTATTGACTAGTTACACTCTGGAATATGCCATTTCCATGTATTCCTGTCTAGAAATTGCTGAGTTTGAGTTCTTACGAGAGCCCAGGGGATCATTTCTACATGTCATTCCCCTTACGATCAAAATCTTGATGGTAACCATGGGTTTAGAGGCATTTCCTATGGTTAGCTAAACCACCCTGAGCACTAGGTGAGGAAGCCAGGTTGGGGAAAGATGGTTGATCTGACGACTAAACAGGAAAGGGAGGAAAGACAACTCAAGTATAATGAAGTGTGTGAAAAGGAGATCGATAGACAACATGGGATTACAAGTGGGTTATGGAGCCAGACATGGTGAAAGGAGTTGAGGTTCACGCAGAGGATGTGGAACCCTAACAATGTTTGGTAGCCCATCTTGGTAAGCACAGGAGAGAAAACCTTGTGGCTTCTGATGAGAGTCCATTGTGTAGATAAAGAAGAGTTGTTGGCATGCATCTGACCCAACCTAGTAATCAAACCTTGGTGCTTGGTTTGTTCGAACAAGGTAGAAGTACAGTTGATCCATTTGATATTAGTAGAAGCAACTGATCAGTACCTAGAAGATACAATTTCTCATTTGGGACTTCTATGGCTTCACACACTATTCCAGTATTTGGTGGAATGTTTGGGCAAGGCACATACACAGCTGGTTTTGGAAGCACACTAGGAAGTGGTGGAGGAAATATGACTGGGAGTGGTACTAGTTCACAAACTGTCAGTGCACAATTCAGTGGGATGATGGGAGCATTCAACATGACAAACACAGGCCCTGTACCTAACACAGGAGGATCTAGAGGTGGAAGTGGTGGAGCTGGTGGCTCAGGATCTAGTGGATCCGGCAGAGGAGGAAACACTGGAGGAAACCAAGGGACTAGATTAGGAGGACAAGGGCCTCAGCCACTTCCACAAGTATTTTTTGAGATGTCTCTACACTTACCAGATTATAGTGGGATAGAAGATGCTGAGGAGCATGTGCATAAGTGTGAGCTGCTATGGCATGCGAAGGGAATCACGACCCAGGATCGAAAGGCCAGTCAATTTGTGATGACCTTGTAAGGATGCGCGCATAGTTGGTATAGAAAGTATGACCCTCATCAAAATGTTTTGGATTATACTGCATTGAGAAATGCATTCCTGGTGGAATTCCACATACCTGAGTTTGAACAGAAGATCATTAGCTCTCTTAAAGACATCCAGTAGGGCATGGTAGAGAGTGTGCAGGAATATCATGTGCATTTTAAAACTCTTCTGTCTAAACTATATTATGATATTCACCCTTCACAACATGCTCTATGGTTTTTCATAGTGTTGATCACACACTTTAGGAGGGCTTTATCTCATAAAACATTCACGGACCCGCGTGAAGCGATGGAAGCTACTTTGCACGCTGAGGTAGTTGGTAGTGTTGACACTGGTGTTAGCCCATTTCTAGAGGCTCAAATTACTGCCATGGCTAAGCAATTGGAGAAATTATCTACAAACACAGTTCTAGAGATTCACGGAGGGATGTGGTGCATGGATTGTAACATAGAAGGGCACATAAAGGATAATGGTGGGGTATGTACTCGAAAGGTAGTACATGCCGTAGCAGTAAGCTGCGAAATATGTCACGAGGACCATGATGCAAGTAGGTGCCCACTTTTACACTACGCGATCCACAAAAATGTATCTTGTTATTGTAATATATGTACCTCAACCACACATGACACCAAGGATTATAGATTGATTAACTAGATTCATGAGGTAATTGATCTTGGTGTGCACTAGACTGGCATTGCCAGCAATTCTAAAGGAGATGACCATGGGTATGGAGAATGTAGAGGTGGAGATGTGCACAGAAGAGGGTTTCATGTAGGATTTCATGGTCATGGTAACCACAGAGGAAGAAGTGAGTTCCCATGTGGAACATGCTTTAATTGTGGAGCCACAGACCATTATAAGCGCGAATGTCTAGATCTTCTACAATGCTCTTGGTGTGGAAAAAAACATAAGTACGAAGAGTGCCCAGAGTTATATGAACATATGAGTCAGCAGTACCAGAAGGATAAGGGAGCTACCATGGTGAGTATTAAGAAGGCTGACGTGCAATGGATTTTGCGAGTAATACATGAATTAGAACTAGAGCCTGTTATGGTAACAACAAGGGCGGAATCTGTGCACGCAAGGGAAACACCTAGGCAGAGACCTCTGGTTTCGAGAGAAGAAGTATTACATGGGAAGTATCCAAACCCAACTCACCAGAAAGAAGTCTACCAGGAAACCATGGATGTAATTCAAAGCTTACAAGGGGAGATCCAATGCTTAAAAGAGCATACTAGAAAAGATGAGCAAAGGAGACCAGTAGAAGCACCAAGGGATGACTTGGATGAGGTTAAGAAGGTGTGTAAACTACTGAGGTAGGAGAATATTATTCCCCTACTAGGGGCATGGTTGAGAGAAAAGGTGCTGTGTGCCGGGGGAGAACATGAAAGGTAGATCCTGCATGCAAACCTCCCACCTCACAGCCTTGATTATGACAAAGAGATTACCTTGAATGCAGTAGTGGATGGATGGTTGCTTAGCAACATCCTCATTGACACAGGCACGGAGGTTAATGTTCTCACTTTGGATGCCTGGCATCAAATGGGAAGACCTGCATTACAGCCATCTTCAAATGTGTTGTATATGGAAAATAAGAAAAAGGCAATGCCCATAGGTGTCTTGAAGGATGCGACCATTACCATTCAGGGGACTAGGTTCACTGGGGATTTTGAAGTCTTGGCACTTGCCGAGGTAGATAATTTCCCAGCTCTACTTGGGTGCCCGTGGTGTTATAAGAATAATGCAGACCTTCGGTTTAACAAGGGGTACATAAGCTTTGAAAACAAGGAAGAAAGGGTAGTTATACCATTGGTTGATGGGAATTCCACCCCCTATACTGAACCCCTTGGAGAGGAGGTCCTGGACAGAATATATGTGTGCTCCATAAGAGATCCAGAGACCATCCACCCTACAGAAGGAGTCATCTAGTTTGATGATGCTCAATCTATCAGTGATACTACCAGTATAGCCTGTGATAATTGGGTGCATGGGACTTATGAATTGATTGGGTGACATCTGAAAGGATCAGTGACCAAGGTAACAACGGCACGTATAGTTTGGCACCTAGGAGGAAAGGAAATAACCAAGTATTATGGGGATGCATACCCTGAGGTCTTTTTGAGGGAAATGGAAGCTCAATGGAGGGAGGATGAGTGACGAAGTATGCTAGGTTATGTTTTGATAGGAATAGTAACAAGGTGGTGGGCCGCACATAGTGAAAACTTGTTGGAGTGGCGTGAAGTTAGAATTGCGCTCACTGTCTGATTCTCAAAAAGTAACATACCCACCACTATCAAGGATTACAATGGCAATGGACCCGCCTCTTCCCACATCTAGGCATGTGAGAGAGTCTGGGGAGAGGGTGCAGGAAGCTTTAACACCCTCCCTTTGGGTGCACAAGTTGTATTTAACACTACAAGGATGTGCATGTGCTTGGTACATCCATTCTAAAACACACCGCCAAATGGGAAGTTGGCAGGAATTAGCGGCTGACTTGATTCACACATTTGAGTACCAAAGTACCAAGCAACCAGTTGATGAGGTGTTGCAGACTATCAAGCCCCTCACCCTGGGGGATTGCACCATGGTGGAAGATAGATTAGTAAACTTACTTGGTGGACCTAGCTTAGAAGCACGGTTCAAAGAGGAGGAACCAGAAGACATACAATTCGAGCACGCATGTGCTGAAAAGGAGAAAGGAAAGATGGTATACGTTGTTGATGGAGAGGAGGTGGAGAGCCTAAATTTCGACCATTTGGTTGGAGTGCGCAAAGTAGTTGATAGTGAGGATGCATGTGAGCGTGTATATCATGAACCACTCAAAACCAAGAAAGTTAACATCGGCTCGGAAGAGGAGCCCAAGGAAGCTATCATTGGGGACTACTGGTCAGACAAGGAAGTATCAAAGATCATCGATCTCTTGCACGAATTTGAGGATTTATTCCCACGTGGATACCATGAGTTGAAAGGCATCCACCATTCATTGGGGGAAATGAGGATAAAGTTGAAAGATGGTGTGCGCCCGATCAGGAAGAGGCCTTACAGAATGAATCCCAACATGCGCGTAAGGGTTAAAGAAGAACTAGACAAGATGATAGCATCCGGTATCATTGAAGCTGTGGAGGAATCAGAATGGATAAGTCCAATGGTGATTAGCATAAAGAAGGATGGGAGGATTAGGATATGCATGGATTACAGAGAATTGAATGTTGTTTGCATCATAGATCCTTTTCCCACCCCCTTTACTGAAGAGATTTTGGAAGGAGTTGTTGGGCGCGAGGTTTATTCCTTTACGGATGGATTCTCAGGATATCACCAAGTAAGGATTGCCAAGGAAGACCAAGAAAAGACAACTTTCACCACTGAGTGGGGAAGCTTTGCATACACGGTCATGCCCTTTGGGCTGAAGAATGCACCCGCTGTATTTTCACGCATAGTGGTACAAGCATTTAAGGACTTCATCCACAAGTTCCTTCAGGTATATTTGGATGATTGGACAGTGTATGGATTGGTCAGGGACCATTGTGATAACTTAAGGTTGATGTTTGAGAGATGTCGGCAGTTGAGGATCTCCCTCAACATCAAGAAATGTATCTTTGCAACTCCTTTTGGAACGTTATTGGGGCATATCATATGTAAAGAGGGCTTACTGGTGGATCCCGCGAAGGTTGCAGTTATTGTGGGATTAGGGGAACCTACCAGCCAAAGCATGTGCATGGATTTCTTGGACACACTGGGTACTACAGAAAGTTCATTAAGGGATATGCCAATATCACCGTGCCTTTGGAAATATTGCTCAGACATAAGAGTACCTTTCGGTGGGGAGAGGCGCAGTAGGTGGCATTTGACACTCTAAAAGAAAGGCTTATCACCGCACCTATTCTACGATTCCCATCCTGGGATAAACCTTTCCATGTCCACGTGGATGCCTCTGGTACAGACAATGGGAGCCATTCTTGCTCAACTAGGAGAGGGGATTGTTGATCATCCCTTGTGTTTTGCAAGTAGGAAGTTGACACAAGTAGAACAAAATTATACAATGACCGAGCACGAGGCATTGTCAATGATCTACGTGCTCCACAAATTCAGACAATATCTGCTAGCAACTCCCTTCATATTCTACACTGACCATATGGCCTTGAAGTATCTAGTAAACAAAGTAGTGTTGCAAGGGTGCATATGCCATTGGGTACTTTTATTTCAAGAATTTGAGTTCAAAGTGGTGGTAAAACTGGGAAAGAACAATTGTGGGCCAGATCATTTATCAAGGATTGATTCAGGAGAGGATGTGCAGAGTATCAAGGAAACCATGCAGATGCACAACTATTTAGATTGCAACGCACGCGCCCTCAGAATTAGAATACATTGCCATTTTTCTTAAGGAAGGTGTGGCACCCAAGGGGATGAATGCTCTGGAGAGGAAAAGGTTAGCCATACGCACTACACCCTTCATGTTGATCAATGGGGATTTGTATAAAATGGGCCACGATGAGGCTTTGTGTCGGTGTGTATTAGAACATGAGTGCGTAGCTATAATAGAGGAATCCCATAGTGGGATTACCGGAGGACACTATGTAGGGAACGCGACCATGTGCAAGATCCTAGTCATTGGACTATGGTGGGAGATGATTCACCAGGATTGTATTGAGTTTTGCAAGGCCTGTGACCACTGCCAGCACCTTGGAAAACCTGGGAAAAGGGATGAGATGCCCTTGCGCCCCATCGCCAGCGCGAAACCTTTTGAAAAGTGGGCAATAGATTTTGTCGGACCAATCTCACCAGCTGCGTGAAGGACTAACTCGCGGTATATCATTACCTGTATTGATTATCTGACAAGGTGGGCAGAGGCCGTGCCCACTAAGGATTGCACCATAACCACGGCTGCTAGATTTTTTTGGGAGAACATTATCAGCAGGTATGGGTGCCCATTAAGTTTAACAAGTGATAGGGGCACTCACTTCTTAAATGAAACAATCAGGATTCTATTGGTAGAATTCATGGTAGCCCATCACAAGACTACCCCTTATCACCCTCAGGAAAATGGGACTGTAGAGGCATTTAACAAAATCCTTAGTCACACATTGACTAAGATATGTGATGTGGGTAGGTAGGATTGGGATGACAAGGTATCAACAGTTCTTTGGGCATATAGAACAACATATAAAAGGTTGAACAAGGCCACACCATTTCAACTGGTGTTTGGCGCGGAAGTAGTTTTTCCAGTAGAATTTATGTTACCATCTCTGCGTATAGCACACAGGAGGGTTGGATGATGAACAAGTGCTGGAAGAGAGAATTGATGAATTGATAAAGTTGGATGAAAGGTGCTCACTAGCAAGATGGAGCCAAACAACTGAAAAAGCTAAGCAAAAGGCATGGCATGACTACCACATTAAGAACAAATAGTTTGAGGTTGGCCAGATGGTATTGCTATATGATTCAAAATTTCTACGCCATCCTAGAAAGTTGAAGGTGCATTGGTTGGGTCCTTATGTAATTTCATACATCCTTGATTCAGGCGTGTGCCAGTTACAAGCGCTGGATGGAACAAAATTACCTGGACACTTCAATGGGAGTAGGCTGAAGCCCTACTATAAATAATGCTTCTTGGTGTTTGTAAATAAGGTAGTTTTTCCAGTTAGTTTAGCATTTCCTTTTATGCTTTTCCTTTCTTGTTTTTCCCTTTCACGTTGTTGTCTTGTTTCGCACCTTGGGCACCGGTAACCTTATTACTTTTTGACTTATGAATGCGCAGAGGACCGCGCATCGATTTAGTGTGGGGTGAGGTGATAAAAAGAGGCATGAAGTTATTCTGCAGGAGGATTGGGTTGGCAGACCATTCAAACTGGCCCTGTTGAAAAGATGCATTAGGAGAAAAGAAGGTAGATGGGTGGCAAAATAAGGTTACATTGGAAATCCACGTACAAAGGAGAAAGCACAAAAACATGAGGTAGGTGAAAGCAAGAATCATAAGGATGGAAGAGGTGCCTTTGGCACTGGTAATACATGTGTAAGAGTCTTCTGTCAAGATGGATTGTCTGCGCGCTAGAAGGTTGGAAAAGTTTTCACACAAGGTTTGGGTGCGGGTGAGGATTGGGCGTGGGTGAAAAACCTTTCATGCAAGGATTGGGTGCAAGGAAAAGCACTGAAGTCGGGTTTGTTTGAAAAATGCCACATTAAATATTGTTGTACGGTGGTAGGTAGCCTAGCCTTTAATGCGTAAAAGTAGGAAAAGCTATAAATACAAGGATGGGTAGTTCATTATTTTACTTTGTGAAAACAAGGAGAATGATTTTCTTTCAAGAGCTAGGGTTTCGAGAGCTAACTCGTGCGAAGGAAAATCTCAAAAACTCACGTGCAATCGGTCCGTTAGATCTACAAACCAGAGCAGAAGTGATTCACGGGTGTGAGGAACATTGTGAAAGAGCGTCGTGATCGAAGGAGGAAAATCAAAGATTAGGGTTTGTGCTCTAGGGCACGGGGTGTGCGAAGAAAACTCTCAGACAACTCAAAAGTAACCAGGGAATGAAAGAAAAGGGTAAAATGATGGCCACAAAACCAATTGATAAGCCTACAGTACAATCCAAGAAGGGAAAGGGTAAGGGAAAAGGAAAGAAGAAAGAAGAAGAAATCCCCTTGGATACCAATGAGGAATGGTACTCAGAGATGCAATACCCAGATGGGGTTTTACTAGGGCAAGAGTGGGAGTCCCACATCAAACAGATGACCATGATCGATTACAATTACCGGTCGAGTATAATCGTGAAGGAAATGGCACTAGAGCTAGTGCTCCCCACAAACAAATGAACGCCTAACGGGATGTCGATCTACAGCAACGTAGTCAAGGTGAAAATGGAGAAGGCAGGGCTTCTCCAACTTTACGAGTTTCCCTACTTCGGAAATCCTGAGCACCTGTACCAATGGTTAATGACACGCATACACAAAGATTTCTTCTATTTCACAGGGCACAAAATGTGCATAACTCCCTAGTTAATCTCACACTTTACAGGCCTAAGCTGTAAAGGGGATGCGATCATAGATGACCTCCAAGATGAGGAAGTAATTAAAGAAACCATTACATCCCAGGATTATAAGAAGGGATCAAGGTACTACGACATCGCGGATATCAGTGATCCGGTGATGAAAATGGCCATGCACCTCATTTCCAAGCTGAATGGACAAGAGAGGTGGACCCAGGTGAGCAAGCCCTGGTTGAATGTCTGTAGAAAGGTCACAGAAGGCACCATGTACAACATCTCCCAGTACATAGCAGACGAGATCATAAGCAGCACAGAGAATGGAGGAAAGATCTTGTTTGGAAACATCCTATTGACCATTGTGTTCTTAGAGATCAGGGTGCCAGATGCATCTGATAAGTTCGTATGGGAGTACCCCGATGAAGACCCTTCACCCGTGGATAGGTTCCAGAAGTATACTTGTGAGTCAATGACAGGGGTGCACAAGGTGTGCTTAGACAAATGGTACACGTGCCTTAGGAATGCATTCAGGGCTGAATGGAAAATTCCTGAACAACTCCCCATGGTGACTGAAGGAGAAGCAGAGTTTGCGGTATACCAGCACTTCTGCATTGGTAGATTCATCTTGGTGGATGGACAGTTGGAGTCCCTGGTGCAAACTCCCCTTCTCATTTACTGCCCAATTTTTCTAGGTGGGAGTGAACAGATATAAGGAGTCGAAGAAATTGAAACTTGACCTGTCCACCCTTGACAGTGAACACAGAGAAATGAGAAAGAAGTTGGTCTACCTGGGGAAGCGCACGTACATTGAAAGGTACGTGTCACAGGATGTGCACATTGTAAGGCCACTGACCTTACCGATTGCTGAGAGTGCTACTGCCAGAATCTACCTACACATAAGGCCAAAGTTTGAGAAGGGCGTGTACGTAGAGAATGAAATATCCATCCCAGATGACCCCATGGGAAGGAAGAAGCCAGTGCCAAAGCACAAGGAGAAAGAAGAAGAAGAGGAAGAACAAGGGGTGGTGGAAAGGTAGAACGTAGATACTAAACAGGGCCGAGTACCTACGTTTGGAAGAAGAGGAGAATGGTGGTCAGGGAAAAGACCCCAGAGCCTGCGAAGCCACCATCCCCTGAAGAACCCTCAGATGAAGAAAAGACAACATCCCCGAACTCTGGAATTTTCTGCAAGGGAAGAAGAACAAGGAATGGAGGAACAAGGGTCTGAAGACACAGACGACCTGAATTCTTATCTAGGTGAAAAGGATGATGTTAAAGGGGAAGAGTTGGAGGTGGATCAAGAGCTAATTGATGTCCATGACTCGGAGGGAGAGGAAGCAGAGGATACAAATGATGCCTTCATCTTTGTAAGGAGGAAGGGCACCCAAAGGGAGGAAGGCGTGCAGAGTGAAGAGAGGAGTGAAGGGGCTAGTACCAAGGAGCCAGATATGCCCAAGCTCACTCAGGAGGAGGTGAATGAAAAGGAAACAAGGGAGGTAGAGAAGATAATTGATGCCTTGGTCAATGAGGAGTTTGGGGCGCAGTGCGGAGCTCATGCTCGGTGAGTTCAAGAAAGAACAAAGGGAGAAGAGTGGAAGTAGCACAAAAGGCCCAACTCTCTCGGTAACTGTTCCCAAGGGCGTGCACATGGGAAGTAAACATGCATGGAAGGGGGAAGAACAATGATGGGTTACATTGATGACCCCAACAAAGTTTTACGCGCATATTTCCAAAGTACCATGCCCACCAAGGAGCTCACCGCCATGGAATCCTTTGACCCTGAGGGTGGATACCCGTGAACAAGGAAGATGCTATCATGGGCATTCGACTCCCACCTCGATGAGCCTGAGTTCGAAATTAACCAAGGAGTGGTATTAAAGCTGTCTGAAGGAAAGGGGGACAACCCCATTGTAAACATGCAACAACTATCAGATGAGCAAGTGTGTAACATGCTCAACAAAGTCTCCATGGAAATCGAGGCTAGGCTCTTCAGTAGGAATGACAAGGTTAGAGTCTTGGAGGACCTGTTGGAGAAGAGGAAGGAGGAAGTAGTGAAGTTGATGAAGGATCTCAGCCTTGAGAAATTAATCAGCACTCAACTACAGAGGGAGCTTCAAGAAGAGAAGGCTAAAGTGTGTGAAGTTTCCAAGAAGGTGGAACTCATCTCCCAAGAAATTATCACAAAGCACCCAGACCTTAGCCCTCCCACGCAAAAGTATAGATCCTCCCTAGAATGCCTAGAGGACTTGACTCAGATCCTCACCATGGAAAGGCAGCCTTTGGCATTGGAGTTGGCAGAGGAGGTAGCGGAGTGCTTAGAGAAGGAAGACAAGTTGAAGGTCATCACACTCGTGGCTGAATACAACAAGGTGCTTGCCGATGTAAGAATAACTGCACAAACTGTGGGGGTCACCTACGACCACTACGCAAATCAAGATAAAGTGACAAGCATACTACTTGCCAGTGACGAGGCCGAGCTGAATGAATTCAGAGAAAAGAATAAGGGAAATAGAGTTGAGTGAGAAAGGATCATAGCCAAAGTGGAAAATAAATCCAAAGCCATTACGAACCAACGAGACTCAATCAAAACCCAGGTAAAAGAGCTCTACAAGGTCATCATGAGGAAGATGGATGCCCTATAAGATCATGCTAAAGAATTGGAGACTGTGGTGGAAACCATTACCACAGAAGGGGAAGGGTTAACCTTTGACGAGGTGAGCACCTTGTTTGGTGACATCTGCACTAAAGCGTAGGATGAAGTCAACACTTGGAGTACACTGGAGGCCGAATCTACAACAAAATTTTCCCCTTCTTCTTTTTAGGAAATTTTCCCCTATTCTTTCTCTCCCCATTTCTTTATTCTTTCCCCCCATTCTTTTCCAAGGCAAGGCCTTGCATTCTTTTTGTATTGCATTCTTTGAGAAGGTTCCTGAGGGTGGAGAATAGGTGAAGTGTGGGGTAATGTTGGGCCCCTATTATAGCTTCCAAATCTTAAGGGCACGTGTAGGCGTGCATGGCTGGAGGAAGCATAGAAGTGAAGGCACGCGAGGCAGTATTCAAAAGGATTCTTAGAGAACCCAGGGCATGCGTCGTGCAAAGAACAATTTGGGACTTAGCTGTTTTTGGCCTTTTGGGAAGGACACATGAAGAACATGTTTCATTTGGATAAGGTTCCATTCCTGGCGACAGGGTGTCTTGGAAGGAATATACCTTGTGATAGGAAGATCCAAAAATACAATCATGACATGGAGAGGCATGCACCCGGGGTGACCCACACCTTGACACTTGGGGCTAGATCTGAGGCTGGAGAGGAGTTTGTTAGAGCTCAGATGCCTATTTATACATGCACCCTTGGCAAAGAGTAGAGAGAGAAGTAAGGTAGCGGAGCTCTATAGAATTACTGCAAGAACTATGGGATGAAAATGGGTAAAGGATTCCAGTAAGGATGTAATGGGAAAATGGGGAATGTAAATTTTATTTTGTGAGAATACATGTATGGATCCAGATATGGCACATGACTATGGTCTGCCTCTCTGTGATACTTTGTAGCAAGACTATGAATGAATATGATAAGGTTACCATCATGTTTACATTAAGATCTCTTTTTGTACTATCTGCATGTTTTTACTCTATTTTTTATCTTGTATAATCATGGACCTTACTTGAATGGTTAAGTATATTTGTGGATTTACAACTTCTTGGTTCTATTATTTCTACTGTGCACTTTGTTTCTGTTATGACTGAAGGAGTGTAGAAGCCATCCTGAGCTCTATAGCTTCTTCATGTCTATTAAATCACTAAGTCAGAATCATGAACTATGCCTTCCACTAGACTCACATAAAAGAGAGACTCGGCTCCCTCTCACATGCCTCAGGTGAGCACCCAGTGCCCACTGGGTGATAGGCCGGTGTGCATGAGGTTCCCTTATTCTTGGTGGGTGCAAAAATGAATACATTGCCTCTATTCACTTATTCAATTCCTTCTTCATGAGAGGCTCCATGTGTGGATTGACCGGTCTTTGTTTTTGCCTGATGGGTTTAGCACTTGGATCTAATTCAATTGTGTGTTGAGCCAACTTCAGATTGAAACCTCTCAAGTCTTCATAGTTCCAAGAAAATATATCCAAGAACTCTTGGAAAAGTTGCATGAACTCATACCTTTCTTTCTCGGTTGCCACTTTGCCAATTTTAAGAGATTTGCCTTCTCCCACTGAGATGGGCACTGAATCTTCTCCCTTGAATTGGATGTTTGTGTTCTCCTTCCTAAATTGATCATTAGGATTAAAGGTGGACTCCAAAGTGACAAGTCCTTTTGGTAGTTTGTTGGTTCTCAGCTGTACCACCTGATCACCATACTGATGTTCTAAATTTTTCTGGTTTTTGGCTGAAAACTCAGCTTCTTCTTGCAAGAAATTGATGATTTTTTGGTCACTTTCAAACACTTCCCAACTTACATTATTGTCTGGCACTGATGGCCTTACAATCACATGAATGTTTAGCTACACTTTATCTTCCTGATACTCTCCACAACATCAAAGGCTGCTCCAACTACTGCAAGCCTATCAATAGCTTGGTTTTCTTTCCTAGGGATGGAGTTGATGCCAAAGCCTTCAAAATCCTCAATGAGGTCCCACACCCTATTCTTATAACTCTTGAGTAGGTCATTTTTGGCAGCATGTTGTCCTTTAACTTTATTAACAATTAGCTCACTATCACCAAAGACTTGTAAGTTTTTTATACCTCTCTTTCTTTACCAATGAAAACCATGTATCAAAGCTTCATATTCAGTAGTATTGTTAGAACATGCAAACTAAAATCTAAAAGCTGAATAATACTTAATGCCTTGAGGTGAAATCAGCATATGCACCTTGTCTACTTCTTGACCCATAAAAGAATAGCTGCCATACCTCATTGTCATCTTTATGGTCTAACTTGGTGATGCTAGGAATAGGCTGATTTTCTTCATACATGCAATAAACTCCTAGTTCAGATTCCTCTATTTCCTTGTAGGGATAAAAATCATGTACCTTGCTTTCCCATTCATCAAGAGTCAAATTTGGGATGCCTCCAACTTTGGTGTCAGCTTCATCTGTGCCTAGATATTCCTCTTGATCAAATGCTGAACAGTTGGCATTGATTGGGCTTGGAGTATGAGGCTCAATGTGAAATTTTACAATAGGTCCAGACCTGATTGTGGTCTTAGTTCCATATCTGGATTGAAACAACATGTGTGACCAATCAATAGATAAATAGCCTCCAATTCTAGCTGTGAAATCCCTTGACAAACATAGGGCAAAAAGTGGTGGTAAATCTATCACTGACACATCTTGCAAAACAGGGACATTGGGGCATGCATGCAAAGTGAGGCTCAAATATTTAATTACCCCACTATTGTTACTATTGTCCCATCCAGTTGCACCACCCCTTTGGATATGACTTCATATTGGAGGCTCAGCTGATCAGCTATTTACTTGGGCATCACAGAACTACTTGCCCCATAATCAATCATATAATTGTGTACTATTTTATCCCCAATGATCAGTGAAACATAGAATGGAGGGGGCTTCAAAAATTTACCTTGTTGTCCTCCAAGCTTTCCCTCAAGATGAGCAGCATTTATGAGTACCTTCTCTTTCATATGAGCTTTCTGATTTGAAGTTGACCAATTCTTCATGGCAGCTTGTAGTAGATCCCTTTGGCCTAGGATGGATAGTGATTACCACATAGATATATTCACATTTTTCTTCTTCATTTGTTCAATGATACTAAATGGGGATAAAGCATATCTTTTCTGCCCCTTATCCTACACATTCTTCTGTTGTAAATGGGATGCAACAACTGGCATTTGAGCTGGTCTAGAAGGTGGCTTGGGCTGTCCTTGCACATTTGGAATTGTATTTTTCTTACCAACACTTTGTGGAGTGATAAAAGGTTGTGGATCACCTGGAGTTAAAGATTGCACTTCACCAATATTCATCTTCTTTGACCATGTGTTAGCTACTACATTCTGAGAAATTGTTCGATTCATACCACAAAAATCTTTAGCCTTCCAATTCACAAGTGTAGTCTCATTTGGAGTTGTATTTTGCCAAGATGTTTCTTATTGTTGGTTTGTTTCTTGACTCACCTTGCTCTCTATGCCAATTGTTGTCACCATCAAAGATTGCTTCAAAGCACCATTGAAGCACATAGATTGGTTATGAGGTTCATTGCATGGGAAATACCACTCATACTCTTGAGCTATATTATTTTGCACTGGCACTAAAGCTTTAGAGGTAGATGTAACATTGGGGTTATAGGGCTGAAATGGTCTATTGGCAGGAGGCGTTACTTGATTTTGATTTGCAGCTGGATTGGGTGGCCTATTAGGCTAATATGGTTGCCTAATAGGCTGAGTTTGAGACTAATAAGAAGGTCTAAAACTTTGTGTTTGCTACCTCTTGAGTGTAACTAGCTCATTGCCTAAATTTTGTAACTGTCTCATGACTTCTTGAAGTTCATTTGAGGCACTAGATGATGAATTAGAAGTTTCATTTGAACTCTGATTTCTAGGAGTGGGAATAGGAGCTAAAGTAGGTGCTTGACTAGTGCTTGGGTTTTCCAAGTTTGGATATAAGGGCATGGGAGGCCTAAGCACTAGTTTACCAGCTTGGATCAAACAATTCTCATCCCTAATGGTAATGCTATAAGTTGCATGTATATTTGCACCTCCCATGGATTGGATTAACATAGAAATATCAGAATTTAAAGCTTTGAGATAGTATAAGAAAGCACCTTCAGCTGTTGGCCTTATTGTCACTGGGATTCTATCCCATGTCCTTTGTAATCTGAAATTGAAGTCTGTTAGCTTCTCATTGGGAGCTCTCTTGATAGTTGTCAATTATTCCAAAAGAGACAAATTATCTCCCTTTTCTCCAAACTTCTCATGGAGAGCTATGCACAACTGGTTCCAATTTTGAATAGAACCTGCCCCAAGGCTCCTGAACCATTACAAGGCTTTCCCTTTGAATGAATATTCCAACAATTTGACAATAATTTGCATCTCAACAATCTCATGGATTACACAAACATTAGCAATGTCTTTGACATGATCACTAGGAGTGGTCTGATTTTCGCCAGTAAAGTATGGGATGTTCTTCAATGCTGCAACTGGAACTGGGTTTTGTGAATTGAGAGCAAGTGGGTTGATGCCAGTGAAGTTGACATAAGGGTTGTGTTGTGCCATTCTGATTGGCCTGAGAACCCTTGTTGATTGGGTGAAAGGTCTACCAAGTGGAGGAGTTGATAGAGTTCTGTTTGGTGGAGATGGAGACCTTTGAATTATTCTTCCCCTCTCTCTTCTTCCTGGGGATAACTGTAGATACTCGAAAAATCCCTCTTCTCTATTCCTTGACCTTATTTGGATCCTTCTCATGAATCTTCAGACTTGGACTGCTGAAACTAGTTGATTTTATCTCTTTGGAGTCACCAGATGTGCAAATCAGGGCTCTTTTTAAGCAAGAAACTTACAAAAAATGCACATCAACTTTTTTATAATGAAGATGAAGACCTCTAAGGTCCCACCGGGTGTGCCAAAATTGTTAGTGTAAATTCATAGCACCCCTGGATGTTTTCTCAGATTTATAGTTTGATAATGGGCATCCAATGTGACTGCACAACGTGGAATCTTTTCCCCAATTGTGGGACTTGCAAAAATGGGAAAAAAATCTCCAGATTAAAGGTTGGTTCCTCTAATCCTCTAATCAGATGTATGCATGAAATTTTTAGAGGTTTAACTCAAAATCCTACTCTAATTCTGTCAAGGAGACAAGGATAGAAGAGAGAAAAGAAGATAAAACTAAACTAACAAGGTGATACACTAAAGGAGTGGTGAACATTTATTTCCGTAGATTGACACAAATTATAAAAATGTAACAAAAATCATGCACAAATTTCTAAAATTGTAATGAAGGATTAGGATAGAGCAAACAACACAAGAAAGGATTGAAAATTCATTCACAGAGCTTGCATTTTCATTTCCATTTTTTAAATATAGTGCATTACAACAAAAAAGAGGTAGAAAACATGTTTCAGTCCTAAAAAAGGTTTGATATTCCACAAATTCACTTTCCAAGGTGAAGGAGGGAGCCTCTAGAATAAAAAAAATGTCCAACCCTTTATAAATGAGCCAATTCTAGATTTTAACAATGAAAACCTGATCTCATGAGGGAGAAACATGGGAAAATTGAAAGGAATCATTCAACCACCAACTAGATCGATCAAAATAGCATGGGTACCCTTAAAAGTTCATTCCCCAAGATTTTTGACCATGCTGGAGAAGAATGAAAGCCATACTATATTAAAAATGGTGGTTAAATGTCAGTTTTACTCTTTTCCCCATCCAAAGGTGTTTTTCTCATTTTTATCTCACTAAACTGCACCAAAAAACAACATTGAAGATTCCATCATGTAGAGGACTTCAATATATTTCTAATGACACCAAAATCAAGAAAATCTGAGCTCTGGATTGAAAGATATGCCCCTCTAAAGACTTAGGAAAAAACAGGGGCAAAAATCGGGTCGATGGGCCAAAACCTAAAATTTTTCCCATTTTTGGAATTTGGGAAAAAATCCCCAAAAATCTCCATGCCCCATGACTCCTCTACCACATGGCACTTCCTTATTCATCCGCGGGTTTAAATGGCTATTTTACGCTTTTTTGAACTTTAGAAAAAATTCCAAAATCACTATGCGCCTTGCCGAACTGGGACATGTGGCACACTTTGATTTGGCGCGGGCCTCGATCAATTCTCTTTCTTTTGTGGGCCCATAGGAACAAATTTTCCTTTGCACCATTTACAACACTTCAGAAAAAATTTCAAATTCCCCCCGCACCCCCGACCTTCGCCGAGAACAGCACATGTGGCACATTCCTATTAGTCCGCAGGGTTTAAATCAAAATTTTCATTTCCTCCTTGGCAGGCCTGTGTTCCAATTTTTTCCCTTGCGCCATTTCTATTTTGGCAAAAAGCCAACATTTTCTCTACCCTTCAAACTCTCGTCAGCCTTATGGACACGTGGCGGCCTCCTATTGGTTTGCGGGGCTTCAGGCCAAAAAATTTCTTTGTGCACCCGCCGATCCCTTTCAAAAAATTTCGAACTTACCTCCGCCGATACACCATTCCATTACCACGTGGCACATTCCCATTGGTGGCAGACCTTCCTAGGGAAAATTTCCCTCAAAAACTTCGCTGAGCCATAACTTGCAAAATATAAGGAGTTAGAAGGAAAATTTTACCTTTCTGGAAAGGTGATAAAATTATCTATCTGATGAAGCCATTTCCAGATAATTTTGAGTGCTTAAAAAGTGAAAAAAATTGACTGAGGCACAAGGAAGGAAGGAATGAAAGAAAGTTAGTCAAAATAAGCAAGGGGCTTATTTTGAATAACAATAACATGAACAATATGTTGGAAATATTTGGCCAAAGTATTGCAAGTTGTTGGTTGTGTTGTCCTATGTCTCCTAGTTTAAGGAACATGATTTCAAATGAATATTGGTAACAAAAATCCAGATAGGTTCTTTAAATAGGTCACTCAGTACCCAGATCAGGGTAAGAAAACCAAGTATACGTAGTATACATAAAAGTATTCAATACTTAAAAGACAAACATGAGATATCCGTTAGGTAATTCACCAAGTCATTTACAATTGCATATGGTTATCTATTATGATATTTATTGGCATGGAATGTGTGTTCTAAATTATGTTTTATTTTGAAAAGAGAACATTGTGTAAATTTTTTTTTCCCTTATTTCTAAAGTCTTAAAATGGGAATGTTACATCTTGGTATCAGAGCTGAAGGTTGCAGCTTTTGGACTGATTGTGTCCATAATCTGATAAAACTTAAATTTTCTTGTTAATAGAAAATGGTTAGAACAAGAGGAAATGTTACAAATAATCCTCCACATGAAGGAGTAGCAACTGCCCAAAAACTTACTGATCTCTCATTGCATGACTCAGTCTCTAACCGATCTCTCATGTTTTTCTTTAAGTATTGAATACTTTTATGTATACTATGTATACTTGGTTTTCTTACCCTAATCTGGGTACTGAGTGACCTGTTTAAAGAACCTATCTAAATATTTTTTACTAATATTCATCTGAAATCATGTTCCTTAATCTAGGTGGCAAAGAACAACGTAACTAGTAGCTTGCGATACTTTGGCTAAAGATTTCCAACAAACTGTTCATGTTACTATTCCTAGATGACATATTCATCAAATTGGAATACGTCCTTCACCTCACTATTCTATTACCTAGAATGGTATTTACTGACTTCTGTTAGTCCACTTGCCCAAGGTTTGACCCTAACCCAGGTTAGTGAAATATTTTTTTATAGGGAGACGCTCACGATGACTTAGGGTATATGGGCATACTCAACCGACCTAAGTTGATCAAATTTTCCTAGGTACCCTGAGTCATAGAAAGCTACTTCCTATTCCAATTCATATTGTTAGCTTGACCTAGAGAGAAACTAAGTTCAAGTCCAGATGTGTGTAGATCTATATGAACTAATGCGGAAGGGTGTTGCAACATGTCAACTGCAACATTGTATCCTTGAGAAGACCTTAGTCTTCTCAAAGGTACAGTTTTTCAGTTGACATCTGCCAGCATCCAATAGAACTACTTCATCATGATGTACATACCTCTAGGAGGTCATTAACACATAATTAATTTTGGATTAAGATTCAGATTACAACAACCTTGCAAAACCCTAAATCCAAAACTTCTTAAGTTCTTCATCCATATTTGATTGATTAATATTAAATAACTTCATTAACTCATGATTTATTTTTATGTTTAGTAACTTGGACTTAACAAGCAGTTATCCAAAAACAGGACAGCCAATATCATAAGGTTAACTTTAATGTAACTCAACTATTCAAGGAAGGTGTAGCAACCACACATGATCAACTAGAGTAGAATTCATATAAAACTAAGTCCAAATGATTAATGATCAAAAACACCTTTCTTTTGTTTTACATTCATTTGAGAGAGGAAGAGTCTTCCTCTACATGATTAAGTGTTAGGGTTTATCATACCCTTTTTTATCTTTCTCGCTTTCTATAGTTTAATTGTATGTTCAATATACATCCCATTATCATAATATATTTATTTAGATAAAGAAAGTCATCTTATGTAACTTAATAAGTTTCTTTCAAGTAAGAGAGAGATTGAACTATTTCCCTTACATCCAACTTATCAAATAACAACAGAAATAAGAATACAAACAAATATGAAAAATATCAACAAGATATTAATCCAATTTCCTACATAATAGTTCAAGGTAAACCTCCAAACTTTTCAATTCATCCTGATAGAAATACATAATTTACAAGACTATGCATTTCAGACATGTTGCATACTAAACAACATTAAGATCATAAAAGAATACAACTTTTCTTTTCAATACAACTCAAGATTGAATCCGAGTTCTTCTATAAAAAGAGCCAAACTTTAAATCAACCAAGACATCATAAAATTTATTTCCTTCCTTCATCACTTACAAATTCCATCTGTAAAAATTGCTAGCACGGGTCAGTTTATTGAACTGAGCATGATAAGCACTAAGCATTAAAACGAAGTGCCTTCAACTAATTGTTCCATTAAAACAACTCTGTTTTAATGAAACAATTAATGTAATCATTTAAATATAACTTAAGTAATAATAATCATAAGAGAGGCACAAATAACCAATTAGGATTCAATTTTTTTAAAGAAAAGATCTTAATATAATCAACAAACTACTACCTTATATCATATAAGTATTGTCCCAAACAATTACTTCTTTATATCAAATAACAGATCCTAACATTAAATTATTTCATAATTCTTTCTGAATTTGAAATACAAATTTAACTTCAATATATAAAAAAAGAGTTACTTTCAGAATCAAATTCCTTCTTTTCATCTTTACCAAGTTTCCAGAAAACATGTGAAGATAAGTTCATTTCAACATCGTTACATTTTAAAGATGAATCAACCAACTTAAATAAATAAGAGATTCACAATTCAGATGTGATAGCCTAATTCTTGGTCAAATAAATATAACCTAGGTTCTTAGATTAGGCCTCTTATTAACAATAAAAAAATTATTTCCCAGCAACAATGTTTCATTTCAATTAACTGAAAAAATTATTATTTCCTTAAATACAGTTTAAGTAGATAAGTAATTAGTAACAACTACTAATCAATTACTTAATAAAAGTAATACATTTGATTTAATTAAAGCTATGACATGTTTTATATAAAGAAAGGAGAACGAGCTGAAAATTAAATGGTTTACAATTTCCTTTATCATTCAGTTAAACCAAATTCTCATATCCATCTTTAGAAAATAAGAGTCAACTTCTTACCCTACAGTTTCCAGAAATGACAAAGGAGAAAATTACCTCTGAAAATGGAAAAGGAAGGAGTTATGCATTAGAAAGGATTTCTATTACTCATTCAAAAGAAATAAAGTGAGAAGTTGAATTAGTATAGACCATTCACAAACCCACTATTTTTTTAAGAAATAGAAAATAGGTTCATAAGATACAGTACCAAATACATAAATAATTGAATCAATCAAATAAAACAACAAAGAGATTCATCTTTCAAGAACAACAACTGTTAACAGAATTCTTAATCCATTCGAGAAGGATACGTTAAACAAGTATAAGTTAAATAGTTATCAATTCACTTCAACCTAACTAATTTATTCTATATCCTTGAAGATTTTAGTCAAATCTAAAACCATTTCTAAACAATTTCATAACAGTACATCAAAAGGTTAACATGACTCAGCCATTGAAAACAATCAGTCAAAGAAATGGTTATGGCACACTGACATGAATCGACAGGACATTTGATTCCACTCAAATAACATAGATCAAGAAAGAACACAAATAGGAAAGGTTTGGTTTGTCCCATATAGAAAGATAGCAGTCCAAAAGTTGATTATACATTCAATGAATCCATTGAAATATCACAGTCAAACCTTAATATGTTTCATTAATAAGTTACCCAGAAGTTTCCTAGCTCTGGTGAGTAGGTTTCCATCACCTCATCTAAGTTCAAAAAGAACAGAAAATCAAACTTAAGAAAGTTGAACAAACCTAAAAAGCTAATCACCTTAACGAGTTGGAGAGGGTCAACCAATAATGTATTTTAAAACAACAAAACTTTAATCCAAGACAACCATCTCACCTTCCAAATTCCAATTAATCCATTAATCATTTTATAGAGTTTTAGAAGAGAATACCAGTACCAAACATCCAAATTTTAATTCATACTTTCCTTCCCGTCTCCTTATGAACTCACTATAACAGTAACTCAAATACCATAACTCACTCAACACCATTAAATATAAAGTTTAAAGTAGAGGAGTTCAATACAGAAAAAAAATCAAGTTATTCCTTCACCATTTTTATACAAGTTGAAGTACAGAATGCAGACAATGCCATAAACCACATTCACCCATTGACCTTTGTTTTTAAATGAGTTCAATTTCATATTGAAGAACAAAGTATACAAATAAAATCCTGAACAAGGAGTATAAAAACTTAACAAAACAGGATACAGTTTAAAAGGGTATTCTTCTACCTTTCAAAACAAGCAAAGGCATTCAGTATAAGCATGCAATTTTACTAGTATAGATACAAACAAGATGTCCATTCCATGCAAGTTCGTGTTCATACAATGAGATGAAACATATACCCATACAGATCGTAAAAAGAGAAATACAACTTTAAAACTCAAAGATGCATCAGAGAAGAGTATCCATTTACTTTCTACCTTCAGAAGAGATTTCTAGTTCGAAGCTCAAGACAGAAACTACTTACTCAAACTCTTTTTCAAGCAGACATTCCAAAGTACATATATTTCAATCAAAACACTAAAGTCTCGATAGTTGTAAATGCATTTCACCATTTTAACTCACTCAGAGAGAACACCCAAAAACAACATTATCATGCAAGGGTTCCAAAACTAAAAGAACAAAGATTCTTTCAACCAGAAGACAATAACTAGAACAAAAATAGAAACCCATTTATCTAATGAGATCAAAGTCCTTTTAATGAAACATTTAGAGAAAAACAAGAAATATTAATGGATGTAGCCTATCATGCTTGATAGTGCTTCTACCGATTTGAAGAAGACTTCCAGCCGAGCTTCCAACACTTCTTCTTCTCTAAGCAAGATCAAAAACCAAAAACCTCTTTCCCCAATGTATCATATACTTTCATTGAATCAAAAATAGACCAAGGGGATAAAAATAGCCATAAACTGAAAATAGAATTGCTGGTTCGAAGAACCAGATAGCTCCATGCAGAGAAAAAATCAAAAAGTTTCAATGACCAAGCAACCTCCAAATAATCCACCCACATTGTTTCCAAGGAATTTTTCTCACCAAAAATGAGGCTCATTAATGCCATTAACTCTCAAATTCCTACCTATCTCTCTTCTCCACTACCATCCAAAATTGGTGAGACCCTGTTGCCCACTCAAAATTCGCCCTTGCTCTTGAAGTCATTTTTAATTTTTTTTTTGAGTAAAAGTGTCTTTTCTGTCGAGCTGGTAGTGTGAAAAGGTCATGAGATTGAGAAAATCCATAGTTTTGGGTCATTTTGTATGTATTTTGGGCCTGTCAGACATTTTTGTCCCACGTGTCCCAAGTTCCAAAGTGCGTTCTATTCCCCGATCAGCCGATTTCCATGAAGTTGTTCCATTTTCGAGCCCGTCGGAACTTTTCGCCCCAAACGTCCCAAAGTTAATTGTGCAAGTTGTTCCAATTTCGTCTGAAACACCCGAACCGCGTACTTCACGTGTTTTCGTCCTGAATGTCCCAAACTTCTCTGGACCTATTGTAACATTTTCACCCAAACTACCCGAGTCGCATACTTCAGAACTTTTTGTCCCAAATGTCCCAAGTCAAAAAGTGTAAGTTGTTCCATTTTCGGCCGAAATACCCGAACCGCATACTTCGTGCGTTTTTGTCCCAATTGTCTCAAAAGACATTTGTGCGTCTTTTCCCCACCTCGCCCGAACCGGCCGAGTAACATGTTTCTCGCATCTGCGTCTCACATGTCCCTAATGAACCAAGTGTCATTCGTGCCAGTTTTTGCCACTCTACCCGAATATTCTGCTTATTCAAATTGGTGGGTATGCATTAAATGCACATTCATGACCTTTCTCTCTCCTAAACGAATATATAACGAGCACACCACCTTTGCATTTTCCACATTGTTCCCATGCTACCCTTGCTTGAACCCTTGTAACCTAATTCCTTGCGCGTGTATCCATTTTCTCTATAATTCCTCCCTGAGTTTAGGTTGTGGCTCTGAGACTATCAATATGAAGATCATATTCCAGGGATAGGAACAAGTTTCACCACTAGAGTCTGCCATTCTCAATATCGGGGACAATGAAGCTCAACATCTCGACTTCAGAGATTTTTGGGCGAGGGTGGCAGATGCAAACCCTACACCAATGGCACAAATGATTCACGATAGAGGTTTGGCCTTTGCTAGCGGTTTCCCGATCTTGGTACAGTGTGCTGATACCGTGCTTTCAAGCGAAGCTTACTTCGACCCCGCTTCAAGCGAATTGACCAATATACATGGGGAACTCATCGCCAAACTGGATGCTGCCGCCATTAGCACTGCTCTGAGGATTCCAGAGATGGATGATGCCATAGTCGTTTCCCGGGATCAAGCACAGGCCCTGTTTGACCAAGACAGTGACAAATATAAGGCACGAGTGGCGAAGTCTTGGCTGAAGAACCCTAAGAAAGGAGCTTCTCGTCTGACCAAAACCCTTTTATGAGCAGATTTCAATGAAGAATTGTCTGACTTCATAATTCTGCTGGCTCAGGTTATGGGTTTGCCCTCTACCAATGAATTTCACTTCTGGATGTGCCCGCTCATCAGCATGGTGTGCGAGGGGACACAAAATATCAACTGGGCAGAGATCATCAGCATGAATTTGGCAAAGTAGCTATCCAATGTGTAGCAAACGAAGAAGTTCTACATGACTTTACCTGATGTATACCTTGGCAGCGTCACGGAAATGGTTTGGTTTTTCCTACATTGATGCTCACAAAGATGACCTAGTGTATGCCTATTGCCCGCAGTTCACCCTGGAGACCAGTAATCAAAATTTCAGAAGGGTCAATGATGCTTTCACCATGTACGTGGTCAGGCTGCTCGAAGGTGACACTGCCAGGAGATTTTCTGACGAAGCCATGAATCTGATATCACACTACGGTGCTTACTTTATCCAGTTCAGAAAATTCTCCTATATCAGGCTTGCCGGCTATGAGGGCACCCCTCTGAGACTGCCCATATTCTGCAGTGATAAGATGGCCTTAATAGAAATATGCAGGTAATTGGACAAGTTGCACAGAACCTGTAGGGACAAGAAGATTTCTGGCTTACATTTTCCCATCTCTCTGGGAAACTACACTTGCAAAACAACCCTGGATGCACAGAACATAGAGAGAGCCTTGGTCCCTATCACTGTTCATTTCTTCAAGCCAAGAACTTGCTTCGACTTGAAGAAGTTTATTGAACAGAACATCAAGATAATCTACCATCACAGGGCTGATACAGAAGACTACTGGGCTGACTGTGCAGATGATTTTGAGGCCAGGAGAAGGCATTATGGCAGGTTCTCTCTGCCATTGATCCAAGAACTCGGTTTGTACCAAGTCCCCAAAGGGCTCCAGGATGACAACTCTGACCTATACTCATATGAGTATGATAATGTGGTTAAGCACACTCCCCTAGAGGACTTGGATTGGAACAGAAAAGAGAAAGATGATCTGGCTAAAATACTAGCTCCAGTCTTAGTTCGGACTAAGGTCTAGTTTGACAAGAAAGTCTGAGAATTCAGAAGGTACTCAGGAGAATCCTCCTCCAAGGATGAGTCGATGCCAAGAAAAGAAGCATCGGCTCCAAGGTCAGAAACACCGGTGCAAACCCCTCCTGCCTCATCAACACAGGGGCCTGTAGCTTCCACTCCTTCTTCATACACTCAGGTGTACCAGAAGAAACTCAAGGAGGTCAAGAAGGAGCCTGCAGAAAGTGACCCTCAAAGAAAGTAGACAGAGTTGCCTATGGGACCAGAGAACATCATTGTTCTCAGTGAAAGTGAAGAAAGCGAAGTACCAACTCCTGCAAGTGCTCCTGAAGATCCAGCAGATAAGGACAAAGAGGTCCAGAGCACTGAGCTTCCAGGTGTTACTGATTCTTCTACCGTAATTGCCTCCAGTGCCCCACTCACATCTCAACTTGAGTCAACAGCGGCGTAGACTTTGAGTGTCATGAGCTCTCCATCTCTTGGTCCTCTTGTCCCTCCTGTTGATTCCTCTTCCTCTTTTACATGGGTGCAACCTTTGGTTGACAATAAGAAAAGGAAATCTTCTTCTCAGAGCTCAGGGTCAGATTTTGATGCTGTTGCAGCCTCGTTGGGCACCACTCCTTCTCGTGCCAAGAAAGCCAAAGTCACCTCCAGAATAGTGTCTGATGCTCAAGGTTAGCAATTCCTGGAGATTTCCAAGCATACAACGGATAAATCAGAGTAGGACTTGCAGGTATCTGACTTAGAGCTCTCGAGAATTCCAATGGGAGAGTCTACCCCTGAAGGTGAAATTCACAACCTCCAGGAAACAGTCACAAGGGTCATTGGGAGGGTAGAGAAGGGGCAGAAAACTATTGAACAGTTGGAAGAACAGGCCCAAATTCTCACAGGTTTTATCAAGTCTCTTTTGTCTAAGGACAAAGTTTTGGATCCTACCCCGTTGACTACTCTTCCACCACCTGTAGTCTTGAGCCAAGATGAAGTGTAGAGTATCAAAGACATGCACAAGTATTCCATCTATGGCCGAGCTATGGAAGCCATGGTGGATGATATGCTTGTTGCAGGGTTGAACTTCATCGATGAAGCTTTCAAACTCCATGGAAAGGTGAACAATTTGCAACAGAAGCTCTCCTCTACTATTGGGGTCATGGATAAAGCACTTAAACTCTGGAGCAGTTGCATAGTAGACCTTCGCCTTATGGGACAGGTAGATGAGAACATCTTACTAGCAAATAAGGTTTTTGATGATGCCAAGGATAATCTATCAAAATCCTGGGTTTACAGCTTGGAGTGGAAGATCAAAGTCTTGGAGGAGGCTTTGGGAGAACTGAAGAACAGCTGGTGGAAGGGTGAAGCCTTCAAGACACTGGTCGTCTCTGCTTTCAAAGATATACACTGTCATCTTCAGGATGAAAATTCTGGTGTTTCCCTTTCCTTGCAAGAAATCAAAGCTCAATTCAGAGCTTTTGTCAAAGATAATTTATTCAAGGAAAGCTCTATCTCTAAAGAAAAAATGAAGGAAATCTACTCTCTTCAATCTGCCATTGAAGAAGCAAATAAAGATTATCATACTCATGTCAAGTTTGATAAAGAGATGGAGAAATGTCTTGGATTTTGGACTCAGTCTACGGCCAACACGTCAGTCCCTCGTGGCAGAGACATAGCTGAGGCGTTAAAGAAATTCAGGCAGTGGATTCTGAAGTCAGTGGGTCCCTCTCAGTGATTGGCCACCTGTCTTCTTCCCCATTCTTTTCTCTTCTTCCCTTTCTTTCCATTTTCTTTGTAATAAGTTGAGGTACTGCGATTGGCGGTCCTTAACTATTCTTTAGTTAAAAGAAACGGTTACGAAGAGTGACTGATTTGTAAGCTATATAATGGCCTTCCTTACGCCATTCTAAAGGGAGGAAGAACTTGGCATATTTTCTGAAAGTGTAAATAGATCACAAAGAAATCAATACAGAAGGGCCTTCCATTCTTTGTCTATCTAATCTCTGTTATCTCTGTGTTTTCATTTAATTTTGTGAAGATCATTTGTCTCTAGTTTGTTAGTCTCACTGATTGCATATTTTCAAATATTGCGAGTATGGTGATCTTGTATAACCAAGAAGGAACTTTGTGTCCTTGATTAATGAATCTGAAGAAGGTTATTTACAGAACTTTGTGTCTTTAAATTTCATCTTATTCATCTAGTGCAAATGATCTTGTTTTAAATTCACCGCAACTTCGTATACATAAAGAATTATTCTGTTATCTATAATTCTGCATGTTGCTTTTTTGCTCATCCTCATATTCCCTTTCCTCAGTCCTTTTGTAACTGCTGATCCTTGTAGGAAACACTTTCGTAATATCCAAGTTCAACCATAAAATCACGTCTTGTATATTTGTAAATAGGTTCGTTTCTGAATAAGGGAACCTCTCCCATTAAAGAGGAGGGACTTCTTGTCCCCTGACTGTTGCTCTTCTTGGAAGTCCTATTTGATGACCAACAGACCCAATTCAACTTCTGTATGGATCATTAAACCTTAGTGATGACTCCACGTAGACTCCCACTAAAATTCATGCTTCTACCTAAACTAGCAATACGATGTCCAATTAATTCAAAAATCAAATCACATTTATAGCTTAGGAACCTTTGCTAAGCTTACCACTTACCATATAACCCTCAGGTCCCCTTTCCACATTTCATTATTTTAGGATAGATACCATTAGCTTTGGTTAAGACCATATGATAGTTAGGAGTATTTACCTTAGGTTATAAACATTACTAGAGGTAAATTTCCCTCTTAGGTTAGGTCATAGCTCATATTCATTTAGTATTAGATATCATGTTAGAAATAATCCTAGCATCACCTTAGGTTATTCCCCCACATCCCAATTTAGAACATGTAACCTAGGTTAGGATGCTATCTCGAATGAAATAGGCATAGATAAAAGATAGGTACATTTACCTTAGTTTAAAATCTCGTTAGGATAGATCTCATAGGCCTAGGACATAGTTTTTTATTTGTCCTCCATAGTCCTGAAGCAGGCCTCATACCAGTTGACGACATTAGCATCCTTAAGATATCAATTAAGAATATCTGAGCACATAACATACAACAGAATGAAGGCATGATCTTACAAGAAAATAAAAGAATTTGTAAACATACAAAAGTTCAGTCCATTATGTCCTCCAACCTCTGAATGTCAGTTTACCATTCAGATCAGGTAAGAAGATTTAAAACATACCTTGGATCAATGGATCCAAGGATTTGTTAATAAAAAGAGATAAGTTTACAAACTTTGTTTCCAGATTACAACTTATCTATCAGAAGTAAAAATGGATTCTTTGCAAGCAATATCATTTCAGCCCAATGAATCCAAGAGCATAAATGACTCAATAATGGCAAGCATGATTTCAAAAAATCAAAGAAACACTCCTTATCTAGAAAAATCACATGTCAATGCTTGTAATGCAAAAGAGGAAAGATAACAGTTTGTCAAAGATGTTACATGCTTCCCTCCTAAAAGAATCATCATCCCAATGATTATCTCCTTACAACAATTTACATCAAGGAAAATCATTTTTATTAACTTTCTTTTCATATGTTCAAAACATAACAAAATTTAAAATTCCCAAAACAATCAACATTTACTTAGTTGTTTATTTTAAGCAATGAAATATCTGCCCAAAACTAGCAGGTTTATTGTCATAAAAGAATTAAATCAAAAATTATATCAGTTAATAGAATCAATTCTGTTCAAATAAGTATGGAAAAATAGTTTTCATATCTTCTAGATTTTCCCATGTTGCACTTTCTTCATTAAACTAGTCCCACTGGACCTTACATTGACTTATTTAACAATTTCTTAAGTGCAACTGGTGATTTTCTAGCACTCACAAGGGTTTAACCATGATTATTCCTAGGTCTTGGACCTGCAAGGAGTTCCAATTTAACACATGTGATAAATCTGAAATGTATTTCTTAAGCAAAGAAATATGGAAAACATCATGCATTCATGAAAAAGTAGGAGGTAATGCTAAATGATAAGCTACAAGGTTGATTACTTCAACTATTTCAAAAGGTCCCACAAAACATGGTGATAACTTAGAAGCCCTGCCAAAAGTTATAGAACTCTTTTTTGGTTTAACCTGAAGAAAGACCTTCTCACCAAGTTTAAATTTCCTATCAACCCACTTCAAGTTAGCATAACTCTTTCACCTATCTACTGCTTCTTTCAAGCGTTCACGAATCATTTTAACTTATTTTTCCATTTTCGTAAGGATTTTAGGTCCAATTACCTCTCTATCCTCAATGTTGTCCCAACTAATAAGGGTTCTGCATTTTCTTCCGTATAATGCTTCGAAAGGTGCCATCTTAAGAGTGGCATGATATGTGTTATTGTATGCAAACTCAACTAATGGAAGGTACTCTTCCCATTTATACTACTGATCCATGCAATACATTCGTAACATATCCTCTAAAACTTGATTAACTCTTTCAGTCTGTCCATCCGTTTCCAGATGATATGTAGAACTGAAATTCAGCTTAGTTCCTAGAGCTGCATTAAGGGTTTGTCAAAACCTTGAATTCATTCTAGGATTTCTATAAGATATGATTAATTCAAGTACTCCATGCAATCTAAAAATATCATGTACAAACCTTTTTGCCAAAATAGGAGAATCATTCTTCAGCTTACTAACAATAAAGTGAGCTACTTTTGTTAGTTTATCCACAACAACCAAAATAACATCATGTTTATTTCTTGACATAGGCAACCCTTGTATAAAATCCATGCTTATTACTTTCCATTTATAATGTGGTATGCTGTGAGGATACATTAAACCGGCTGGATTCATATGTTAAGCTTTAACACGTTGACATTCCAAGCAATGTGTCACAAAATCAATAACATCCTTTTTCATCCCTTTCCAAAAATATTGCTATTTTATATTAGCAAGCATTTTTGTAATACCAGGGTGTCCAGAAAAAGGTAAATTGTGAAATTCTACTAACAATTTCTTTCTTAAATCATTTAGCAAAGGTATGTAAACTTTGTTTTCAAATAATAAGATTCCTTAATTGTCAAAGTGAAAACCTTTATATCTCACATCATTTGGTTCTACAGCAAGTGGTTTTTTTACTTGCTGAAAATAAGAATCAAATTCCATAACACTTTTTACTTCATCCTTAAATTGATTTCTTAATGTTATAAGAGTAGAAATGTGCTTCCTACAACTTAGAGCATCAACTACTCTATTTTCCTTTCCTTTAATGTAATTTATGTAAAAATCATATTGAGACAAAAAAATATAACCATCTTCACTGTATTGCATTCAGATTTGGCTGAGTGAAAATATGCTTCAGCCCAAGATGATCAGTTTTTAATTCAAAAGGTTTACCAAGAAGATAATGCCTCCAAACTTGAAGTGCATGAAAATGGCAACAAGCTCTAAATCATGTGGAGCATAATTCATTTTTGTAACAAAATACCTCCAATGCCTTCCCCGGATGCATCCGTTATAACAGCAAAGTCTCCATTAGGGTCTAGTATAGATAAAATAGGTGCTGAAGTTAAATGATCCTTCAAATTATGAATGTAGATTCACATTTCTCATTCCAAACAAACTTCTTATCCTTTTTCTGCAATGAATTTATTGGTGCAACAACTTTGGAAAAATCTTTTACAAATTTTCCATAGTAACCAACAATACACATGAAGCTTCTAACTTCATGTACATTATTTGGTGTAGGCCACTCAGTTATAGCTACAAGTCTAGAAGGATCTATCAAAATTTCATTCTTGTTTATAACATGACACAAATAGTGCACTTTTGTGTCATAGAAAGATCATTTAGATAGCTTACCATATAACTGTCTCTTTCTCAAAATTTCCAAAACTATATTCAAACACTCATGGTGTTCCTCAATACTTTTAGAATATATGAGAATGTCGTATAAGAATACAAGCACAAATTTATCCAAGTATTCTTGAAAAATATTGTTCATTAAATTCATAAAAGTTACAGGTGCATTTGTTAGTCCAAAAGGTAAAATTGTGAACTCATAATGTCCATACCTTGTTCTAAAATTTGTTTTATGAATGTCCTCATACTTAATCCGTAATTGATGATATCCAGATCGAAGAAATATCTTAGAATATACTAATTCTCCATGCATCTGATCAAATATATCATCAATTCTAGGGAGTGGATATCTGTTCTTGATTTTTGCTTTGTTTAATATTTTGTAATTAATGCACAATCTAAGTGTTCCATCCTTCTTTTTCACAAAGATTACCAGTGCTCCCCAAGGTGAAACACTCGGTCTAATCAAAACCTTAGACAAAATTTCTTGCAACTGTGCCTTAAGCTCTACCAATTAAATAGTAGTCATTCGGTAAGGTGCATTAGAAATAGGCTCAGTTCTAGGCTTGATTTCAATTGTGAAATCAAATTCTCTTTTGAGTGGAAGACCTGGTAACTTTGTCGAAAACATATTACTGTAGTTTCGTAACAGTGGGTAACATTCCATGAAATCATTGTTTTCCTTAGCATATTCTAAAAAATTTACTACATATAAGGTACAACCTTTATTTTTGGCCTTTTTAAGTTGCATAGCTAACATTTTCCTAACTGAAATCTCAAGTTTCACACCCTGAATCTTTGCTATTTTTTATAGGTCATCTAACAACTAATATGTTTTTCAAAACAATCCACTTTTGCTTTATGCTCAGCTAACCAATTAACACCTATGATTACATCATAAGATCCCAAAGGTGCAACATAAAGATCAACTTTAGTGGAAAAACTAGGTAAGTCAAGGACTTCCCCAAAAAGACACATACCAACTGTATGAACAACATTGTTTCCATAATGTATAGTCCATGTTTTATCCATTTTTGTAGCTTTTATTTTTATTTTTGAAGATAATTTACTAGAAATAAAACATTCAGTAGCTCTTGTATCAAAAATAATAGTTACAAGCATGCCAAATAACTTACCCAAAACTTCTATGGGTGTGACTTATTTTTCAGCATGTTTATCCACTACTGCAACATGTATCTTGTACTACTGATTATGATCATCCTTTTTCAAAGGACATTGGTTTACGTAATGATCCTTTCCATAGTTATAAAAACCTCCTACATGTCCCTTTTTAGGCTCAGATTGATTTCCAGCCTTAAAGTTATAATTCTGACCTCCATAGGACTTTTGTCCGTTATTATTATTCTTGACAAAGTTGTTTCATACCTTATTTGTTATTATTCTTGACTTATTTGTTTTTTTTTTCTTATTATTATCATTTGAAAACTTACTTTTCATAGAAAAATTCTTCCATGGTCGTTTCTTAGGTACAAGAGATGATGAAGAGGAGTTGGTAACTTTCTTCCTCACTTCCTCCTTATGAGTAGAAATTTCCTTTAATTTATGTTCCTGCCTTATGGATTTTTCAACAACCCCTTCTATAGTGGTAGGGATGTGAAAATCCACCTCTCCTCCTATAATGGGATTCAATCCCATGATGAATTTTGTATCCTGAACTTCTCGTGAGTTTGATACTGAGGTACATAAGGAGTTTAGTAAACCGCTCCTAATACCCGGTTACAGTTAGCTTTCCTTGTGCTAAGTTTTGAAATTCAGTTGTTTTCTGATCATAATAAAGTTGTGGCAGCTAATTTTGCCTAAAGTAACTTTTAAATTGATCCCAAGTAATATTAGTTTCATCAATATTCAACTTAGCCTTACGGCTGTCCCACCATGAAGATGCTTCATGGGAAAGTTGATATGCTCCCCATATTGCCTCTGTTTCTTCTGAGAAGTTCCTTATTGCAAAGTACTTCTCCAATTTTCTGAGCCAATTCTAAGCTCCATCTCCTAATGTGGTGCCATCAAAATTAGGTGGACTTATCCTTTTTATATCATTAGTGAGTTCAGTTATCAGCCTATCCATTTTGTTTTCTGGATGATCAGGCATGTTCACATTGTAATTATCAACACCAAAATTGGTGTTTTCCTCAGGAGGTGGCTGATTATTATTACCAACATATTATTCTTCCTCATTTCCCATTACTTGATGTTCAAGTACATCCAAATGATCTCTTGTGTCCAACAGGGAAGTAAGGATCTCATCTTATAGCTACATATGACTATCTATTATGAGATTGATTGGCATGGAATGTGTGTTCTAAATTATGTTTTATTTAGAATAGAGAACATTGCGTAAATTTTTGTTCCCTTGTTTCTAAAGTCTTAAAATGGGAATGTTACATGTCTAGGGTTGTTGAGTTCCAGTTCTTGTGTAAACCCAGAGGATTGTATTTGTGCAATATCCCTTTAGCGATTAAAATCTTGATCATGAATATGGATTTGGAACAATGTCCTATGGATAGATAAACCCCAACATGTGTGGGGGCATGAGTAGGTGTGGTGAAAGATCGCAAACCTAGTGAAAAAAAGGTAGAGAGAAGAAAGGTGACTTAAATTTAGTGAGGAGTGTGAGAGGGATTTGGAGAAGCAACATATAGTTGCAAAATGAATGGAATTTTGGAGAGAGATGGCTCGTGAAGGATTTGGAGCTCATGCTGAGGACGTGAAGCCGAAGCATATGGAACTCCCCCATTTGGGTAAGCATGGCAGAGAATTCTCTTTGACCTCATATGAGAGTGCACTGGTGGAAATAGCAAGGACTACGAGCACAAATTTCATCCCTCTTGGCAACCTAGCCCTTATGCTTGGTTTTCTAGTTTCTATGATAGTCATCAGTAAGCAGGTTAGTGTGGTCAGTAGAGTAGTGACATATAGAGTTGATTTTCCTTCGATTTTAAGATTTAATCAGGTAGCTTATTCATCCATGGCAGCATAATCTTTTTCTGTGTTATTTGGAGGTTTGGTTGGAGGTGTATTTTCTAGCACGTCGTCAACACAGAATGTGGGTACGCATAATTTTTGTATCATGTCTAGAAGTAGTAAAAAAATTTAGACCATGGGAGTTCAGTTTAGCACAAATATTGGGACACAAGGAAGCACATCCTTTGGTCTATTACCTACTATAGAAGGGGGATTAGGAGGATCAAGTGGTTCAAGATCTGGTAGTTCTAGAGGTGGAGGAAACACAGGAGGAAATATAGGTTCTAGATCTAAGGGGAAGGGTATGCATCAACCCCAGTAAGAATATTTAGAGATGTCTCTTTACCTCCCAGAATATAGAGGAATTGAAGAAGCATATGATCACATACACATGTGTGAGATGCTATGGGATACAAAGGGTATTCCATCCCCAGAGCCTAAGACAAGCCAATTTATTACCACATTGTAAGGGTGCGCGTATAGTTGGTATAGGAAATATGATCCAAACCAAAATTGTGTAGAATATACTGTGTTGTGTGATGTTTCTTGGTATATTTCCACATGCTTGAGTTTGATTTGAAAAGCATCAACACACTAAAATACATCAAGCAGGGAATGTCTGAGAGTGTTCAGGAGTATGATGCACGATTCAAGAATCTACTGTCAAAGTTATCTTATGACACTCACCCAAGTCAACATGCTAAATGGTTTGTTGGAGGTTATATCACACCCTTTAGAAGGGTGCTCTCACATAAGACTTATATAGATCCATGCAAGTCACTTGATCCAACTTTGTGTGCGGAGGTAGTTGGGAGTGTAGACATTGGTGCTAGCCCCTTTTTGGAGGCCCAAATTGCAGCTATGGACAAATAGTTGGAAATGTTTTCGGCTAATTCAGCTCATGAGAAGCATAGTGGCATTTGGTACATGGATTGTGAGGTAGAAGGACATACAAAGGATAGTTTCCTTCGTAAATTAGTGTGTGCCATGTTGTTGGACTACGAGATCTATCACTTGGGTCAAGATTCAAGTAGGTTCCCACTGTTTCAATGTGTGATAATAAATAACATGTTCTACTAATGTAATATTTACAGGTCTACCACTCACGATACAAAGAATTATAGGTTGATTGATGAAATTCATGATGTCATTAATATTGGTTTACATCAGATTGGTGTTGTAAATAATTCTAAGGAACAAGGTGAGCATCATGATCATAATTAAAACAAAGGGTGATCTGATAGAGGCTGAGGTATAGGTCGTAGTTACCATGGAGGATTTAGAGTTCAAGGTCACAATAGTGGAAGAAGTGAATTTCCATGAGTGACATGTTATATATGTGGATTCCCGAATCATTATAGGCATGAATGCCCTCATAATATTATTTGTTATTTTTGTGAAAAGAACCACAATTATGAAGAATTTCCAAACTTGTATGAGCACCCAAGCAAGAATCATAAGTAGGATAAGGGCATGGGAATGGTTACAATATAATTCATTGTAGAAGATCAATGGATTCTAAAATTAGTGTCTAATCCGGAGATAGTACTTTTGTTAGTCACTACACGCGTTGAGGTTGCATGTGTGTGGGGGAAGTTCTAAAGCATAAGCCTGTTATTACAAAGGAGGAGGTATTGAATGCAAAGTATCCATACCATACTCATCAGAAATAATTTTATCAAGAAACCATGGAGGTTATTAGAAGTTTTTAGGGTGAGATACAATGCTTAAAAGAGAATTCATAGAAGCTAGAGTAGGAAAATTTAGTTGAGATCCCTCATAAAGATGTTGATGACTTGAACGAGGTTTTTAAGATGCTACGATAAGAGAACATCATTCATTTATTAAGGGAATGGTTAAGGGGGAAAATTTCATGTGCTGAAGTTGAGTGCAAGAGACAAATTTTACATGTTAATTTACCTCCTCACAGTTTGGATTATGACATAGAGATCACTCTGAATGCAATTTTTGATGGATGGTTTTTAAGTGACATTTTTATTGATACAGGTGCAGAAGTGAATGTACTCACTTTGGATGCATGGAATTATATGGGGAGGCCATGATTATAACCATATTCAAATGTGTTGTTTATGGAAACCAGGACTAAGGCCACACCCATTGGAGTCTTGAAGGATGCTACTATTACTATACAAGGTGCCAATTTTACAGGGGAATTTGAGGTATTAGTATTTGCGGAGGCAGACAACTTTTCAACATTTTTTGGGCACCCTTGGTGTTATGCAAATAATGTTGATATGCACTTCAATAAAGGATATATCAGTTTTTAGAACAAAGAAGAGTTCTTCATCATTCCTTTAACGAACAAAAAATATGCACCTTATGTAGAAACTTTGAGTGAAGAAGATCTGAACAAAATTTATGTGTGCACTATTAGAGATCCTGAAGTACTTGAGCCATCAAAGTCAATGGGATGATGCACAGTCTATGAGTGATACAACAAGAATTTCTTGTGACAACATGGCACATGGGACTTATGAAATTATTGGACATGAGATGAAGAGTGCATTCACGTGCGTAAGTAGGCCGCATTGTGTTAGGTGTTTGGGTAGTAACCAGGTACCAAAGTACATTGGTAAAGGAAATATAAAAGTATTTTTGCACGCTATGGAAGCCCAATGGAAAAAAAAAAGTGGAAAGAAGGAATATTCTATTATATACCTTGCATGGGAAAACAACGTGATGGTGGATGGTACAAAAATATGGTCTTTTAGAGTGAAGAGAAGTGAGAATCACCTTCTCTGCTAGATTTCTTCAGAGTAATGCACTTAACAAAACATGTGAATTCCATAGGAAGGATTCTGCCTCACATCACATTCAACAGTGTGAGAGACTTTGGATGGAGGGGTAAGAGGACTTACCACCTTCACTGTGGGTGCATAAATTATACTTCACCTTGTGAGGCTACGCACATGCATGGTATGTTTATGTAGAGTTGAATAGAGAAACATAGAATTGACAAGAACTGACTACAAGTATGATTCAGACCTTTGACTATTTTTCCACTAAATCCTAGTGAATGAGGCATTACAGGTTATGAAGTTCTTGAATATGGGAGATAGTGTAAAGGTTGAGGAACTTATTCAAGAGTTACTAGGTGATTCAAATCTGGAGGCGCACTTTGAAGAAGAAGAGACAGATGTAGAACAGATTGGGCATGCCTGCCTAGAAAAATAAAAAGGTAAGATGGTCTACATAATTGATGATGAACAAGTGGAGAATCTAGATGTTGAGCATACTAAGGTTACGAGCAAGGTCTTAGAAAGTGTCGATGAGAAGGCACACACAATTATGAGCCTATGAAATAAAAGGTAAACATTGGGACAAATGTTGAACCTAAGGAGGCCATCATTAGTGATTATTGGTCTAGCTATGAGGTTCCTAAGATAATTAAGTTATTGTGTGACTTCCAAGATTTATTTCCTAGAGTACATCATGAATTGAAATGGGTACATCACTCTTTGGGTGAGATGAGGATTAAGCTAAAGGAAGGTGCATGCCTAGTTAAGAAGAGGCCTTACAAAATGAATCCTAATCTACACATCAAGGTAAAGGAAGAAATTAACAAGATGTTGAATTATGGAATCATTGATCCCATTCAGGAGTCGAAGTGGGTTATCCCTATAGTGATAAGTATAAATAAATTTGGAAGGATAAGAATTTGTGTGGATTATAGGGAGTTGAATTCTACATGTGTAATAGATCCCTTTCCCATACCTTTTACTGAAGATTTTCTAGAAGGTATTGCAAGGCACGAGATCTACTCCTTCACTGATGGATTTTATAGATATCATCAAGTAAGGATTGCTAAAGAGGATCAAGAGAAGAAAACTTTCACCACTGAGTGGGGAAGTTTTTCATATACATTTATGCTCTTTGGATTGAAGAATGCGCATGTATTATTTTCACGCATTGTTGTACAAGCATTTCAGGACTTTATTCATAAGTTCTTACAAGTTTACTTGGATGATTGGATAGTTTATTAGCTAGTGAAATATCACTATGAAAATTTAAGGCTTATGTTTGAGATTTTTTGGTAGTTGAGCATCTCCTTAAACATTAAGATGTTAATTTTTTCTACACCTTTTGGGACTTTTCTGGGACACATTATTTGTAAAGAAGGCTTGTTGGTAGATCCTGCTAAGGTTTTTGTTATTTTAGGCTTAAAGGAACCTACTAACCATAGCAAAGTGCATAGATTCTTGGGGCACATAGGACATTAGAGGAAGTTTATTAAATGTTATGCTTGGATTACCACACCCTTAGAGGAATTGTTGAAGAATAAGCAAAATTTCCATTGGGATAAAGCACAACAACATGTGTTTAAAGCATTGAAGGAAAGACTTACTACAACTCCTATTCTGTTATTTCCTTCATGGACTAAATCTTTTCATGTGAATATGGGTGCCTATGGCATGGCCATTGGTGTGGTATTAGCCCAGCCTAGTGAAGGTATTGTTGATCATCCTATTTTTTGTAAGCAAGAAGTTGACACCCATTGAACAAAATTATACAACTACATAACATGAGGCCTTGTCCATGATTTACACAATGCATAAGTTTAGACATTACTTGCTAGCTATACCATTTATATTCTATAAAAATCACATGGAAATTAATTACTTGGTGAAAAAGCATGTTTTGCAGGGGCACATATGTTGTTGGGTTCTATTATTTCAAGAATTCGATTTTATAATGGTGGTTAAACCAGGAAAGAGTAATTTTGGACCAGATCATTTATCAATGATTAACTCTAGAGAGGACGTGCAGAGCATTGAAGATACAATGTTAGATGCCTAAATATTCAAATTGATTCGCATGCCCTCTGACTTAGAATATATTGCTATCTTTTTGTGTATTGGTGTGGCGCCTGAAGGAATGAAGAGTATAGATAAGAAACAACTTGCCATACACATTGCACCTTACATGTTGATTAGTGGAGAATTATAAAAACTAGGCTGAGATGAATTTTTGTGTCGGTATGTACTTAAGCATGAGCGTGAAGATATTATGGAAGGATATAATAGTGGGATAACAGGTGGACATTATGCAAGAGATGCTACCATGTGCAATATTTAATTGGATGGTTTGTGATGGGAATCATTGTATAAGGATTTTAAATAATATTATAAGGCATGTGACCATTTTTAGCACCTTAGAAAGCTTGGGCATAGAGATGAAATTCCTTTGAGGCCTATTGTGAGTGCAAAACCTTTTGAAAAGCGGGTAATTAAATTTGTGGGTCCTATTTTCCCACCCACGTGCAAGAATGGATCATGCAACATTATCACTTGTACAAATTATCTTACAAGGTGAGTATAAGAAAAACCTACAAAGGATTGCATGATGTAGACACCTATAATTACGCCCAAGCAATTTAAATACTTAAATTGCGCTAATTATCCCCTTTTCTTGAAAATCAACGATGTATTGTCAAAAGAGCTTATGTTCTCTCTTATTGTCGTTAATCAATTACAATACGCTAATTGATTAAGTCTCCCATCCATCTAACAACCTAGTTAACGAACTTCTGTTAATTAGTCACTTCTTCTATTTAAATTAATTAATTATTATTAATTAATTAATCTTCCCCTTCATTTAACTAGTAAATCAATATTAAGATGATTTAATCCCTTTGTAATAGCCTAAATTACACTAATATTCTTCTAGTTGGATTCTATAAGCTTACACCTACCTATTAATTAATCACCTTTGATTAATTAAAATACTCCCATGACTTGCTAAACATGTATTAAACCCTTGTAAAGTAAGCTTACCTTTAATAAAGCAACCTTATCCATTCCTAATCATGTTTTACCTCTGTCCCACATTCATGAGGATGTGTTACATCCTTTATCCTTTGGGCTATATAAAGAACCCTCCACCTACCTTTTTACTTACACCTAAACTCCTTAAGAGAGAAAATGCAAAGCATATAGCAAAGATACTAAGAGCTTGCACTTTGTCCTCTTGAGATTTCATCATCTTGAAGAGTTAAGCCTCTTCCTATTCTTTCTTAAAGTGCTTGGGTCATATGGGAGGTGTCAAAAGGGTCTTGTAGCCTAAATTTGACTAGCCCTCATTCATAGGTGCTTGGAACCTTAAGGACAACTATTTTGATAGCCATGGAGCCTACCTAAGTTCTTTCATCTGTATGTTGTTAAAGAATAGAGGTTATCTAGATACTTAACATTGTTGATTTCATAGTTTTATTGATAAATGTTAGCATCTAACCCTTGATTAATTCTTATCATGATGGTGCTTAGAATGTTTGTTTAATTCTTTCTAATCAAGACTATTTAGGTGTTAGTCTTCCATTCATATCTAGCATTTGTTAGAAACAAACACTTGCACACATTTGGCACGCCCAGTGGGACACTTAGTCCCATGGAATTTTAGTTTATGTTTCATTATTTTGGCTAACTTTTTGATATGCACATGTAGTAGTTAATGTCCATTTTTTAGAATTTTTACCCATTTAATATTTGTAACTTCATGTTTATAGCCTTAATTTTAATGGGTCATTACCATTTTTAAACTAGTCAAAATTTAGAGGTATTGTGAAGTTTTCTTTGTTTTTTTCCATACTCAGGTTACAGGTCTGGCGTAGGCATGATTTTTAGAGTGTAGACACAATTTTTAGGGCGCAAACATGATTTTCAGGGCACAGGCATGATTTTAGGGGCATACATGTCTCTTTGGTGGCGTAGGCGTGCTGTTTAAATCTGTCATTCTGTTTGCCAACCCCTGGCGCATGTTCACTAACCCTGGCGCACATACCCTAACGTGCGTGCAGGTGTACTAACCCGGGTGCACACATAGTTTTGCATTATACCTTCACTGCAGTCAGAAACTTGTCAAAATGGTGCACACACCCTAACCAGGGCACACATACAGTTTTAGTGGCGCAAGTATATTTTTCTGGTAATATGGTTATTCTCTCTGTTTTTTTAATCTATTTTCTTAGAGTATCCCATATGTTGTTTTCATGGTGCATACACCTCTCAAGTGGCACAGGCATTTAATTGTTATGAAAAATCCACAGAGTGGCATAGGTGGTGTTTTAGGGGCACAGGCACTATTTTAGGGGTGCACACATCTCTCGGGTGGTGCAGGTACACTGTGTTATGAAAAATAGCCTTTGGTGGTGCATATGCTCTAACCTGCGTGTAGGCACAGAAAAAGGGGCATAGGCATCCTTTTACCTTTTTTAGATTTAAAGGGTTGACGTAATAACTTTTTTGCAAGTTTATCTAATCACATATTCATCTTTACAGGTTGTTTTTACATGTTGGTATTTGATTAGGTAGTATTTCACATTGTATACTAATGAGATTGAGATCACGTATGCTCTTCCCTCATGTCCCTTGGGGTGACCTTGGGAATCAGAAATGATTCTTAAAACCTTTTTCAGCTTTAAATTTGTTAAGATTATCTTAGTTAGAATTGGTCAAATTGGCATTTGTTGAAATTAAAGTATCATTCCATTTGGGTATCTTTTGAGATTTGTGACAACATCACATATGCTCTTCTCTTGCATCCTTTTACAATCTAGAGAATCATAAATGGTGCCTTCTATTTTGATGGACAATTAATAATCATCGTCATTCAGGACCAAAATGCTTGTCAAAGAACAACGGAAACGAAACACAAGTCAAAAAATTCTAATACACGTGTTCTTGCAGGTTACCAAACGTTGTTCAAGAAAACCACATATAAATTAAAAAAGATAAAAAGAAAAACATATTCAAAACACTGTATTGCAGGTTTCGAAAAAGGGTATGTCCCTCTCCACTTAACTGGAACATAACCCCTTTGGCATGACACCTTAAGCTACAACAATGGGGGTGGTTCCAGGAACCCCAAAGTAGTCCACGCAAGAGGGAACCTTGTGGATGAAATGGGAAGTGCTCTACACTACCTACTTGACTAGTGATTCCTTTGTGAGATAGCATTACAGGTTTTCCGTTGTGGCGACCCCAGTGATAGTACACGTAGATGCACTAGTTTCCTACTGTTCTTGAAGGGGATAAAGTAAAGCCGAGATACTCCCAAACTAGTCAGTGTGACATTTTGGGTAAATTGTGCTCGCTCGTGGCAACTTTGTAACACCTAGGGTGAGAGAACCATCTAGGAGAATATAATTTGTCCAAGATCCCACTTTGACCATTTAAAAACAGTGTTGAGTTGTGAACCCATTTTTGAGAAATGTGTGATGTATTACTTTCACCTAGTTTTTACTTGCCTTAGGGCGAGGTGAAACTATATTGAAGTGAGGCTAGAATTTTTCGTCATTTTCCTTGATTTATTTTCTTCATATTCTTTTGACACTTTGTTGATCAAAAGAGGTGTGATTACCTTTGCGTTTCCATTCGACTGTTTCTCTCACTTTTATGTCTGTTTACACCCATCCATGTTTGCGGTTGGGTTAGTTAAACGTCTAAAGTGAGCGGAGGTGTTTTCACATCATTTGGTAGCCATTGTGATCTTGATACCCATGTCAAGATCGTCATCATAGTTAGGCATGGTTCATCACCACGGACTTCCATAGAGGAGTTAGCTTGTTTGTCTCATATCATTACAATTTTGATATTTACGTCTTGTTTCTTGTAAACTTGACATAAATACCTATATTGTACGGTTACGCTGCACACATTCTTAACTATTCCTAGCTACAATTTGAGTTTGTTGGTTTAGTTTTATTATTACCTCAATTTCAAAAGGTGCTAGGCATTACCATTTGTGCGTGTTATATCAATAACACCTCGATATCAATATTTCACTTTCTTGCAAAGTGGGTTAACATATCTTGGTGATATTGTTGTGTCATTCACAAATTGTAATTAGCACTTTTTGAAATATAGGTCTTAATCAGATTTGAATTTTCTCATCATATATCTTAATTGGGAGATCGCATTTAACTTCGTGTATTTACTTACGTCTTTTTCATTCCTTTGAACTTGGCATAAGTGGAGACATCTTGTTAATCATCTGGCATTGTAAATTACTTTGAAACATAGTCTAGGAGATACTTCATTTGATCAAGTTTTGATGCCAAACAATCATTTCATTGGTGACGTTATCACTCTATTACATTGGTATTCTCACACTGTTAATTTACTCTTAACACGTACATCTTGTGTTTCATTTAGGGGTAGTCATTGAATTTTAAAAAAATCTACAACTTACCTTAGTAAAACTTATCACGAAAACATGGCTCCCAAGACACGTCTAGGGTTAAAGAAACAAAAATATGGGGAATAATAGGCACACGATTAGGAAACCTCTAATAGACAAGGATTAAACCCATTCATCGGACACGATCTAGGACCACTAATTTCTACAGAAAAGGAAACATAAGAAATGGTCGACCATAGTGGATATGAATTAGAGTCACCACGCATGGACTTTGATTTTGATCCTGCTTTTCTAGATGAATTTCTTCTTAGAAACAAGGATAGGGTGTTGGCTCGAGTTGTCGAATTAGGGGCCAAATTTCCCATTGAGAATAAACCAATACTACAAACAAATGAAACTACTGAGGAAGAATGCCCCCTTATCAATATCGAAGATATTTTAACAAAAGGGAATGCTTCCACTTCTTACACAGAAAATGATAAAGTGGTAGGGCATAGAATACCCCTCATTAAAGTGCCACAAAGAAACAAACTAGAACTTGAGACAGAGGAAGAACCTCCACAGTACAAAGAGGAGGAACCTTTAGAAGAAGAGGCTATAAACCAAGCCACAATCCAACAAAAAATCAGTAGCCTAAGCCGATAACTTACTTTACTTACTTCCCATGTACAAAAATATGCAAACAAGAACATTCAAAAGGTGAGGCCTAGGGTTAAGATCAACGAAATCCATTGGGAAAAAAAAGGATAAGAAGACATAGGGTACCATCGTGTTTATAACCCTGCTTCTCCCACTAAAGAACAATTGCTCGCACAGGAAGTGTAGTCTATGAAAGCGACACTTGCGAGCTTACAAGAGAGCAATATAGGGAGCATCAAGAAATATCAATTTGAAGAGTTGTGCCTCTATCATTTTGACAAGACAATGACCCTTCAACCCTTTCCAAAGAAATTTAATATGCCAAAGTTAGACAAATACAAAGGAAAGGGAGATCTAAGGGATCATGTTAAAGATTTTTACATGGCATGTCAAGAGGTGTCTTATAGTGATAATTACCTTATCAAACTTTTTCCCAAGAGTCTTGGAGTTCAAGCATTGGAATGGTTTACACGCTTACCACGGGGATCAATTTCCACCTGGCCAGAATTGGCAGAAATATTCATACGTCACTTCTCATATAACATAGAGAGTGACGTTACCATGGTAGACTTATGTGGTGCCAAACAATGCCCAAATGAGACTTTCGCTAGCTTCCTCCAATGATGGAGAGGGATAACCATTCTCTTCCCTTGTGTTTTCCCTGAAAAGAAGTTGGTCAGCATCTTCGTTCCCAATCTCAATCCAGATATTTCCTTCCACCTCCAAATGCATTGTGTCCATACTTTTGAGGAGGTTATCGAGAAATGGATTCAGATAGAAAAGGCTCTCATTGCCAAAGGCACCCTTAAAAACCAATCTAAAGATAACCAAAGTGTCAAACCCATGGAAAATCCCAAGATCTTCAACAAAAATAAAAATTTGGTGGGAGACAAAATCATTGATTCCAAACGTGTTCAAATGGTCCAAAATGGTCAAACTTTTAAACTGATTAAGGGCCCAATTCAATCACCACCAAAACGATGTACATTCACCTCTCTCAATGAACCGTTGTCAGTCATACTAAAATAGTTGGATACGGCCCACATGATGACCTATCCTATAACACAATCGTTTGATGACAACGCTCCTACACCTTCATGGTATAAAGAGCATGAATATAGCAAAATGCACCACGTTAAAGGTCATAAAATAGAAAAATGTTCGTGACTTCACCACTATATTCAAGACCTCATTGACAACGCGGAGATAGAGGTGGATAACCCTGGCCACACACAAACACCTAATGATAAAATGGGAATTTATAAGGAACCATTCCCAAAGCATGATAAGTTAGAAAAGGCAAAGCCAGATCAGGGAGAGTCATCCCAAACTTATAAATCCATGAATTACTTGTATACCAAGAGAGATAAAAATCATTACGATTCACTTATCAGATGTATTCACTCCCCTTCTAACCATGTCAACACTATCTGGATAAAGGGAAAGGACTACGTTGTGGTAATAAGGTGCACCCTCCTCATAATTCTGGAACCCTCTCCGTCAACCCCACATACTGGTAAGTATAACCTTTTAGAATAGCTCGAGAAGACGTCTACTAAGATTTAGATCTTAGACCTTCTCAAGATTTCCCATGTGCATAAGGACATCCTGTATCAAACTCTTCAGGGGTCAGGAGTGACTTTAGAAGTTGATCATGCACGCCTTCAGGCTGCAGTGGCAAACATCACACCAAGTGAGCATCTCACTTTCAACCATAGGGAGATCCCTACCGAGAATCCTACACATAATATTCCCTTATACATCGAGGTAGTTGTCACCTGTAAGAAAATCAAACGGGTGCTTGTGGACAATGGATCAGGATTGAACATCTGCACGCTTAAGCTAGTCAAACAATTGGGACGTACAGAGGAAGATCTTGAGTCCCATATTATCACTATCACCGCATACAACAATGTGGAAATAGAGTTAGTAGGCACCATCACACTGCCCATGGAGGTGGGCCCTACTTGTCATCAGATGAATTTTCACATCCTAGACTTGGAAATTCCATATAATATGCTTCTAGGCTGACCATGGATTCATGCCATGCAGGCCATGCCATCAACATTTCACCAATGCATCAAGTTAAAGCATGAGGGACATACGATAACAATACTAGGAGATTCAAAGCCCTTTACTGATCGTAGAGATCTCAATAGCTTTACACAAAAGGGTACATACGCATGTCCCTCCATAGATATAGTTGTTCCTCTTCAGTCTGAGGCTATGGAATCTCGCGTGGATTTGGATTCACTTAGTTCTTGCACTCATGGGGTGTCTACTTCAACCTCTCCATTTGATTCATGGGAGATGAAAATCCTAGAATATGGCCATGGGGAGTATAATGTACAACAAGAGCTCCTAGTGTTAGACCTCTCTTTGCCACCCAAGACTAGAGGACGACCCAACTACCACTTCAAGAGACCTAGAGAAGAACACACTATTGGGACGTTCCTGCCTGGAGGCTTGTTGGCTGAGGAGAAATTGCTTGATCCACCTACTACTTGGGTCCCTAAGGACACCCAGCCATCCTGTTATCAAACCCTGGAATATGAAAAATCTAGTAGAATGATGTACTCCATGGGATACAAAGGCCTAGGATGTGGGAGGAATGAATAAGGACAACAAGAACTAGTTCCTCTTCCACATTTCAAAATAGAAAGATACAACATCAGGATTAATCCTTATGGAGCACACCCCAACGATCAAGACACGACCTGTTCTGAGTGTGAGGATAGTTCCTATTACCTAGACAACGATACGGATTCCTGTTGTAGCCAATATGAGGATCTAGCCTCCATGAACCTTTTCATGAATAACTCTGTCCTGACCATCACCCCCACTGAACCAACCCTTGACCTTGTATACCCTTCCCTTGTTGAATGGGACCAACAACATCACATGCCACTAGATTTATTCGAGAATGATGAGGCTATTGCATATTTTATGGGCATAAGGGATACAATCCCCATTAGATATCATAAGAAAGGTTTCTTTATCAACTTAGACACCTACGCCTACTTCAGCGAGGAGGTTGAACTTCGTGGTCAACAAAATTTGAAGAAAAGTGAGGGAAAATTTTATAAAGAAAAGCCTTGGAAAAAATCGAAGTCCAAGTCACATAGTGAAAACCTCTTTGAGGCACTGGCTGACCAACAAATAAGAAAATCAAAGGAAAAACAAAGTGACCACGCCAAGGATGAAAATCTCATGGAGACATCCTTGGATGAAGATCTCAACCTTCCTTATAATCCTACGCGTATGGAGGATTTATCAAAATTGTTAATCGAAGAAACAATTGATGTCAATATTGGTACTGAAGAAGATCCCAAGATAGTAAAATTGGGGGCATCACTCTCAGCTAGAGAACAAAATACGTTCACTATGTTGTTGTGAGAGTTCATTAATTTGTTTACATGGTCTTACAAAGACATGCCCGACCTAGATCCAACTTTGGTCATGCACAACTTGGTCATGCATGTAGACGCCAAGCCTATCAAACAGAAACTCAGAAATATGCATCCAAGAGTGGCCTTATTGGTCAAGGAAGAGTTGGAAAGGTTGCTTGCAGTAGGATTCATCTGACCAATTGACTATTTTGAATGGATATCGAACATTGTTCATGTCCAGAAGAAACCTGTCGATATCCAAATCTGTATGGATTGTAGGGACATCAATAAGGCTTGCCCTAAAGATGACTTTTCGTTACCCAACATTGATATGATTTTTGACTCAACAGCAGGATATAAAATGCTATCACTAATGGATGGCTTTTTAGGTTATAATCATATTAAAATCATTGAGGAGGACTAACACAAAACAACTTTCACAACTCCTTGGGGCACCTTCTACTATCAGGTGATGCCATTTGGCCTTAAGAATGTGGGAACAACTTATCAGTGGGCCATGATAGTAATCTTTCATGATATGATTCATGACATCATGGAAGACTACGTAGATGACATCTTGGGAAAGTCCAAAACAAGAGAAGATCATCCTATCATTTTGCGGCATATCTTTGAGTGCCTGCGGGAATACAAAGTCAGGTTGAATCCCAAGAAGTGTGTCTTCGGGGTGCTATCAGGGAAATTATTAGGCTTCATTGTGTCAAGACGAGGTATTGAGGTAGACCCTACTAAAGTGTCTTCCATCAATAAAATGCCTCCACCTGAAAATATCAAGCAATTACGTAGCTTGCAAGGGAAAATTCAAGCCATTCATAGCTTTATCTCACAGCTTGTAGATAAATGTCACTCATTCACCCATTTGCTTAAAAAGGACGTCATTTCATATCAGGACTTGAGCAATAACAAACCTTTGCTTTGCTTAAATAGTACCTGGCCAATCCACCTGTCCTCATGCCTCCTACTCTGAGAGAACAACTTTTGCTCTATATTTCCACTACACAATACACTATTGGTGTGCTACTTTCCCAATATGACATTAACCATAAGGAGAAAGTGGTTTACTATCTGAGTCACACCCTCATTTCCTATGAGCTTAATTATCCTTAGATTGAAAAGGCTTTCTTGGCCGTTGTTTTTACCTTTCAAAAACTTCGCCATTACCTGTTGAATACTAAGACCAAGCTCATATCAAAGGTCGACCCACTCAAGTATTTGTTGTCCAAACCCACCCTTACAGGTAAAATGGCTAATTGGATCATTCTACTTAATGAGTTTGATATAGAATTTGTCCATCAAAAATTAGTTAAATGACAAGTACTTGCAGATCAGCTAGCAGAAGCACCTTTGCAAAGCATGGAGCCTTTGAGTCTAGGACTACCAGATGCCTCTTTGCTCTACATTAAAGAATCTGTCATATGGCAAATAAATTTTGATGGATCTTTTATGTTTCATGGTTCAGGTGCAGGAGTGGTCCTTATTACTCCTTCGGGTGATCCTATACCACAGGGTTTCCACTTGGCCTTCCCTTGCACGAATAACATTACAGAGTATGAAGCACTCATTGTAGGGATGAAGCTGGCCATCAAGTGGAATAGTCATCATTTTAAGGTTGTAGGTGATTTGTAGTTAATCATTAAACAAGTTAATGATGAGTATAAGGTTAAGGATGACAAACTCATACCTTACAAAAAGTTAGTGGAAATTCTAAAGGAGTATTTTGTGCGCATCACCTTTGAGTAGATCCCAAGAGCGCAGATTAGATCAGCAGATGCTATGGTAATGGTGGGATCTATGATTCGTATTCTACCGGGGAACAATGATATGCCATTCTTCGTAGAAAATCTACGCCAGCCCACATATGACATGCCAGAATTTTTCCTGGTTTGTGAGGTTGTTGGTCCCCATTCACCATGGTATGAACCCATTTTCACCTATCTTAAGGACAGTACATTCCCTCTCGATATCTCCCACTCTGAAAGGCAGAGCCTAATTTTCCAGATAGCCCGTTACACCCTTTTAGGAGGTACACTTTATCGTCGTGGCTACAACGGGAATCTATTACGTTGTCTAGATGTGATGGAGTCAATCCAGGCAATCAAGGAAGTGCACGAAGGAGTATGCGAAGTGCATACAAATGGAATGGTCTTGGCTAAGAAATTGTTGAGAGTAGGTTACTATTGGCCTACCATGGAAAATGATTGTTTTAATTACGTTAGAAAATGTGTGCTTTACCAAAAGTATGGAAATTTTATCCATGCTCCGTCACAGCCATTCTCTAAATGGGGACTCGATTTAATAGGGAAGCTTACTCCTACCTCTTCTGATGGTCATACACATATCATCACAGCCACTGAATATTTTACAAAATGGGTGGAAGCTGTCCCGTTAACCTATGTCACAGGAGCAAAAATTTCTAAATTCATCATGAAACACATTATTTGTTGGTATGGCATTCCTGCAGCCATTATTACAGATAATGGGAAGTCATTTAAGAATAAAAATGTGAAAAGCCTTTGCCAACAATTCTAAATTAGATTAAAATGGTCCACGCCATATTACCCTCAAGGTAATGGACAAGCTGAGGCAACAAACAAGACTTTGGTCAGGATAATGGAGAAGATGGTCAGCAAAATAGGTTGCAACTAGCACCTACAAATTCATCCAGCCCTTTGGGCTTACCAAACATCCATTCACACCCCTACAAGTTTGACACCATATTCCCTAGTGTTTGGGACATAATCTATCATCCCCTTAGAGATTGAAATTCCATCCCTAAGGATCTCTCTTTGAGACTATCTAGATAAAGATGAATATTATCGAGTGACAAGATTGGCTGAGTTGGAGCTCCTGGATGAGAGGCACATTCGTGCTCTTAATCACCTGAAAGTATATCAACACAGAGTCTCTAGAAACTATAACAAAAGAATCATCCCTCGTCAGTTTGAGGTTGGTGATTTAGTCATGAAGGAGAACCAGTTCAACACCAGAGTGGAGCGAGAAAAGAAAGGGAAGTTTGAACCCCATTGGTTAGGACCCTATGTCATAGTTGCCAAGTATGGCACAGGAGCATACAAGTTGGCTCACCCCAATGGTGATGAGCTCTGGGAGCCCATGAATGCCATGCATCTTAAGACATTTTATGCCTGAACATGGCGCAAGGAAGGCATAAAAATAAAAAACACAAAAAAATAAAAAAATTTAGAAAAGAAAAAGAGAAAATAGGTCGTCCACTAAGTGAAAACCACGCAATTGTGGCACTTTGGGCAAGTCCTTGGGTGAAAACCAATTTCCAACACCTTAAGAGGATTCATTGTTCACAAGCATTCTGTATTAGAAGGGTAGTTATCTTGGGCCTAGACCTAGTTCTACCTCCGAGTTTCCTTGTGCACACCATTCTGTCCAGCCTTGATCTAGCTTTGCCTTCTTCTGTCCGTCTATGAGGGATGTGGTCTTTCATTATTTCCCATCTTACGCTGGGGGCAACTCAATGACTTCACCTTCTTGTTCATAAGTATGTGACTTTTGCCCTTGTATATTCCCCACCTAATGCTGGGGGCATCCACACTTTCTTGGTTACTTGCACATAGCTTTGAAAACTGCCAAAAAACACAAAAACAATAGAAAATTGTTTCGAGAAAACACAAAAACAATAGAAAATCGGTGCATGAAAACATATCTTACAAAAAAATTTACTTGCATTGTCTTGTTTCCTTGCTTTGCTTGTTGCTTGTATAGTGTTTTATGTGCTTACTTTTGAGTTGTTTGTTGCTTGGGTGTACTTTGTCATGGTTCATCTTTTCTTGCTTAGGTTTAATCAGGATGTAATGGGTTCATTCATTATGTTCTGTCTTAAGCATTTAGTTGTGTTTGTTACTTGTTAATAAGACAGTGATTCAGGGTGTATTGCATTAATTCCTAGTGTTATTTGATAACATTTGGCTGTGTTTCTTGCATGTGCTTTGTTTTTTTATCATTCGCATCACACTACCATCACTATCATCACATCTGACATCATCTCTACATCATATATAAACAAAAATGCTAAGTGTTACATCATGCATGTATGCTAAGCTAATCATCACTTATCGTATCATCAATGGGGGCAAGAGGGGTTGCGCATAATAAAAAATCTATCCCCCCAGCACCAATATCATCATATCATCCCATCCATATACATCAAAATAACACATGAAAACAACATTTGATATCATCTACAGATCTATCATCTACAATCTACTGCATATGAATACATCAATACATCATAATTAGATACATACAAAGTACAAAATTTGATAATACATCCATACGTAATGAATCACAACATGCAGCATGCAACGAGAATCAATGTATGCCCACTCATGTCACAACACATCCATAAGTGTTGAATTAAATAAACGCAACGTGCAATACAAATCTACATATAGTAATTTCTGAAAAGGGGTATTTCACATCATAGAATTATGCCCACTTAGGCCACATGCATCAAGGAACAACAACAATACAATGCATAATACGAAAACATCATAAAAATATCCACAAATTCTAAATCAAGACAATAACATGCATCGAATCCATAAACACGATTCATGTCCCGTCATCAATTGGCTTCCCATATATTTATAGACAATGCAAAACCATCTTTATACATGTATCAACAAAAACAAAAGAGGTGTCTCATATCATAATCATGTGAATCTGAGCAAAAAAAAAAGAGTCCTCATATATATTATATATATATATATATACACGTGTGTCAAAAAGACATCCGTGTCAAAAATACATCCGTATCAAAAAATGGATACATACAAATATGTAATTTGTATAAAAAATGCCTTCAACTAAGGCGTACAACAAGGATACATAAAAAATGTTTGTATAATACACAATGTCCTGATCAGTGCTCAATATAAATACATCGGCGATACATAATGCCATCAAAAAGGGGCATGTATCTGAAAGAATCAAGCCTTCATCATGAGGCATCATCAACAAATAATACATGTCTACAATCACTGTACATCAAAGTCAGCCTTCATAAGAGGCATACATACAAATAGAATCTATACAATACAAAAGTGGCTATCAACCACAACTCTCACCCTCATCAGGGCTCCCAGGTTGGTCCTCTGAACACCAGACATCTGTAGGTTGGGCTGGCGCTGGTCTCATCGGCTGGTCTGGAAGGGGCTATTTGACTGATCTGGTAGAATGAACAGACCTTTGCGAATGAGATCCAAATGCACTCGATCCTGATAACTATGAAAATGCCATTCTCTGCTCCAGTGGCACCACTCTATAGTATGTTGTCCTGTAAAAAAATGCCTTCCCACCAATCCTGGTGGCATCCTGAATCAAATAAACATATCCTGAGGTGAGCACTGCCTAAAGGCTAGTGTCTTGCTCACCTATAACCCAGCCCAGGTCTGCCTCGGCCTATCTAGAGGTGGCAGCCTCCCAATCTCTCTCTGTCGTCATCACTTGTAGCTCGGCATGGACCTGGTCCCTCTGGGCTACTACTACCTGATAATGTGTATACACGTGGTCTCTCTGTGCCACGATCATATGCAGCTGTGACTGGGACTGATGTAAGAGACTCAATATATGTGCCCCCTATGTAGTTATCTCTTAGATCTGGCTCTACCATGCTGCTCTGTCATCTTCTGGCCCGCTTTAGGCCCAAGCCTAATCCCACCTTGAAAGTAATGTAACAATATGGGCTTGGGCCTCGTCTATCTCTTTTGTGGCTATCACACACTAGCCTTGAGCCACATCTCTCTCTGCTCTCACTGCATCTCTCTCATCTAAGAGCTACTGCACTTGTACCTATGCTATGACTATCTGCACCGTTGGATATGAAGCTATATGTGCCTTAGGGACTACTCCCTATGACGCTCTAGAAGACTACCCCTACTCAACTACTCTACCTTGGGGTGGAGGCATGGCTGCATGTACCGGGCCCTATGGCCTCAATCCCTGTGCATGTGCGGAACCCTATCCATCATGAGGGATCCCATCAAAAGGATCCTCAGGGTATGGCCCCAATACTACTAATTTATCCTTGTGCTCAGATCTATGCCATACATCCACAAGAGGGAAAATACCTTCTACCCATGATGCCTCTGGAATAGTCAGTTGTCAAGGTACCATTGTAGCATACCACGCTGCATAATCAGTTGTGGTCCCTGGATCTCTAATCTACCATAATGGATCCCATGCCTGGGGGACCACCTATAGGAAACTAACCCTGGCTTGGGTTACTACAATCCGAGGCCCCATAGTCTGCCTCTCAGAGTCCCTGCGAGCATGCCAAATATCTAGCTACAAGATGCCCTGTACTCAGCCTAGCTGCCGCTGGCACCTGTCAACGCGATACAGCTCCATGATGTAGCTATGGCTGCCATGCTCCGCCAAGCACATGCTAAGCTCTGTGGTATCCTCTAGCAACTGGAAGTGTCTATATGGATGCCAAATGACATCTATCACTACTAGCTCTTCAAACTCCTGTCTATATCTGAATAGGCTACCAAGGTGACCACGGATGTCTCCGCCCACTACTATCCAAGCCATGTATGATGGCTCCTTGGGGTTTTGAACTCAAAATGGGCTGACAGGGTGTCCAATGGCTATATGATCCCATGACCATATCTGTAACAGTGAGGCCAGCCCCATAGTCTTCTGACCGTGGTATGTGATGAGATGCAAGTCCCAGTATAATACCTCTCACCACTGTAAATCCCGTGTACTACTGGTAGCAATCCTCTAGGGAACGAATTCCATGTCTTATCAGTGAGTAGAAACCCACTAATAAGTGCCATAATGTACTACAACCCCAGATACAATGTCAGATCTGAGATACACTCGTGTAAGGCCAAAGTCATTTCGTCATGTGGGATGTCATCCACACCGAATAACATGTTGCATGCTGCTATGATCAAACCTACATCTGGGCTATACTCGATCAATGTACCCATCATGGGCATGCATAGGATCTTCCACACATCCTCTATTATCACTGTCATCTTTCCTGTGGGTAGTCTAAAACACTGACTCTCGCTATGCCATCACTCAGAAAACACAGTCAGGAGGCCGTGATCTAGTACAATGGAGGGCATCCAAGCCACGGGGCCCAGACCCACTACCTCAAGTAATATAGCCATCTCTCGGCAGTCACGTCGGTGCATGCTGCCCTCTAACTCGGCAATATGAGAGTGACGCTCCCGCGTCTGCAACACTAGTAGTCATCTCTGCAAAATAACGTGCCACTCATTAGTTTCTAGCATTTCATCTAAAAATCTATCTCTGTTTTTTTAGGGTTAACCCAAAAATCCTAAAAATTCTTCTAAGTGTCACATTATTGGACACTTTCCTATATTTTTCTACCTGTTTAGGGCACCTGCGCACCCTTTTGGGCATGTGTGCCACATTTTTGGCACCTTCCCTATACTTGCATGCAGGTGTTTTCTGGCATGTGCACCCTCTTTCAGGCACCTACCCTCCCTTTTTGGCATGTTCACCACCTAATTGGTGCTTGCATGTGCATATGTACGCTTTTGCTTGTGTGTGCTTACCCACCCATGCCTACGCCATGATTTTCACATGTGCACCCCTTTCCCGGTGTGTGTGTGTGTGTGTGCATACGTGCTCGTGTGTGTGCATGCACATGTGTGTGATATGATTTTTTACTTGCACGTGTGCGTGCATAGCCTGAGCACCTGCACCCTTAAACGGACACCTATGCCCCCAAAGTGGCACATGCGCACCATAACCCACGCCTGCACCTATGCATTTTCTCCACCTAAATACCCTAATTAATGCATTAATGACAAAAATTTAAGAGCAAGGTTGTGATACTCACAAATGGCCCCTCATATGCATGCCTCTGGTACCCCCGGACTGCATCAGCACGCCTCAAACGGTCTTGTGCAATCACCATCTCTCCTGAGTGTCAAATCCTCATGGTAGGTTTTCTAAACTGAGCGGTTAAAATGTACTTATTGCGATGTTTTTATCCCCTTGGGGGGTATATTTACCTATTTTTCACCGTTTGTATGGCTGGGACACCTGTTTCGCTCACCGTTTTCTCCTCTGTTCGCTGTGGAATAATTATTTTTATTACATAATTATTTTTCTCTTCTTTTTCATCGTATTGGGGCATTTTTTGTCTAATATCCCTTTCTTCTCCCCCAAACAATTTTATTACTCCCTAGTGATTTTTATTCTTCTTCACACTCTCGTAAATAATTATTTTTTCTTAATTTTTCCACTAAACAAGGACATTATTTGTCATTTGTTTCTCCTTTCTTCCACCTAGGCCACTTTCTGTTGCCCCTAGGCTCTTCATTTTCTTCTTCTCCTTTCTTCTATTGTTTACCATGGTTCAGAATGCCAAAACAATACAAACACTTAATATATCAAAAAATCCAAAAATAAGGCAAAATTTTTCGAAAAATTCCTAAAAAGTAAAAAACCCTACAAAATGGTAACTTGCTTCTTACGGCTGAAATTTATGTCTTGCGCATGGTACTTTCTCTATATCTTGTTTGTTTGTATCACATCTTCCCTAATTAATACGACTCATGGATCACTGGATTCACAACCATTCAAAAAGCTAGTTGCTTGCTTCGTCTGTACTCTAGGGCACTTTTGGTTGCCTGGTGCTGTTTCATTGCGCACAAACACTTTTCATGGACCCTATGTCCATTTTCATTTCCCCTTGCATGTATCCTTGCTTGGGGCATCATTTTTAATCCTTATTTTCAATCAAAAACTTGTGGATCTCTTCAGCACTGGTAAAAAAATATTTGTACAACTATCTTGATTGTTGTTGGTTTGGATATGTGCGGTCGTACTTGTTTTCCCTATTAAATGAGCTTGTTTCCTTCTCATATTGCATTGCATTTTTGTATGTTGCATGGAGTTGGTACTTTTAGCAATGGACGATTGTTCATAGCATGGCTTTTCATGTCATTCTACTTTTTTCATATGCTTATATTTTTCATAAGGACTGATGATGTAGTTCCTATGGCAATATGATACCATCAAATTTGATCCACATAAACATCAGGCTAGAGGCTAAGCTCTTCTCTCCCCTCTTCCTTATTTCTTCTACACCACTTCCCTTTTCCCCCCTAATTTTCTCTCTCATTGGGGAATTCTGCCTCTTCCCCATTCTTCTACCTATTTCTCATCTGTTTCGATCATCGATTGACTTCTTTCATCATCCCATCGACACTCGATGGGGCATCTCTTCCTCCTACTAATATTTCTTCTATACCTTCAAAAATTTCTTCCATCTACTATCTTTGAAGAGGGGTAAATGTAGACACCTATAATTATGCCCAAGCAATTTAAATACTTAAATTGTGCTAATTATCCCCTTTCTCACAAATCGACGACGTATTGTCAAAAGAGCTCATGTCCTCTCTTGTTTTTGTTAATTAATTACAATACGTTAATTGATTAAGTCACCCATCTAGGTAACAACCTAGTTAATGACCTTCCATTAATTAGTCACTTCCTCTATCTAAATTAATTAATAAATCTTCCCCTTCATTTAACTATTAAATCAATATTAAGTTGATTTAATCCCTTTCTAATAGCCTAAATTGCACTAATATTCTTCTAAATGGCTTCTATAAGCTTACACCTACCTATTAATTAATCACCTTTGATTAATTAAAATACTCCCATGACTTGCTAAACATGTATTAAACCCTTCTAAAGTAAGGTTACCTTTAATAAAGCAACCTTATCCATTCCTAATCATGTTTTACCTTTGTCCCACATTCATGAGGATATGTTGCAGCCTTTATCCTTTGGGCTATATAAAGAACCCTCCACCTATCTTTTTACTTACACCTAAACTCCTTAAGAGAGAAAATGCAAAGCATATAGCAAAGAGACTAAGAGCTTGCACTTTGTCCTCTTGAGAGTTCATCATCTTGAAGAGTTAAGCCTCTTCCTATTCTTTCTTAAAGTGCTTAGGTCATATGGGAGGTGTCAAAAGGGTCTTGTAGCCCAAATTTGACTAGCCCTCATTCCTAGGTGCTTGGAACCTTACGGACAACTATTTTGATAGCAATGGAGCCTACCTAGGTCCTTTCATTTGTATGTTGTTAAAGAATAGAGGTTATTTAGATACTTAACATTGTTGATTTCATAGTTTTATTGATAAATGTTAGCATCTAACCCTTGATTAATTCTTATCATGATGGTGCTTAGAATGTTTGTTTAATTCTTGCTAATCAAGACTATTTAGGTGTTAGTCTTCCATTCATATCTAGCATTAGTTAGAAACAAACACTTGCAAACACACGATAACAAGGTTTCTATGGGAAAACATTATCAATAGGTATGGATGACCTTTGAGCTTGACAAATGATAGGGGTACTCATTTCCTTAATGAGACCATCAGTATATTATTAGCATAATTTATGGTGGCACGCCATAAAAAAACACCCTATCACCCACAAGATAATGGAACCACTGAGGATTTAAACAAGATATTGGGACATACATTGACTAAGATTTTTGATGTTGGAAGGAAAGAATGGGATGATAAAGTCTCTATTATACTTTGGGCATAAAAAATAACTTATAAAATATTTAACAAAGCCACACCCTTTCATTTGGTTTTTGGCACGGAGGTTGTTCTACCTGTAGAATTCATGTTACCTTATTTGTGTATTATGTGTGTAGGAGGTTTGGCTGATGAGAAAGCACTTGAAGAGTGCATTGACAAACTAATGTAGTTGGATTAATGGTGCGCTATAGTATGATGGAGATAGAAAACAAAAAAGGCCAGGCATAAGGCTTAACATGTGATGTAGCCTAGAATTTACTGTGAATAACCCATGCATGCTGGCACATCACTCAGCCTGAGATAAGCACGCACACAAAGCACGCAAAGGCACCAAGTCCCTCTTTAGAGTTGTTTGTATAGAATGTTAGCATTATGGTGCACATGTATTTTCATATTCATTACCAATAGTAAACACCACATTGTGCATAAACCAAATATAGATCTTAGAGTATATGTAAGATGAACTAAACAATTACTATAACAAGATTTACCATGCAAAAACCAGATTTATTCATGTTCAACACCATTATCTAGCCAATACGAACCATTGTATTAAATATTGTAAACACAAAATCTTCTTACATTAAATAAATATCTCTATGAGTAATGTGCACGACAAAACCAGCAACATAACTCTACAATTTGACACATGCACACACCCACCAAAACTATGCAAATCAATATATATATATATATATATATATATATATATATATATATATAGGGGTGAGGACTTTCCCTTCACTTCCCATGCACTTCTCAAAATAGGTCACATACTAATAATATTCATGCACCATAGGATGCACAACATTCAAGTGCTCTAACAATAGACTTCATATAGTTAACTCTGAGTGAAAATCCTATTATTATCCTAAACTATGCATGATGCTCAACTTCGCTTGTTCCAAAAATACCATTGCATGGACTATAAGTCTAGATGTCTTTATGTGCTTAGCACGCTAACTCCAAAAATAACCTTTAAAATAGAAATGGCTAGGTCCTGATCCTGGATGCTTCAGATATATTTTAGCATCACGTGCCCTACATTTGCACTCCCAACATTTAGGCCATTCTTGTCCATCCAACATTACCCCACACTAAAATGGATTTTCACCTTAGAAATGGGTAAACACCTGTCACTCCAAAGAATATAGGATAAATTAATGAAAGAAAAAATAATAAGGAATATGGTGAGTTATCTTATTGTGTACTCTTTTCTTCTTCTGGCATAATGAATTATGGATATTCACTTTGAATTTTACCCTCAAATTCATGCCAGTCCTTAAGCGCTACATTTTCCTTATCAAGGATGTCCAAAATGACACCATCGAACTCATCCAAAGTCATGTTTCTACCCTCATTGCTTAGAATTATAAGGATATTGTCCATACCTAAGACCATCCCTTCCATGACATCCACCTTTCTAGCAATGAGTTTTTTGATGCCCTTGATCCAATCTGTTGGTGCAATTTCTGGGTTTGCACACGTTGCCTTATTTTACATGCTTCATTTTTTGTTCCAAGATGTCTTTTTGGCTCGAGCTGGTGATCTGTAACTCATTTTTTTAGTTGGATGCTTTCAAACTGCCCTCAATATTGTCATTTTGCCCTAATCTGAAACAAAATCTGAGTTGCTCTCTTTTTGTGCCCTAATTCCTTCCTTTTTCAGGCCATATCATTTTCCCCTTGTTAAATCGTTCAAAAACTCGTATTTTGGTCGATTTCCTTTTATGTGCAAATGAATTTCCAATCCCCTGGCCGAAATAGATGTAAAATCATGTTTCATTGGATTCAAAACCGAAAAATTCACCTTCCTTGTGAAAAATTTTGATTTCAGAAGCATCCCCTACATTTTTTCATTTTTGACGGGCGTACGGGCATGTTCTACCCGTTAAATTTATCATTGCAATGTTTATGCTGACATGGCAGGCTCTCATTGGTCGGGATATGCAGGAAAAACATTGCTAACTTGTCACTTTTTGAAGTTTTGCAAAAGGAAATTTTTTTTTTCCGCGGCCCCACAGTGTTACAATGGTGTGCTTATGTGGCACAATATAATTGGTTGGAGGATCATCAGGTGGCAGGTCACACTTAGATTTCTTGCTTTCATTTTGCAAAAATTCTCAAAATCCAAATTTTTCCCGTAGGACCACAGCGAATGGCATGATGACACGTAACACAGGATGGTTAAGCAGGTGGCGGGGGGTAACTTAAAACTTTTTCTTCATTTTTGAAAAAGTTCTCAAATGTTAAATTTTGCTCTGAGGGCCTACACCTAATGGTATGGCGACATGTGGCATGGGAGGATCAAATGGGCGGCGGTGGATTTAAATTTTTTTCAAACTTTTTTGGGCTCAAAACGTCATGGAAAATTTCGACCCGAAGGCCCGCGCCCAATGAAAGGGCGACACGTGCCCAAGGAGGTCAACCGGAAAGGCAGTGACTTGGAAGAGTTTGAAATTTTTTGGCTTCAGAATGTTAGAGAAATGATTTGGCCTAAAAGCCCGTGCCCAATGGGATGGTGACACGCGTCCATGAGAGTCAGCATGGAGAGGTGGATAGTTGGAATTTTTTTGAAGTTTTTGGCTTTAAAATGCCAAAGGAAACATTTTGACCTAGAGGCCCACGCATCAAATAGAAAAATGACACGTGTGCATGGGGATGAATTAGAGGGGACCTGGAGGTTTGGAGAAATTTGAAGTTTTTGCCCGAAACTTCACTTCACAAAATGGTAAAAAGAAAATTTTGGGGCCAAGCTCCCACCACCAATGAAAACAGGACACGTGTCCTGGGAGGTGGCGGAGATTTGGAACACAGAGAGAGAAAGTAGAAAATTTTCCAAACTTTGGCGAAAATCTTAAGGGTGATCCGCGGAAAATTTGGAGGTATGCCCCCGCATCAAATCAGGGATGACACGTGGCATGTTTCAAAAGGAAAAGGAAGAAGCGAGGGCCCACAAGGGATTTTGTGCTCGTGGAGTGAAGGAAAAAAGGAGGGGTCAGTTCTATAGCGAATGGGAAACTGCCACGTGGCAAAAGCAGCAGCTAGCGTTCGGGGGGCGCGGAACATTTTGAGAAAATTTTCCTTTTCTCAAAAAAGTGGTGAAATGCATCAAATTGGCCCGCGGTTTTGGTGAAGGCCCACAGAAGGACACGTGGTGCATCCAGGGGCTCGCGGGGAAAATTTTCAAAATTTTCCCAAGGTCAAAAAAGGTTCAAAAGGTATTTTTAAGGTTGGAGGCTTGGTCTAATGGTATTTGGACACGTGTCCACTTTATCTAGAAGTCAAAGAAGATATTTCTTAGTCTGCATGATGAATCTCATTAAGACACGTGGAGGGTGGAATTTTAAAGTTGATTTTAATCAACGGTTGCTATGCGTTTTCATTTTTGGGCGCCATGGATGCTCCAAGAAGTGTGGAATCATCATTTTTTCACCGATTCACATGAAATTTTATATGAATCTGCATCCCTTCGGGATTTTGAAGACAATGGCATCATTATTTTGAGCTGATTTGATGTCCTATTATGTTTTTGATGAAATTTTTTCCTCGACCTGTGAAAAAACATGAAAGGTGAAAGTAAAAAGTTGCAGAGTTAAAAATGATGAGGGAAAAAGGTGGAAAATGATTACAAATGCATGCTGGCATGGTGGAATGCCAAAAACGTGACCCTGGGATGGATAAGGATCTGAGTTCATGCAATATTTTAAAATATTTGTGCATTTCTTGCATTTGGCGAGCTGTTTCACAGTTTTATATCATTTTTCATCAAATGGATAGGGTTTTGTAACAAATTTGATCCCTTTGGCATATTCTTTGCTTGGGATGCAAGGATCCAAGCTGGCATAGGGTATATCATGTAGTTTGGAAAAATTTTGTAAGTCTATTGAGAATTTTGGAGAAAGAGAGAAGAATTTTCATAGGGAAAACTGGAAGAAGTCCATTTCCTTTTGGAGAAACTACCTGAGAGCCATTTTTGATTCCAGTTTTAATCAAATGTTCATCATGTTGAGTTGGTTTCAGCTGTAAAGCCATCAAAAAGCTTTGAGATTTTCTAAATAACATTCCCTTGCTGATATATTTGATCAAATTCTTGGATTAATTGGTTTTATCTCTTGGCAAAGCTTGCATACACTTGTATTTCAGTATGTTTTCAATTTGTGTTTCATGCTCATGTTGCAATCTTGTGTTTGGGATCTTTATTGGTCATACATGGTCTCATTTCTTGTAGAGGGTTTGAAGGCATCTGCAATCTTCCATTTAGAAGAGACATTCATTTGAGTGGAGATAAACAGATTTAAATTCATCTTACCTTCCTTGTAAATTGAGGGTGTTTGTAAACCTTTGGGTGTACCTTAGGTCATGATCTAACAAGGAGTTCTAAATGCTTTATTGATATTTTGCTTCAAGCCTTTGTGGTAGGCTATCAAATTTTGTATGGAATAGTGCAGATTTGGGCATCCATATGTGCACACATCCTGGTTGAAAGAGCACTTCAAATTCATTGAAATATCTCTACTGTTTAGGTGTTGTAATTCTTTTGCAAGGTTTCCCAAAGAAGGTGATGACTCCTAACTACTCTTGTCCCAACATCTCTCATCATAATTTCATTTTAAACTAACTCATCCTACCTACAATACCCCTACATCTGCATTGTGTGTCCACAAAAGAATTCAATCCTTTCACAAAAATGCACAAAGTTGATCAGGGTTCTATCATGTCTTTAGCAGCTCTAGCTTTGTTTTGAAAACATTTCCATCATTTAGTAGTGACAAATCCTTTGAGTTTGGATAATGGATACTTGATCATGTTTTCACAAGGCCTCTTCCATATCATATGCAAAACACAAGGATATCGTCCATCTCCTTTACCATATAATGGGCTGCAATATAGGTTCTCTTACCTTGGTTGATAGGAACAACCTAAACTAGTGAGGGTTAGATCAAAACTCTTATGAACGTGTTATCCACTCCCTTAATTCTTGAATGAAAACAAGTAGATAGGTGTGATCCCTGGCTACAAATGACATACAAAACATCTATCTATCCTTGAGTGTCTCTTGAAAATTCATGATGTTGTTCAAGTTGTGAAGGAGATTAAATCTGGATACCAACACTCGAGTGGCACCGTTGCCAGGGAATTCTTGAAATTTCTTGGTGGTTTTGAAGCATTTGTGTGATTAAGTATTTGAGTTGTTACATTATTGAGATATCATTTCATACTTCAGATCTTCATGTTTTGGGTAAAAAGGATTTCAAGCATAGCCTGCTTTTCTCATTTGTCAACAGTTTATATGATTTGGATGCATTGTTTTTGGTTGAATTAAGAGGAAGAAGATCTGAATTGTAAACCCTTGCAAAGTTTTCAGTCATAGCATACATTTGACAGTATATTCTTAGTGCTTTCTTGCACAACTAAGGTGGAAATCCTTAGTGGCGACTCCATGTTGTTGGGATCTTGAAATACCAGTTGTCTAACACATTTTTATCATTTGAAATTTGTTGTTTAAATTTGTCAAGCTGGAGGGAAGGAGATCCCTCTTCACCAAGGACTCCTCTAAGAAGTTGCTCACTGAATCAAGAAGCTCAAGAACTAGAAGGAAGAAGAGTGTGGAAAGTGGTTGGTGATTTGGTTGCAAGGAAAGAAATCCCCATAGTTGAATTTGAAGGAGAGTAACCTGTCATTGAAGATTATAATTCCTCTTCAAGTAGATCTGATTCAGGTAATCTTCTTGCTGATTTTCATTCTCCATCAGGTGAGGTACCTTCTTGTGTATTTAAAAATTTTACTCCTAGATCTGCTCCTGTGGTTTCTAAGTTTGCTAAATTTTATCAAGAAAGAGAGCCTTTAGGGGGTTGTCATTTTAGAGATCAGTCATCCATTCCAATCAAACCCATTACTACTCCTCATCAGCTTATTTCACCTCCAAGATCACCCCCACAAACAATATGGCTCAACCTAGACCTCCATTTGTTGTAAACACCTTTGGTCCTATAAATTTTGGAGGAATGGATGGTTATCCAAATGTTGTCCCATAGGATGTGAGAAATAGGTTACCAAAATTCCAAGGTAACAATGCCATAACTGGAGATCAGCATCTCAAACTCTTTGTTAACATGATGGAAGACTTTGAGATAGAATTTGAGGATGCGTATATCAAGTTGTTTATCCATACACTTGAGGAAGATGCAAGAGATTGGTATAAAGATCTTCCTGATAACTCTATTGATTCATGGACTGAGATGAGTAATGCATTCAAATTACAATATGGAGACAAAATAGATCCAAGGTTCCTTCTATCCGAGTTTGAGAAAATCAAGAAGAACCCTAATGAGACCGTTCATGATTTCAATACAAGATTTAATAAGACATTGAGAAGGCTGCCTGTAATTTTGAGGCCTTGTGATGAATCTTGCTTGATCAAATATTCAAATGGATTTGATAAAAAGGCAGCCTATTACTTGAGAGACAAAAATCCTACAAACTTAAGGCAAGCTTTCACCATGGCACTTAAAATTGAAAATAAAATTAAGGCTATTAGTAAACCACTTAAGAGGGATGGTGTGAAGCTGATAAACCATGAGAAGCCTCAAGCTAGCAAGGGTTCTGATTTGGAAGATGTTGTCAAGAATTTGGTAGGGGCTGTCAAAGAAATTTCCTAAAAATTAGCCCGGGCTGAGAAAGGAATTGGGAAAAGTTCACAAGGACAGTAAAGAACTCAAAATCATGATAGATTTTGCAATCATCCTAGGGGTGATCAAAGACAAGATGATAGAGGTAAAGGGCTTATTAGATCTGCAAATAGACAACCCCAAGCATGTGAAAATAGAGTGGTGCCTGACCCTCTTACTGCAAGAGTTGTTGTTGTTCAAGAAGTTGCTGATATGGATTGGTGTGATAGATGTTTTCTTCCTTATCCGCCATGTGAAATGGACCAGCAAGATATTAATAATGATAATGAGAATGAAATGGATGATGAAATTTGTATGATGGGCAACTCTTCAGGCTCACAACGAGTGGCAACATCAACAGATGTGATAAGTGCAAGGACTACTGCAACATTTTGGGATTGCATAAAGAGGGTACCATTTCTTTCTCTTCCTCAAACTCATGATGTAGATGTAGTTCAAGCCTTTGAAATTCCTAATAATGATTTTGAATATCTAAGGGCTTTAATGATCAAGAAGTATGATGGTGGTATTCCTTCGGAGGAAGATAGAAAATTGTTAATGAATGTTGTGGTTGGTCAAGAAAAAGAGTAAAATACTAGAAGTAAAGTTGTTAGAGGAGTTGGTCCTCAAGCCAAGCCAAAGAAACCCTTGCTCACAAGCATTCCCAAATATAATCCTAGAAGAGAAAAAATTGCTAAGAACCCTGTTGTCCCATGCAAAAATATCAGTCCTCTCCATGCCCAGGATGCCAAGAATACTTCTCCATCTGATGAACCTTTTTGTTTCCCTTCCAATGTTGTTTTTCCAAAGAATGTTCCATATGATATAGCCCACGTATTGAACCAAATTAAAGTGAGTTCTCCCATTATTGAATTTCTTAGAATTCCTGAACACAAGAAAAGAGCTTTTGAATACATGGGATTGAAAGAAGAAAAGATTATACCAAGTAGAAATGTAAATGTTGTTGAGAATCCTCTTCAAAGAATTGTTGGCCCTGAAACATCACCACCAATGGAAGATCTTGGAGAGGCACCTGAAGTGTATTTGGGGACATCCTTGGTTGATTCTCACTTGAATGTTGATCCATTCTTCACAACTTTTCTCATAAAAGGTAGGCTGCTTCACAATTGCATGTTTGATTCCGGTGCATCATGTAATGTTATGCCTCTAGAAGTTATGAATGAGTTGGATATCAAGGTGACAGTAGCATATGGGAAGTGTACATCCATGGATTCAAGGGAAGTGCTAGTTGTTGGTTGTGTGAAGGGGTTAGTAGTGCAACTTACGGCCTATCCGGATAAGAATTTAAAACTTGATGTTGTAATTGTTGACTACCCTGCCAAATGGGGTATGCTTTTGTCAAGGAAGTGGGCTGCAAGTGTTGGTGGTAGTGTTCAAATGGACATGTCCTATGCCACCATTCCCATTGATAGCAGCCTTGTCAAACTCTATGGTGAAAAGAAGATGTTACACTTGATTGAAGATCCCAACAATGCTTCTTATGAAGTGTTGTTTGTTGATGTAGATGTTGAAAATTTCATTGGTTTTGCTGATGGAAAAGAGAATAAGATGGAAAAATCAGAGTGCCTTGGTATGGTAGGTTCTCCATGGACATTACTATTTGATGGAGCTTGCTCCAAAGTTGGAAATGGTGATGGAATAGTGTTGGTTTCCCCTAGTTTAGAAGAGTTTCCTTTCTCCTTCAAGCTCAATTTTGAATGTACTAACAACATTGCTGAGTATGAGGCATTATTATTGGGATTAAGGATTGCATGGAAGTATGGAGTAAAGGATATTTTTGCTAAAGGAGATTCAGAGCTGGTTGTCAAGCAAGTAAGAAAGTTGTATGCTACAAAAAATCAGCGTATGAGACAATATAAGCATGTTGTTTGGGACTTGATCTGAAATGTTTGATTCCTTTAACATTGTTTACCATGATAGAAGTCTTAATGTTGCTGCTAATAAGTTGGATGTCCTTGGTTCTAAATTTGATAATTGCACCATTTCACCTTTTTGTGAATATGATATTGAGGTACTAATAAGGCTAGCTATTCCGGATAATGTGAAACATTGGCAGATTTTTGATGATGATGCACAAGTGTTGAGATTCTTACAATTCCAAGGAGAGTTTACTGGTCAGAATATTGATTGGGAACCAATGGTGTGCATGAATGAAGGTAGAGAAACTTTTTTTGACAAGGATATTATAAAATTGAAAACAAATACCATTCCTAAAGGTCTTGTTGCACTTGAATCCAACTTTAGCAATGCTGATTGCATCATAACTAGAAACTTGTTTGCTTCAAGGGATGTGGAAGAGCACAACTTGGGAACTAAAGACAAACCAAGGAAAATCTGGTTGGGCAGTCATCTCAGCAAAGAAGAGAAACAGTCCTATGCTCAACTTTTAAAGAAATATCAAGACTGCCTTTCTTGGTCTTATTCAGAGTTGAAGGCATATAGAAAAGACTTATTTCAGCATGAGATCCCTCTTGAGGCTAAAACCAAGACATTTAGACAAAAAAAAAGGCATATTAACCCACTAATTTCCATGAAAATGCAAGAAGAGTTGAAGAAATTGAGAGATGGTGGCATCATTTAGACTACTAGATACTCTTATTGGGTTTCCAATCTTGTGCCAGTTAGAAAGAAGAACGGAGATATCAGAATTTGTGTGGATTTTAGGAATCTAAAAAAGGCTTCTATAAAGGACAAATATCCTTTGCCAAACATGGAGAATATGTTGTATCTTGTAACAGGGTCAGAAATGCTTTCTACTTTGGATGGTTTCTCTGGATACAATCAAGTAGCTGTCAAAGAATCAGAAAGACTTAAGACAACCTTCACTACTCCTTGGGGGACTTATGTTTTTGTAAGTATGCCTTTTGGATTGATGAATTCTGGTGCTACTTTTCAGAGGGCAATGGATGTTGCCTTTTCTGGTTATATCAATGAGTTTATTGTAGTTTACCAAGATGATGTGACTGTTTTTTCAAGGCAGCAAGCAGACCATATGCAACACCTAAAGAAGATGCTGATCAGATGTAGGGAGTATGGCATTTCACTTAATCTAAAGAAGTTTCATTTTGGCGTGTAAAAGGCCAAGTTGTTGGGACATATTGTATCTAAAGAAGGTGTTATGATAGACCCTGAGAGAGTGGAAGTAATCAGCAAGGTGCCTATTCCAAGAACTAAGAAAGGTATCCAATCTTTCTTTTTCCAAATACATTTCATTAGAAGGTATGTCCCCAATTTTGTTGAGTTAACTCTTCCAATCACAAGCATGCTAAGAAAGGATCAGGTTATTAAGTGGGAAAAGGCTGCCATCCAAGATTTTGAAGGAATACTGGATGCACTCAAGCATGCACCCCTTTTGATAGCTCCAAACTATAAGATGCCTTTCCAAATCTTCTCTTTTGCATCTGAATTTACTATTGCTTCAGTTTTGCTACAAAAGGATGAAAATGGAGCTGAGAGGCCTATTGCTTTCTTTAGCAAGGCTTTATAAGTAGCTGAATTGAGGTACACAATTATGGAGAAACAAGCATTTGCATTAGTAAAAGCAACAAAGATTTTCAGGCCCTACATTTTGAGTTCAAAGGTTTTTGCTTATGTTCCCCACACCATGGTTAAAGACATCTTATCTGACATGGAGATATCAAGCAAGAGATGTAGATGGGTTAAAAAATTACAAGAGTATGATATGGATATCCAAAAAAAAAAGTTGGTAAGAGGTTTAGGTCTTGCAAAACTCATGGCTGAGAGTAATTTGCAGAATGTAGAAGTGAATCAGCTAGGGGAAGAAAGGGCAGATCTCCTTGAAAAATTGATCAATTATGAGTGGTACAAGGATGTGGTCTATTACCTCAAGCACCTATGTTGTCCCAGTCACTTAAATAAAAATTAGAAAAGATCCCTCAAGCTGGCTTCTCAGAAATATGTCATAACAGACCTTGGGCTGGCTTGGAAGAACCTTGAATGTGTCCTCTTGAAATGCATAACTGACGATGAAGCTCCCAAGTTGATTGCTGACTTCCATGGGGGAGTTTGTGGAGGAAATTTTTCTGGGAGAGTGACAACACATAAGATTTTAAGAGTTGGTTATTAGTGGCCAACTCTTTTTAAAGACACAAACCAGTTAGTTAGAAGGTGTGATAGTTGCCAACATTTTTCAGGAAAATTGAAAGCTTCAGGTTCCCTTCCTTTGCAACCTGTATCAATTGAAGCTCTTTTCAAAAAATGGGGAATGGATTTTATTGGTGAGATTTTAGATCCTTCTAGTGCTAGTTACAAATGGATCCTTGTAGCAACTGATTATTTTACAAAATGGGTTGAGGCAATTCCATCTAGAAAGGCAACACACCAAGTGGTAATGGATTTCTTGTTGAATCATATCATATGCAGATTTGGGGTTCCAGTTAAGATTGTGTCTGATAATGCTATGTGTTTTAGAGCCAAGCCTTTGATGGCAATATGCAATGAATATGGGATAAATCTGACCTATTCTTCAAATTACAACCCACAAGGGAATGGGCAAGCTAAATCAAGTAACAAAAACTTGCTCAAGATCATTAGAAGAACCTTAGAAATCAACAAGAAGAAGTGGGGAGAATAGTTAAAATTTGTAGTTTGGGCTAATAGGATAACTCCAAAAAGAGCAATTGGTCAAAGTCCATTTGAACTGGTGTATGGAACTTAGGCTTTGCTGCCATTACACTTGCAATTATCCACTTTTCAGTTTACCCAGCAGTTGGAAGATCAAGAGCATGGCCCATATGAATCAAGAATCAATCAGATCATTGAGTTGGATGAAGAAAAGAGAGATTCTCATCAAAGGCATGTCAGGTTTAGGGAGAAATTGAAGAAGTTTTTTGATAAGAAGGTCACCCCTAGAGCTTTCAGTGTTGGAGATCTGGTTTTGCTGTGGGATAGTAGGCATGAAGACAAGGGCAAGCATGGCAAGTTTGATGCCCTATGGATGGGCCCTTATGCCAATAATATCAAGATTGGAGAAAATACATTTTTTCTCAAAGATTTGGATGGGGATTTGCTGGAGCTACCTATTAATGGTAGACATTTAAAACATTTCTTGGATTAAATCCCCATGTGAGGTATGCACAAGTTGTACATTTTGTATAGCCCTTGTTTTTTGTTTTGTCTTTTCCTTGTTCTTGCTGTTGTCGGCTCGTGGTTTTCCCTTTTGTCCTTGGCAACCATTGTTGGTTTGGTTTTCTCAGTCCTTTTTGGTGAAAATTCTAGTTTTTGGGCTGCTCTGCATGTTTTGACTCCTTTCCCAATGGATTTTTGGCACTTGGTCTACGTTGTGATCTTGTGGCACTCGCTGGGAGTGCCCATCCCCAAGTAGGAGTCAATGTTGGTGCAATTTCTAGGTTTGCACACATTTCCTTATTTTCCATGCTTCATTTTTTATTCCAAGACATCTTTTTGGCTCGAGCTGGTGATCTACAACTTGTTTTTTCAGTTGGATGCTTTCAAACTGCCTTCAATATTGTCATTTTGCCCTAATCTGAAATGAAATCCGAGTTGCTCTCTTTTTCCTCCCTAATTCCTTCCTTTTTTGGCCCATATCATTTTACCCTTTTTAAATCATACAAAACTCAAATTTTGGTCAATTTCCTTTTATGTGTAAACGAATTTCCAATCCCCTGGCCAAAATAGATGTAAAATCATGTTTTATTGGATTCAAAACCAAAAAATCCACCTTCCTTGTGAAAAAAATTGATTTTAGAAGAATCCCTTGCGTTTTTGCATTTTGACGGGTGTACGGGCATGTTCTACCCGTCAAATTTATCATTGTAACGTTTATGCTGACGTGGCAGGCTCTCATTGGTCGGGATATGCGGGAAAAACATTGCTAACTTGTCACTTTTTGAAGTTTCGCAAAAGGAAATTTTTCTTTTGTCCGCGGCCCCAAAGTGTTACAATGGTGTGCTTACGTGGCACGATATAATTGGTTGGAGGATCATCAGGTGGCGGGTTGCACTTAGATTTCTTGCTTTCATTTTTCAAAATTCTCAAAATCCAAATTTTTCCCAAAGGCCCACAGTGAATGGCATGATGACACGTAACACAAGATGGTCAGGTGGGTGGTGGGGGGTAACTTAAAACTTTTTCTTCATTTTTGAAAAAGTTCTCAATGTTAAATTTTGCTTCGAGGGCCCACGCCCAATGGTATGGTGACACGTGGCATGGGAGGATCAAATGGGCGGCGGTGGATTTAAAAAAAATTCAATTTTTTGGGCTCAAAACATCATGGAAAATTTCAACCTGAGGCCCATGCCCAACGGAAGGGCGACACGTGTCTAGGGAGGTCAACCGGAAAGGCGGGGACTTGGAAGAGTTTGAAAATTTTTGGCTTTAGAATGTTAGAGAAATGATTCGGCCTGAAAAGCCCGTGCCCAATGGGATGGTGACACGTATCCATGAGAGTTAGCATGAATAGGCGTATAGTTGGAATTTTTTTGAAGTTTTTGGCTTCAAAATGTCAAAGGAAACATTTCGACCTAGAGGCCCGCATCAAATAGCAAAATGACACGTGTGCATGGGGATGAATTGGAGGGGCAGAGGTTTGGAGAAATTTGAAGTTTTTTAAACTTCACTTCACAAGGTAAAAACAAAATTTTGGGGCCAAGCTCCCACCACCAATGAAAGGGGGACATGTGTTCGGGAGGTGGCGGAGATGTGGAACATGCGGAGAGAAATTAAATTTTTTTTTTCAAACTTTTTTGAAAATCTTAAGGATGATCCACAGAATATTTGGAGGTGTGCCCCCACATCCAATCAGGGGGTGACACGTGGCATGTTTCAAAGGGAAAAGGAAGAAGCGCAGGCCCACAAGGGATTTTTTGCTCATGGAGTGAAGGAAAAAAGGAGGGGTCAGTTCCGCAGCGAATGGGAAACTGCCACATGGTAGAAGTGGCATCGGGTGTTCGGGGGCGTAGAGCATTTTGAGAAAATTTTCCTTTTCTCAAAAAATTGGCAAAATGCATCAAATTGGCCCGCAATTTTGGTGAAGGCCCACAGAAGGACACGTGGCACATCCAAGGGCTCACGGGGAAAATTTTCAAAAAAATTCCAAGGTTAGAAAAGGTTCAATACGCATTTTTTAAGGATTGGGGGCCCGCCCCAATCATGTTTGGACACATGTCTCACCTTGTGTAAAGGTAAAAAGGTAATATTTGAGGATCTCATCAAGACATGTGGAGGGCGGAATTTTAAAGTTGATTTTAATCAATGGCAGCTGTGCATTTTCATTTTTGGGTGCCATTGGGGCTCCAAGATGCTTGGAATCGTCATTTTTGCACCGATTCACATGAAATTTTATATGAATCTGCATCCCCTCAGCCTTCTAAGAACAATGGAACCATTCTTTTGAGCTGATTTGATGTCCTATGGTGTTTTTTATCAAATATTTTTCTCAACTCGTGAAAAACACGTGAAAGGTGAAAGTGAAAAGTTGCAGAGTTAAAAATAATGAGGGAAAAAGGTGAAAAATGATTGCAAATGCATGCTGGCATGGTGGAATGCAAAAAACGTGACCCTGGGATGGATAAGGATCTGATTTCATGTAATATTTTAAAATATTTGTGCATCTCTGGCATTTGACAAGATGTTTCACAGTTTTATATCATTTTTCATCAAATGGATAGGGTTTTGTAACAAATTTGATCCCTTTGGCATATTCTTTGCTTGGGATGCAAGGATCCAAGTTGGCATAGGGTATATAATGTAATTTGGAAGCATTTTGTAAGTCTGTTGAGAATTTTGGAGAAAGAGAGAAAAAATTTCACAGGGAAAACTGGAAGAAGTCCTTTTCCTTTTGGAGAAACTTCCTGAGAGCCATTTTTGATTCCAGTTTGCATCAAATGTTCATCATGTTGAATTGGTTTTAGCTGTAAAGCCATCAACAAGCTTTGAGATTGTCTAAATAACATTCCCTTGCTTATATATTTGATCAAATTCTTGGATTAACTGCTTTTATCTCTTGACAAAGCTTGCATACACTTGTATTTCAGTATGTTTTCAATTTTTGTTTCATGCTCATGTTGCAATCTTGTGTTTGGGATCTTTATTGGTCATACATGGTCTCATTTCTTGTAGAGGGTTTGAAGGCATCTATAATTTTCCATTCAGAAGAGCATTCATTTGAGTGGAGATAAACAGATTTAAATTCATCTTACCTTCCTTGTAAATTGAGGGTGTTTGTAAACCTTTGGGTGTACCTTAGGTCATGATCTAACAAGGATTTATGAATGCTTTATTGATATTTTTCTTCAAGCCTTTGTGGCAGGCTATCAAATTTTTTATGGAACAGTGCAGATTTGGGCATCCATATGTGCACATATCCTGGTTGAAAGAGCACTTCAAATTCATTGAAATATCTCTATTGTTTAGGTGTTGTAATTCTTTTGCAAGGTTTCCCAAAGTAGGTGATGAATCCTAACTACTCTTGTCCCAACATATCTCATCAAAATTTCATTTTAAACTGACTCATCCTACCTTCAATACCCCTGCATCTGCATTGTGTGTCCACAAAAGAATTCAATCCTTTCACAAAAATGCACAAAGTTGATCAGGGTTCTATCATGTCTTTAGCAGCTCTAGCTTTGTTTTGAAAACATTTCCATCATTTAGTAGTGACAAATCCTTTGAGTTTTGATAATGGATACTTGATCATGTTTTCACAAGGCCTCTTCCATATCATATGCAAAACACAAGGATATCTTCATCTCCTTTACCATACAAGGGCTATAATATAGGTTCTCTTACCTTGGTTGATAGGCATAACCTAAAATAGTGAGGGTTAGATCAAAATCCTTATGAAGGTGATATCCACTCCCTCAATTCTTGAATGCAAAAAAGTAGATAGGTGTGATCCCTGGCTACAAATGACATACAAAACATCTATCTATCCTTGAGTTTCTTGTGCAAATTCATGATGTTTTTCAAGTTGTGAAGGAGATTAAATATGGATACCAACACGATCCATATGTTTTTTCTTCATAGCATCCAGTGCATTGCATTTTGTCTCTACCAAGGTAACTCATTTTGTGCACCTAAGTGTTTCATCCTTTACTGCTAATATTGAACCTGCCTTCCTCATTTCATCTTTTAAGGCTTGCAAAACAACCTCATGGCTAGATATTTTCCTTGCAATCTAAGACTTATCCCTCGATGCTTATTTTGTAGCATCGTTTGGTTTAGGGAGGTGTACTGGTTCATCCTCTAAAAGAAAACTAACTATTGTACGAAGATAATGTAGTTCTAACTTGAACTCCTCTCCAACCTTCTTCTAAAAATTGGGCCTTTTCTGCAATATTTCATTAACAATCTACTCGGTCATCTTTTTGACATTTTGTGCCTCGGCCACTACATTATCTCACTCTTGGGTGAGTCATTTGAGTTCTCTTTCCTTATCTTTCTTATCTTCCAAGAGAACCTATATTGTTTCCTCCTTATCAATATTCCGATGCGCTACTTTAGTGGACACTTTGACCAATGCATTACTCACTTGTTCATCATAAAATTACATGAGTTTGATGGTCATATGGCACGTATGCGATTACATCCTCATCTTCTTTGAAATACACACCTCCTTACAAACATAAAATTGAGGCTCATCCATGTGAGTCTGCATGCTCCATGATAACTTATTGTGACTATATGTGTTGGCCATCTCTAGGTCCATCCAATCCTAGCCATACAATTGTATATTCATTAGGGTGCTCTAGAAGTAGGCACAAATGATTTTTACTTGATCATCCAAATAGCCCAAATTTTTAGTTCCCACTGCCTCTTCATACTTATGCCCACCTATGTGTTTTCCAAAATTATCATGAATAGACATGCCCTTTTCTCTCTATATTTCCATACCTGCATCTTTTTGCACAGTACCTCCAACATTCTGGTTTAATTCTCTCTCTTTCTCTTCTCCTTTAGGCATGGGGTGTTCTAGAACTTTTGTATCCCCACCGGACTTGTTTTCCCTTTCACCTATATGTTTCTCATGGGTACTCACATTGTCTTCAATGGTTTCATAAATGACCAGTTACCTAATATCTTCATCCTTATACATCTCAACGCTAGGGGGCGTCCTCCTTCTGCATGCTTCATTGAGGGGACTCTTTCTCCTCACTATCCTTTACAGGAAGATATTTTCAGTGCTTTCTCCTTTCTTCTTCCTCATTCTTTATAGGATTTACACATGGTGATCTCCTTACTGACTGCAAAGTCCCTATGCCAATGTCTCTAGATGTTCACCTTTTCTACAGAAATCTTCTAGTATGTACAAGTCTGACACTATCCTCTAGTACCTCCTTCTCCAGGACATTCTCCAACTCTGGAACCACTAGATCTTCCTAAGTTGGGGATCCAGAGGCATCTTGCCTTGATGTTCCCACAGTCTACCAATTTTTTAGAGGTCCTGGGAATGTCATATCCACACCCTTCACCACCTTTCCATCCTTGAAACTTGGCCTCAAATAAATGTACATGCGCGCGGGTTCAATTTTTCTTACGACCAAACTCAATGGTGTGATGTCCACATTTCCTGATTCCATGGTTTCCACATATTCCTCTTCCCCATGCATACATAAGTCTTTCGTAGAATGTGGATATCTACATCTACTTTATTCACGTCAAACTGAAGCTTATGCACTTTGTGGAACCTGTTCAATGACTCCTTGAAATATCTGGTAGTAAAATAAAAGGAAAATTACACCATGGGCTATTACCACCTGATTGCATATGGAAGCACCCCAAGCTAAAGTGTTGGTAGACTACAAACTCAGCTTCTCCATTTAATACTTTGGGAAGCTCACGTAGAATACATCATTCTCCTTCAAACATCTTGCACAGTCTCTTGAATGACCTTCCTAGGTGGTCCTTATACACATTAGAAATAGTTCCGCGTAGAGTGTATTTGGAAAATTTCTTCACTGGGGATTTATTCTCTAATGGAAACTCCCAGATGTTCTCCCTAGGTCTGTTAGGTACTCTAATTTCACTAAATGAAATCAATAATAGGATTGCACCCCAAGTAATCTTCTCACCTTTATCTTCTTGAATGTGTGCCTCATTCACCAAGCTTTCTGCAATGTACTCAAAAATGTTGTAATATGTTTTGTTGAGAATTTTGTGTGTTATATGTAACCAAATTATATTCACCTCATTCCATCATTCAGTGGCACCCAACTTGCTTCATGTCAAGCATGTTACAACCCTTATGGCCATGTATGCAATGTTGGTCACTTTGAAGGCTCGGACCCCCTTCTTATATTGATGTAGGGTGGATGTGGCATCAATTCCCTCATCATCTAATAGATCTTGCATGATCTATGAGCTTGAGTCATGCAGCCCTGTCACCTTCCCAATCAACTTAGCAGTGATCCTCATTCCCCTACCCACGAAGTAGAAAAATTCTTCATGGATGTGAGATATGAGCCACTGATACAACTTCTTGGGCTTCCCAAAATAGGGAAACTCTAGAATGTGCATGACCCCCACACTTTCAAGTAATTTCTTCATGAAGGCATCTAAAACCCTAGTGTCATCCACCAACCACCAATTTGTCTTCATGTTAACTTCTATTGCGACATCCTTGAGGAATTTCTCAGTGTGGTGGTTAATTTCTGAAACCGTACACTATTTAATCTTTATGATCCATATCCACCCCTCAATAATTCCTTCCAGATATAACATCTCAACCAACCAATCCTCTACTAGGTCATCAACCTCCTCTACAACTGGAGCCCTTTGTGGTGTCATTATTCCTCTTGATCCTGTGAGTGCAAATGAAAACCCTAGCTTTTGTGCAACTGAAACCTAAGTCACCCTCCCATTGCACACACACACACCACCACTTGAATCCTTCTTTCATGCTTGGATTCTCAACAACGTGCTTCAAAACGTGACAGGTTCACTCGCTTTACAAAGTGTTATCATCTTGAGCTCTTCTTCACACTTATAAATTTTCTTCAAACTTGCAAGGTAACAAATTTCGTTGCAAATTCCAGCTTTAAACCAAATTTCAAAAATACCCTTCATTAATTGCTCCACCTACCACCATACATGGTATTAATTCCCTTTGAGCACATTTTTTTCCTCTTTGTCCCACACCTAAATCTCTCATGCCTCAAACTTTGGCACCTCAGTCATAACTTTCTAGCACACCACTACTTATCTATCACAAATATCCTCTACTCACACTTCCTTATCCTGAAGTATTTATCTAATATGACCCAAACATACGTAGTCTCAAATGTTACATCCTCCTTGAGTTATACTGAGTGCTCACCGCCTTACGTATGGTGTTTAAATTTGAGCAATCCTCTTGAATTTTTCATCAATTTTCAAAACATATTCCATTTATGGACACCCATGAGTTTATTTCTTTTTTCTACTAGACTAACCTTCTTTATCCACCACACACTAAGGGTATGTGTAGTCATTTGCACAGAAAAACTCTTGAGATTGTAATCAGCTTCCTGTGCACAAACATGCTTATTACACATAACACAGAACTAAATTGACAAAGCATAGTGATGAGGAAGGAAACACATATAAAGGAAATAAAGTAAGGGAAATCTAATTTAAATGGTAATACTACCTTATTTAAAACACCAAGAAGACTCATTTATATTAGGGCTTCAACCTACTCCTGTTGAAGTAACCAAGAAATTGTGTTCCATCAAGCATCCGAGTCAAGTATATGAGTGATAACATACGGTCCCAACCAATGCACCTTAAGCTTTCCTAGGTGGCACAAAAAATTTGATTCATAAATAATTACCATCTACCCAACCTCAAGCTTCTTGTCCCTAATGTGCCTATCATGCCATGCCTTCTTCCTAGTTTTTTCTTACTTCTGAATCCATCATGTTATGGCATGCCTCTCATCTAGTTGTATCAATTTTTCAGTTCTCTCTTCCAATGCTTTCTCATCAGATAGACCTCTTGCACGCACAATACATAAAGAAGGTAACATGAATTCCATGCGAAGAACTGCTTCTGCCCCAAACACCAACTGAAAGGGTGTTTCCTTATTCAACCATTTATAGGTTGTTCTATATGTCCAAAGTACAGTAGAAACTGTATCATCCCATTCTTTCCTTACAAAATTATGATTTTTTGTCAAATTCTGGCTCAATATCTTGTTGAAATCCTCAACAGTCCTATTTTACTGAGGGTGATAAGGTGTTATCTTCTGGTGTGAAAATATGAATTCATCCAATAATATCTTTATGGTCTCATTAAGGAAATAAGTGCCTCTATCACTTGTCAAACTTAAAGGACAACCATACCTGGTAAGAATATTTTCCCACAAGAACCTTGTGTTTGTTGTTGTTGTATAATCCTTTATAAGTGTTGTTTCTACCCACCTTGTAAGATAATTTATACAAGTGATGATATAGTTTTATCCAATTCTACACATGGTTGGGGAAATAGGACCCACAAAGTCAATTTTCCATTTCTCAAAATGCTATGCAATAGTAATAGGCCTCAAAGGAATTTCATCTCTCTCAACCCAAGTTTTCCAAGGTGTTGATGGTGATCACATGCCTTACAAAACTCCTTGTAATATTTGTACAAGGTTTCCCACCTTAAGTAGTAGAATCTTGTATATGGTGGTTTCACCTACATAATCTCTACATGAAATACTTCCATGAGCCTCCTCCACAATTGTCATGCGATCATGATCCAATACACACCAATGCAATACTTCATCTCGACCTAGTTTGTATAAGTCACCACTTATCAACATGAAAGGTGCGGCGTGAATTGCAAGTTGTTTATTTTCCAAGGCCTTCATTCCTTCGGGCACCATACATGTGCATAAAAAGATAAGAATATCCTCTAACTCTAAGGGCACATAGTTCAACTTATATAACTATGCATCCAACATTGTATCTTTAATACTATGCATATCCTCTCCTAATTGAATCCTTGATAAATGATCTGGACCAGAATTTATTTTACCTATCTTTACCACCACTATAAAGTCAAACTCTTGGAATAAGAGAACCCATCAGCATATGTGCCCCTATAAAACATGATTATTTACCAATTATTTCAATTCCATATGATCTATATAGAACACAAAAGGTGTTCCTAGAAAGTACTGTCTGAACTTATGTAGCACGTATATCATTAACAAAGCCTCGCACTCCATGGTTGTATAATTCTATTCTACAGTAGTCAAAGGTTTGCCAGTAAAGAAAATTGGATGATCTACAATACCTTCTCTAGGTTGAGCTAGAACTGCACCAATGGCCATGTCAGAGGTGTATACATATATGTGAAAGGGTAGATTCCATGAAGGAAAATGTAAAATAGGCACTGTAGTAAGCCTTTCCTTAAGCACTTCGAATGTGTGCTACTGCGGTTCTCCCCAATAGAACTTACCTTTACCTTTTAATAAATCCTACAAGGGCATATAAATATTAGCATATCCTTTGATAAATTTTCTATAATACCTTATGTGGCCCAAGAATCTGTGCACCTCACTCTGACTAGTGGGTTCCTCCAAGCCTAGAATGACTCCAATCTTAGCTGGATCTACCAACAAACCCTCCTTATATATGGTATGCCCTAATAGAGTTCTAATAGTTGTAGAAAATATGCACTTATTGATATTTAAAGATATGTTTAATTTTCTGGACCTCTCAAACATTAACCTCAAATTTTCATAATGATCCTTGATGAGCCCATACATGATATAATCATCCAAATAAACCTGCAAGAATTTGTGAATAAGATCCTAGAATGCTTTAACAAAAATGTGCAAAAATACTTCAAGTGCATTCTTCAATCCAAAGGGTATCACAATGTATGCAAAAATTCCCCATTTAGTGGTGAAAGCTGTCTTCTCTTGATCATATTTATCAATTCTTACTTGACGATACCCAGAGAATCAATCTGTAGAAGAGTAAATTTTGCACCCTACAACACCTTCCAGTATTTCCTCAATGAATGGTGTAGGGAAAGGATCAATCACACATGCAACATTCAGCTCCTTGTAATCCACAAAAATATTGATTCTTTCATCTTTCTTTGTTTAATTACCATAGGGCTAACCCAATCTGATTCCTCTATGGGCTCAATAATGTCAGATTCCAACATCTTTTCAATTTCTCCTTTAACTTTTATGTGTAGGTTAGGGTCCATCGTATAAGGTCTCTTCCTAACCGAGCACACACCTTCATTTAACTTAATTTTCATCTCACAAAAATATTCATGCACCCCTTTCAACTCATGGCAGCCCCTAGGAAACAAGCCCTTGAAATAAAGTAGCAACTCAAATATCTTAGCCACTTCAGAATTAGACTAGTAATCTCCAATTATGGCCTCCTTAGGTTCAACATCCATGCCAATTTTTACTTTCTTCATCTTCATAGTTTCATGGTAGGTGTGCACCTTCTCATCTACATTGTCTAAGACCTCTCACATACCCTCTGAATGATCTATGTCCAACTTTTCCACTTCTTCATCATCCACCATGTAGACCATATTTCCTTTCTCCTTATCTATGTAAGGGCACTCAAACAGTTTTACATCTGTCTCATCTATTACATCAAAACACACTGTTAATGGTGACTCATAGCACCCCTGAATGTCTGCAACTTGATGGGTTGATACTCTCAGTGTGATTGCATAACATGGAGCTTTTCCCAAGTGTGGGACCTTGTGAATCGGGAAAGCTCTCCGAATGAAGGTAGGTTCCTATTCCTCTATTCAGATGCACACATAAAAATGCAGAGGGTTTACTCAAAAAACCTAATCTAAATTTCCAAGGAGATAGGATAAGAAGATGCATAAAAAATAAACCTAAACTAACAAAGGTGATGCACCAAGGAATGAAGAAACACCTATCTTTCCAATAAACACAAACCATTAAAATGTAATGCAAGATCATGCACAGATAACAAAATTTGTAGTGAAAGATCAAGAGGATGCAAATAAACATAGAGAGGGTTGAGAATCATCCACAAACATGCATTATCTACTCCAAATATGATACAATACACTACAAAATGCTAAGAGGCAAAGTTGCATTGCAGTTTTAGATGGGAGGTTTGAACTCCACAAATTCACCTGCTAAAGAGAAGAAGGAAGGGGAAAAACAAAAATGTCCAACCTTTATAAAGAAGCCCCTCCTTACAATTTATAGGAAGAAAGAGAGAGAAAAGAGAGAGGAATTCCAAATCTACCCCAACCACCTCTAGGTTGCATTTAATTCATCTCATTATAGTGGTAGGTAAGAACCCTAGCAAACCCAAAAAATGGTGAATTTTATTTTACATTTTTGAAGAACTTGTTCTCACCCAATTAAATATATCAAGTTGTAGTTGGATAGAGGACCTCGTAAGATTTCTAAAAAGTCTAAACTTGTGTGAATCTGAGCTCCCTATGAAAATTTATGGGCATTTGAATATCTACGTCAGGGTTTGCTTTCTGTCGAGGTGTCTGTACGTACCCAAAATTGTAAGGTAATATACTTCTGGAACAACGTGACAAGTGCCCCAATGATGATACAGGTCTCCTCGCAAGGTGTTCGGGATCTAGAAAAGATCTCCAAGTGTGCGTTAACATCCCGCATGCCCTGCTTAGCCCCCGTGTGCTTTGTTTTTCCCTTTTCCTCTCTTTTCTTGGCCTTTTGCTCTTCAGTGACGAAACCGCCGCCTTGATCAGGGTGGAGGTCCTATAACCACCGCCCTGCTCAGAGTGGTGGTCCTTTACACATTTTCCAGAAAGTGTTTTAACGTGACTCACATAAAAATCAATGATTCACCAGATTTTTTTGCAGACTTAGGCTTGCATTTATGTTTTTGGTCCCCTAGAATAGTGTTTGGCCATTGTTTATAGTTTTAGAGTTCAGTTTGGTTTTGATCTTTGGGTGAATGAAAAGCTATAAATAAATGGTTTGTGCACAAACAAATGGTCTGGCCCCTCATTCACTTCTCATACTCTCATTTTCAATAGTTCAGTTTATTATTTTTCTTAGAAGCCATAGTTTCAATTCTTTGCATGTTTAGTTAGCATTGTTCAGCTGTTGGTAAGCCACATATCCATCTTGTGCAGGTAGTGATGTCATTTCACCCAATCCATTGGAGTATAATAGCTTAGGAAGCCATTAAAGTTGCAAGTTTTACTCCTCAAAACAGGATAGTTTTAGGTTCTAGACGCTTTATGTTGCATGACTCGCAATAAATCCCGCTAGGAATTACATAAGCCAAGCTCTGTACTCTTACGCTATCCCTCTCCTACTCGCATTATATTCAGTCTACAATCTATATTCACGTGAACACAAAGGAATGAGGAGATCACACTGAGGGGACAAGATCAAACACGCCATTGGATTCACCACTGTTCTACAGAATCCAGGTTCTAGCTTTCAAAGTTCTAAAGTTAGAAATATATCAAATAGAGTAGATAATCACTTCTTTCAGTTAATTTTACTTTTGATACTGCCAGGGAAGCTGTGGGGATTGATAGTTTCTGAGAAACTATGATTCATTCCTCACTTCTGAGGTAGGATCGAGAGTCTGCCAAATAGATTAAGCAAGTTATTTCATTGTTTAGAATATATCTACAAATTACACAGACAAATAACTACACTCGATTATTTTGTTTATTTTAAAGTTCTATCTTAGTTGTCAAAATTCTAGATACATTTAAATAGCTGCTTTCTTAAATTCTTAAAAGTTTCTCAGAAAATACAAAAATAGAAATTATATATATATATATATTCTAGATTTATTCTATGTAGTTAAAATTCACTTTGTTACAATTAGATTTACATTATTGTTTTGTATGACAATCACAGGACCTAGGGAGCCCAGGGAATACGTATTTGAGCCAATTGTGCCTCAACCCAATCTCGTCACGGCAATAGTTGACATAGATCAAAACCTTAGAATACAAATCTTCCAAACAACAACAGATTTACGACAAATCAGCTCTCAGTTGAGGGGATTAAATATAGAAGATGACCAAGCACACACATGTTTTGGTCAAATCAACCGAACTATAGATTACCCTAGGCAAACATACACATGATTGTAGAAGGGTTCGAAAGAGAACAAACCTTTGGTTTTGATCCTTTGGTCCCACAGCTAGACATAGGAGACACTCTTCTAGATATAGATACCAGCCTAATAATCCAGGTTGCAAGAACACCTGTGAGGTACTCTGAGAAGATTGCGCAGTTATTGATCCTAAATATAGAAGCTGAGAAATCATATGATTATTGGATATTAGGGATTAGGACTTGATTTCGTACATGACCATAACAGGACCGTAACAACCAAGAGTCTACGGTTGTGATCCACAAATCCCACAACCTAACGAATCCATAAGTCAATCAGACATAGACACTGGCCTACATATATTAGTATTCAGATCTGCCCCACTTCCACCCACCATCATCAAATAGTTATCCTTACTAGATATAACAGCTAACAAAGCTAGAGAATTCTGGACTAGGCCAGAGAATCATCCGTAGAGTCGATTGTATTCATCACCCACCATATGACCTTATCTAGAGACATACACGAAACTATCCCAGGTCATTTTCCATGTATTCCACAACCCATAGATCAAATCACGCCAAATCTTGATATTGATTGGAGCCTTCGAGCAGTCATCCTTGCCGATCGATCTATCACACCAGTTTAGGTTAGAAGGGCCTTCTTTGCCTTAGATTCACAAATTCCACTACTGCGTATTGAAGACATTAGATTGCCTAACTAGTCTATCTGTATCCCACGCATATTCCATCCCCACCGGCTGTCTCTGCATGACCTCAAGAGGTCAGGTACGCGGAAGAGTTACCTATAGATTCCCACTCTCGCTTGTCACTTTTCCGGCGTACAAAATTGGTGAACCCGATGTGAAACAAACAAAATTAGTGAAGCTGACGTGAACTTCCTACTTTCTCGTCCGGAGTCATAGTATTACATTTTCTTTCAAGTTTAGTTTACTTTTCATCTTCTCTGCCTCATTAGCTTTCACAAATCATTTTTGCTCTCTCCGATTATTCTACGGGTATTCATATACCCCTCGAATATGTCGGGATTTGATGCATATGGCAGACCCCTCTTGGGTCTTGAGGCATACTACGCCCAACAGAATAGGAAATCATCACCATCACTCTTGGTATGGGGTGACAATTACTCAACTAATCAGTTGTCAACAAAAACTCCAAGAATCAGATATAATTCATCATTACAAACAAAGGAGTTAGATCAACCCCCTCAAAAACAACAAACAGACCCTTCAGGATCGAATAATATGACGTTTACCAGACAATCTGGTTCATCTCCTCAGATGCTACTTAGACCACAAATTAGTAGATAATCAAACCCATACCTGGTCTTAGATGATGAACAATCAATACGTTATCCTAGGAGTGAACAGCACTCTCGGGGTATGTACCCATATGTAGGAGGTTTACAAACACAACCCGAGGTCTCTTTCCAAGAAAATACCTCTACGCCACTACATATAGGAAATACTCTCGGAGAAACTTGGCAGGATAGCGATCAGTTCATAGTAGGATATCACATGCCTATACAACACCAGGGTATACAACAAACGCCGCTAAGGTAAAGCACCGTGACTTCACCAAATGAAGTCATTTCAACGTTAGTAGAAAAAGTGAGAGGGTTAGAACTTTCTCAAGCAAGTCAAAATTCTCAATTCATGTAAACAGGAAGTTCCAATCCTCCACACCATCCTGGCCAAGTAGAACTCCTCATAGGAATAGGCACGTTAGGCATGCCTCCTTAGTATCCACAACAAATGCCAACTAGACCCATCATCTCTAACACCATTCCTCCCAGTCTAGTATCAAACAATCCATTCTTGGACAATACCCTGTCATACTTAAACATGTACACCAAATCACCAAAAGGAGATGTGTTCTCCTCTCCCGGCATTTTTGCTCAAACACAGGGAATTGCTTATGCCCCTACTAACGCATACGCTACGCCATATCAACAACCCATCCCACCACCACTCCCTCAACAACCACCACCAATGGTCGAAACCTATGCGATAGGGACTTATTCAAAATATTTGAAAGAGCACTTAGAATTTGCCATACGAAGCATCATACTTCCAAGACCCCTTCCCAATTTACCCAAGTACAAAGGTGAGGGGGATCCAAACACACATATCAAGGCTCATGCCACAGCTATACGAGAACTACTCCCTTGGGATGGGGTTGTTGCTAAAATATTCCCAAAAAATTTGGAAGGCATCGCTCTTGATTGGTATTATAGAATACCTGAGGCTTCCATCCATTCATTTAAATAACTTGTATCAGAGTTCATTAAGGCATTTGACATGAAAAAACTGTTAAGAATAGGAATCAGGGAATTCTTGCACATTAAACAAGAACACAACGAATCTGTCACCCATTTCATCCAGAGGTGGCGTACAGTTCTTTATTCTTCAGCAAGTGCTCCAAATATGGATCAGATGGAACTATGCGATTTATTCCTTCATTCTCTCAGCAGAGAGGTGAAGGAAGAAGTCCATAAATTCCCACTAAGAACTTACAATGAAGTACTTGAGAGCGCTCTTCGAATAGATCAAGCAGCGATAGATAGTGGTCGTAAAACATATGGAGCAAACGGGAGGTTAATCACCCCCAATCAGAACACTACAAATTATCCCACCACTGCAAACATCAATCAAGGACCTCAAATCCTTAACAAAAATTTGGGTGTAACAACAGATGGAGTAACTGACCAGCCCAAGAAGGTAAATATTGTCAATACTCCATCACAAAAAAACAACCAACGAAACAACAACTTTACCCCGACGATCAATACAATGGATTTTAACCATCCAAAACAACAACAACAATGGTGAAATCCCATATAAGGGCCAAGCCAAAACTCATTTGGTTATCAAAACCAAAATCAAAGCCAGAAACAACAAATGCAAAACTTTAATCCTAATAGGCAACAGTTTGATCAGAGTTTTAGGCCACAATATACACCAAACCAATAAACTAAGAATTACAATCCCAATTCATATTGTGGTTTCCACAAAATTTGAGGTCATGATACTAGAACGTGTCATGACTACAATAAATTCATGCAACATTTGCCAGAAGAACAAAGACAGTTCTTCACATATTTTTTTTGGCAGATCCCGTGTCACCACCACCAAGCACGCTCGCAAGGGCAGTTTCCCCTCAAAATGCTCCCCTCAAGATCTTTAACGATCCACTCCCAAATCATGATAATAACAGACTAAGTCCAACTGGGATGAACAAAGTCGTAATGACAGGTAACAATGATCATGAAGCCTCGACTTCACTAAATCCATCAGTTGCGCCACAATTAGGAAATTAGCCGAGACCCAAGATAGTTAGTTTAGTAGAACTAGACACTGAACTACCTATCGAAGCTATAACAAGAACATGAGAATATTTCTCTCAACCAAGCCCAAGTCACCTGCCAGAAACAGATAAGAGTCAACAAATAGTAGAAAAACTCATGGGTGCCTATGATTTAATTAACGACCTAACAAAAACCTTCTCGCACAAGACATTTTTAGACTTACTAAAAAACTCTCCTGCTCACAGGGCTACTCTTTTAGAAGCATTAGGCTTAGGTCATTTAATTAACATCACTCCACCTCCTGAAACATAGGTAAATCATGTAGACTTTGATGTTCATCCTCCAGGGCAGCCGGACAAGGATGTCGAATTCATATTTGAAATAAGTAAAATGCCTACAGATGCTGAGATTGCACGCCGAGGTGATCCAGCCTTACACTTACAAGTATGGGTTTATAATAATTACGTAAAATGAGAAATGGTTGACAATGGGGCCACAGCTAACATAGTCCCCTTCTCTTTCCTTCAAACGTTAGGATATGGGGAAACAAACTGTTCCACCACTCGAAATATATTGAGAGGCTATGATAGCCTTAAAGCCACTTCGATTGGAACTATAATACTACCGGTCACCTTAGGACCCAAAACAACCCTGACTGAGTTTTATATTATAGATCAGGAAACTAATTATAATATGATCCTCGACCGACCATGGATACACCGAATGAAGGCAATCCCTTTTACATTATTCCAAGAAGTAAGATTCTTGCATCTAGGAAAGGTGTTTGTAGCCAAAGGTGATCCAAAACCTTTCGATATACACCTAGCTGACTTAAAGAAAAGGCCAGGTGTGCACTCGGAATTTGAACTTCCAACAAACCAACTTAATAAACCCATTGACACAAAACCAGAGGAGAAGTTGGTACCTACAATGGATCTTGAGACTATGAATCTAGTCAAGACAATCCCAACCTCAAAAGGCGAGGCTAACATTGTAGAAATGATATCATTAGGAACTACTGCAAAAATTGTTGAATTACTAGAATAGGATCTACCAATGTTTCTACCATTTGATTATGTGGGCATGGGAAATTCCCTAGGTGTTGTTTCTCTTCCAGCTGAGGATCTCTGTATGGTGGAAGTAGAATGCGCGAACACAACAAATATCTCAGCATCCATATTCCCAGCTAAATATTGGACTCTCCATTTTGATGGAGCTAAATGTCGTTATGGAGCGGGGGCTGGTGTAATCTTTACTTCCCGTGAAGGAAATGTCCTACCATTCACCTTCAAACTCAATTTTGAATGTACAAACAACGGCGCTGAATACGAAGCCCTCCTCCTTGGCCTCATTTTAGCCAAGAGGATCGGTATTAATAACATCAGAGTATTAGGAGACTCACAATTGGTAGCAAACCAAGTCTCTGAGATATATGAAACCAAATCCGAGCATTTATAGCTTTACAAAAAAGTTGTATAAGATTTAAGCAAGGAATTTGACTTCATATCAATTGAAACAATCCCACGAGAAGAAAATATTCTTGCTGATTCAATAGCAACTTCCGCATCACGTTTTACTCCAAGCAATAAGTTAGAGGATACCCGTTTCATAGTATCCCTTCGTGATGAACCATTGATAAAGACAACAACAAATTCTTTTTTAAATAAAAATGAATCTACTATTCTAGACCATGTTGATAGTGATATGGCCACTTTGGATTACTTAAACGCCTATGCGACACTACATCTCTCCTATCATATGATAGATTTTTCCTTAATCCCACATTCATCTTCCTACTTCGGAAATCCTATGATGGAACCTAGCGTATACACGGTAGAAAGTGGGGACGATTTGGATTTACCTCTAGCCCCACCTGAATTTGAAGAGGGTAATGCCTCTTTAATCGAAGAAAAAATTGATGTTAACATCAGAACGGAGGATGAACCAAAAATATTGAAATTAGGGTCCTCGTTAACCCCAGAAGAAGTAGAAATACACACTAAGATCCTCAAGGAACATTAGAAATATTTTGCATTCAATTATAAGGAAATGACAGGCATTGCACCACACATTGCAGTGCATAACCTCGTCACTAAATCTAATGCAAAACCAGTTAAACAAAAATCAAGACCCATGAAACCCAAGGTGGCTCTCATGGTGAAAGACGAAAAATAAAACTCCTACAAGTAGGGTTCATCAAACAAGTCGATTACTCTCAATGGGTATCTAATATTGTTCCCGTTCTTAAAAAGAATGGGAAGATACATATCTGCATAGATTTCCGAGACATTAACAAAACATGTCCTAAGGACGACTTCCCATTACCATCCATAGATGTCATTGTTGATGCAACAGCTGGATTTGAACTCTTGTCTCTCATGGATGGATTCTTGGGATACAATCAAATCAGAATATCTGAACAAGACCAAGCCAAAACCACGTTTATAACTCCTTGGGGAACCTATTGTTATGCAGTTATGCCATTTGGCCTCAAGAACGCTGGTGCTACGTACCAGTGAGCTATGACATATATATTCCATGATTTAATTCATTAAATCATGGAATCCTATGTAGATGACTTGTTGGCTAAGGCCAAGAAGCGTAGTGACCATCCAGAAGTACTCCGTGTCATTCTTTCACACCTAATAGAATATGGAGTGACACTAAATCCAGAGAAATGTGTCTTTTGTGTAACAGGAGGAAAGCTCCTAGGTTACATCATATTGTCACGAGGGATAGATGTTGATCCAACCAAAATTCGGGCTGTCCTTGAAATGGTCCCACCTTCGAATGAATCTGGAATCAGGTCATTTCTCAGAAAACTGGGTGCAATCCAGAGATTTATCCCCGACTTAAGCTTCGCCATTCATCCAATCAACAATTTACTCAAGAAGGATTATAGCATTGATTGGACCAAAGACTGCAATGAAGCCTTTGATGCAGTTAAGTGTTTCCTATTGTCACCACCTACGCTAATGCCACCCAAGCTAGACCGCCCGTTAATTTTGTATTCATGAGCTACCGATGTCTCGCTGGCCTATATGTTGGCCCAAGAAGACAATGACAAAAAGGAATGCGTGATTTATTTCATTAGTCAAACATTACTTGACTATGAAACATGTTATACACAGGCAGAACAAGAATGTCTTGCCATAGTCTTTGCTACTAAACGCTTAAGACACTATATGCTGAATCAAGAAACAAGGGTCATGGTAAAAACGGACCATTTACGAACTTTCCTCACACAAGGATCCTTGTCTAAAAAGGCTGGACATTTTATAACCTTAATGGGGGAATTCAAATTAACATTTGTAAATCAGAAGTCGGTTAAGGGACAAATCATTGCGGATTGGTTAGCTGATAACCCATTAGATGGAAGTGATTTAGTAGATTTAGATTTTTCAGATGAGTGCGTATACTATATCGAAACCCAACCCTCTATCTCTGAGTGTCCCTGGTACACTGAAATAATTAATTATATCATGTACCATACCTACCCAGAAGGAGCTACACTGTAACAAAGAAGGCGGTTACATATTATTGCAGCCAAATACGTCATCATAGAGCAAGTACTCTACCGAAAAGCATTCGATGGAATTCTCTTGAGATGTGTCGACACAGAAGAATCCAAGAAGATTCTCCATGAATCTCACAGTGGAATGTGTGGAGGCCACTTCGGTGGCCATGCCACTACTCGAAAAATACATTGAATGGGCTATTTCTGGCCCACCCTAGAACACGACGCAATGGAGTTTGTACGCAGGTGTCATAAGTGTCAAGAATTCTCCCATGAAATTCATATGCTAGCACAAGCTCTACAACCAATTGCTACTCCACGGCCCTTTTCTACATGGGGACTTGATCTAATAGGGAAATTATCTCCCTCGTCTATAGATGGCCATAATTTTATAATCATGGCCACCGAATATTTCACCAAGTGGGTAGAGGCTATGCCTCTTACTACTATACCAGGTTCTGTAATCGCCAAGTTCATTTTGAACCAAAACATTTACAGATATAGTATCCCAAAAATCATTATCTCCGATAATGGAACTTCTTTTAAAAATGAAGAGGTTCGCGAGCTATGTAATAAATTTAAGATAAGCCATCATATGGCTTCCTTGTATTACCCTCAAGCCAACGGACAGGCTGAAGCGACGAACAAGACACTAAAATCCATTCTCCTTAAAATTGTGAAAGAAAACAAACGAGATTGGCATTTGAAGTTATATCCGGCCTTGTGGGCCCACCGAACCTCAATAAGAACACCAACAGGAGTAACTCCTTTCTCACTAGTGTTCGAGGCAGAGGCAGTTCTCCAACTCGAGGTTGAAATACCCAGTCTCCACATTTCATTACAAGGGATTCTGGATGAAGACGCTTACAGGGAAGCACGTCTTTCCTAACTAGAAAGCCTAGATGAAACTAGGCTAGATGTTGAATAGTGACATAGAGTTTATGCTAACCGGATGTGCCGGCAGTACAACAAGAAGGTCTATGAACACGACATATACGAAGGTGATCTAGTTCTAAGGCTAGACAACTAGATCGACAAGAAGACCGGCGAAGGAAGGAAATTCCGGCCCAAATGGTTGGGCCCATACCGAGTCATGAAGGACTACAAAAACGGTGCATACCTATTATGTATGCTAGAAGGTGAGGAATTTGGTGAAACAGTCAATTCCCTTCACCTCAAGTGGTTCTACACATAAGCAGCTAGCACTACTTATATATATTTACATTGCATCTTCATATAGATTAAGATCATTTTGTCCACTTGTTTCTTACATAAATGGTGATCAAGGAATCTATTCTCAAAGCAATTCATTACAAATTCATGATGTTGTTGGCATAAACTCTTTAATCATACCTCTCCATTTTCATGATGTCATCAAATTATCTCGGAATCATTTTATCAAATAAAGCTAGATATGAAAAAGTCTTAACGGTAACCATACCAAGATCTGCAAGTTTATTCTCGCTTTGATTTCTTCTTAGAGTAGGTGTCTTGCCTATGGTCTGTTCTATAAGCTTCATGGTGTCACATCTATCCCATATGTATATCTCTTTCGAAATAAGCACATACTGATGTTTTTCTCAAGAAAACAAGTCAAACGTTGATCAAACATAAAATTTTAATTTTACACATTTTCTTGCCCCACCAACCTTCGGTGATGAGCTTGCGTCTCTTACTAGTGACTTAGTGTTGGGAAAGGATGGAAATTCCCTTACTCACCTATGCTTTGCCCATGGTGTTAAACCCACGCTTCTTACTAGTAGCATGGGGCAAAGTGTAGGGAGTCCTCTTGACAAATAAATGCAAATGGTCATACACAAAAAATTCAAACTTTGAAACTTTGAGTCAAAAATAAATGAATCAGATGTTCAAAATTCCAAGAGAGTTAAAATCCTAAAAACCCAGATTTTTTCTACTACGTGGCCATCTACAGATCTAAGTCTAGATAAACCGCAAAGTAAGTTGCATTCTAAACTATGAAGTCACTACCCTTGTAGCTTCCAATTTGGTTCCACCAAAGCTTTGTCTGTCTTTCATCACTATCGTTTTAGCACATTTCATAACTTGTGCCCTTCTTGACTCTTGGTGATAAGCCCTCGCATCTTACTAGTTGTGTGGAGTTAGGAGTGGGGCAGGTTTATCTGTTCATCATACTGGTTTGTATTCATCACTTTATAAAAAAAACATGAGGTATCCAAAATTGCTTACAGAAGTTAAGATTCAAAATCACATTATATCTACATCACCATATATCAGCATCATGAAACACAAAAGGAAATAAATATTTGCATCATTTGTTCTCCATTGCATACATTCTAAAAAGCATATAAACATACATTGTAGTATACATAGGGAAACTAGAAATAGAAAGGAAACTATGAATGCCAAGATTTTGATCCAAAATAAATACGTATATATAAATGATCAATGTTTATATACAATGCCATCATTCACTAAGCAGGGTCAAAATGCTCAAAGATCCCGTGATACACAAAAGAATATATAAAACAAAATCTACGAGAGCTAAATGGCCTCTCAATCCCTACGCAACCCCTTTGAAGGTGCACGCCCATGCCTAGGACTCCAGCTACGCCGGCGCTCTGAATGTACGGAGGGCTCAGGATCCTGAGGAACAGCCGCAGTCTCACCACGAGAACAACTTCTCATAAGATGCTCATCCGTCCTGTACCCCGCTAGCTCGGTGCGAAGGGTCGATACCATCCTGACCACATGCCAGACTGGAGCAAAGACGTCGGTATGCCTACCGGCTGCTGAAGGCTCCCTAGCATCTACGGACAACTCTGCACGGGTCCTATCCATGGGGATCATTAGGGAATTAGTACATACCTTATGGATAAAATCCCGCCACTCATCAACAGTCTCTGCAAACAAAGGAGAAAACAAATTAGAAACTAAACAAGAAACTAAAAGATACAAAATATCAACAAAGGAGAGCTTACAAATAAACATTAAAAGGGAGAAAGGGTAACTTACTCGGATCACCAGGCCTCCAGGATGAGTCACTGGGGCCGGCACCTGCCACAGATGCTGCTGCCGACTGAGGGGCTGCTCATGTGGCAGGAGCAACGTATCACCCCACAATGGACTCATCCTCTCTACCATGGCCTTGGGAGAGTGGCTCCTTTGAAACTCGAGTATCCCTCTCTGTGCTCTGCTCAGCCCTCTCTGCCTGCATGATATCCTGAGTGTCATGCCACTTAGGATCACTTTCCTCGGTCTCCTCCTCTGTCTCCCCCCCTAAACTCCTCAGACTCGGAATCTACCTCTATAGGGTCATCGCTGCTGTGAATAGGACCCACAGCAATCCAAAGTAAAGGTGCCTGAGGCACACCGGCTCTCCCTCTAGCATGAACTATCCTCCTAGCTGCAATAGGAATGCCAGGAGTAATCACTATCCAACCTCGGCCTCTAGGCCCCCCTCTGGCCTCACGAACTGATCTGTAGACTGGCGCCACTAGGGGAAGCATACCAGTATATGGTAGGCCAAACTGTTGAGGAACCCGGCCAAAGGGGTGCACCTCCACTTGTCCCACTCTATCAATAAGCTGCCCTGTGGTGGAGCAGGAGATCAAGGTAAGATTCTCCTCGTCCCATATGCCTGCCATAGTCTGATACGGTGTCACCTCCATGTTAGCAGTAGTTAGGGAGGCAACTGGCTGATGAGGTGCTCTAAGCACTGACATGTCTGTCCATCTGGCTGCCCTCACAGCCCCAGGATCTACCACCTCCACACCCCTGCCATAAGGGATGAAATGCTCATAAACCCAACTCATGACTAGAGTCAGATGGCTCAATGACTACCCCTGTAAATGGACCACCCTGTATAGATCGTGGTAGGTGGTCCCAAGAATGTCTGCTCCCCAAGCATATATCCGACCGTGCCCCTCCATCTATGTAATAATGGGGGCCTAACAGTATAATAATGTGTCTCCTCCCTTATCCCCGATCAGTCTCAAGGCAAGGATCCCCATGATGGCCTGTCGAAATACGGGGATGGGAAAAGAAGGAATAGATCGAACTCTCACCCCCCTTCTTCAACCTCATGGAGATGGCTGCATCTCCCATATATGTCGCCCACTGTGCAATCTATGCCCGTGATCCTGCTGTCTCTAAAGTGAGTGCCTCCCGATGATCGGGACCCCCCAGAATGCGGTAGACATCCTCCAATGTAATGGTCCACTAGCCATGGACCCCTGGCAATTGGAAGGTGTTCCGATCTGCATCCCAGTATGAAAACAAGTCACAAAGGATGTGACTAGATGGTGCAACATGAGGCACGCGCGATATGCGTAGTATGTTAGCCCTCTGAAGTGTGTCCTCCTCATCTTGTGAGAGGGCATCTAGTACCCCTGGGAGCCAATCACACTCCCTCTCTCTACTCCATCAGATGTACTCCTCTCTTGCCTGCATACACCCAAAAACACACAAAACAAAGTAAGTTAGCATCCAGGCAATACTGAGAAAATCATGAAAACACGTAGAAATGCTAAAAATACAAACACAATCTCAAAAGCAGGTTCCTTTTGCATTCTGTGCAAAACCGCCGCCCTGAGCGGGGAGGTGGTTTTGTAACCACCGCCTTAAAGGCGGCGGTCGTTAAACCGCCACCCTGAGCAGGACGGCAGTCATGTAATTGCCACCCTGAGCAGGGTGGTGGTCGTGGTCTGAAAATCCACGTGGGTTTTTAAACTAAAAGGGCCTAAAAAGTGAAAAAAAATGGCCATTTAACCTAAAAACAGAGCCTACCCAGTAGGTGCCCCCCTAGGTGGACCTTTTAACACTAGCATTTTCAAAAATGACCCCCCATTGCAGAGTATTTAACATTTCAAAATTAAGGGGGGAAAAACAATAAATTGAAGAAAACTAACCTGTGGTCACTGAGGTCGATGTTCCGCACGTGGAGGCATGATCATTATCTCGCTGCGGACGTTTTGACTCTATTCACGCAAGAAACTGTCACTGTGGGTCCTAGAGCTCAAAATCAACCAAATCGACTCGCGCAAATGAATAGGAAAATGGGCCCACTTTCATACATATAGCACTCTGTTTCATTTTTAAATGACTTTTTCACAGGTTTGGAGCGCTGATGGAGGTATGTTCCTATCCCCACACAAATGGTATGTTCTCATTCCCTATTATTCTTAGCATTTATTTTTCAAACTATTGTATCTATCTGCACTTGAGTTCTCTTTTCATTTTGTAAGTAGCGGGAATTTTGGATGGCGTCATTTCAACACATGGATGTATCAGGTATAACATCTAACTTCCCATTTCGGGACTGTCATACTCGGACCCACCGTTTTATGCCTCTTCATGGCTAAAACGCTTCTCCGAGGGGGCAATATGTACGTTCCCAAAATTGTAAGGTACTGTACTGCCGGAACAATGTGACAAGTGCCCCAATGATGATACAGGTCTCCTCACAAGGTGTTCGAGATCTGGAAAATATCTCCAAGTGTGTGTTAACATCCTACATGCCCCGCTTAGCCCTCGCATGCTTTGTTTTTCCATTTTCCTCTCTTTTCTTGGCCTTTTGCTCTTCAGTGACGAAACTGCCACCCTACATGGGCAGCAATCTCGTGACCGCCGCCCTGATTAGGGAGGCGGTCCTGTAACCGCCACCTTGCTCAGAGCGGCAGTCCTTTACGTGTTTTCCAGAAAGCGTTTTGACGCGACTCACGTAAAGATCAACGTTTCACCAGCTTTTCCTTGCCGACTTAGGCTTGCATTTATGTTTTTTAGTTCCCTGGAATAGTGTTTGGCCATTGTTTATAGTTTTAGAGTTCAGTTTGGTTTTGATTTTTTAGGTGATTGAAAGCTATAAATAAGTGGCTTGTGCTCAAGAAAATGGCCCTGAAGTTTGTCTCTGAATTTCTCTTTGCAATAGACTTAGCTTTCATTTTTCTTAGAGTGCTTGGTTTAGTTCATTATATGTCTAGTTAGCATTGTTCAACTGTTGGTAAGCCACATATCTAGCTTGTGCAAACGGTGTTATTGTTTTTCATCCAATCCATTGGAGTAGAATAGCTTAGGAAGCCATTAAAGTTACAGGTTTTTCTCTTCAAACAGGATAGTTTCAGGTTCTGGACGCTTTATGTTGCATGACTCGCAGTAAATCCCGCTAGGAATTGCATAAGCCAAGATATGTACTCTTGCGCTATCCCTCTCCTACTCACATTATATTCAGTCTACATTCTGATTTGTCCTTGGCCCAATATCTACTCTTGTCGATGCTAGCATTACACACTTTTCTGGATCCATGTGAACACGAAAGAACGAGGAGATCACACTGAGGGGACAAGATCACACACACCATCAGATTCGCCACTGTTCTGCGGAATCCAGGTTTTAACTTTCAAAGTTCTAAGTTAGAATCATATCAAATAAAGTAGTTAATTACTTCACTTCAGTAAATTCTATTCTCGATATTGCCAGGGAAGCTGTGGGGATTGATAGTTCTGAGAAACTATGATTCACTCCTCACTTCTGAGGTAGGATCGAGAAATTACACATATAGATCAAGTAAGTTATTGCATTATTTAGAATAAATCTACAAATTGCATAGACAAATAACTACACTCGGTTATTTTGTTTGTTTTAAATTGTTATTTAGTTATTATTTCTAGATACATTTAAATAGTTGCTTTTTAAATTCTTAGAAAGTTAAAAACAAAAATAGAAGTTATATATGTTTTAGATAGTTAAATTTTTTTTTTTACAGTTAGATTTATATTTTGTTTTATATGACAATCACGAGACCTAGGGAGCCCAGGGAATACGTATTTGAACCAATCGTGCCTCAGCCCAACCTCGTCACAGCAATAGTTGACATAGACCAGAACCTTAGGATAAAAGTCTTCCAAACAACAAAAGATTTATGACTGATCAGCTCTCAGTTGAGAGGGTTAAATATAGAAGACGACCAAGCACACACGTTTTGGTCAAATCAACCGAACTATAGACTGCCCTTGGTAAAACATTCACATGATTGTAGAAGGGTTCGAAAGAGAACAAACCTTTGGTTGTGATCCTTTGGTCCCACAGCCAGGTGCAGGAGACACTCTCACAGACATAGATACTAGTTTAAGGATCTAGGTTGCACGAACGCCTGTGAGATATTCTGAGAAGATCGCACAGTTGTTGGTCCTAAACATAGAAGCTGAGAAAGCATATGATTACTGGATACTAGGGATTAGGACTCGATTTCGTACATGACCATAATAGGACCGCAACAACCTAGAGTCTACGGTTATGATCCACAAATCCCGCAGCCTAACGAATTCATAAGTCAATCAGATATAAACACTGGCCTACGCACACTAGTATTCCAATCCACTCCACTTCCACCCATCATCATCAAACAATTGTCCTTACTAGATATAGTGGCTAACGAAGCTAGAGAATTTTGGACTAGGCCAGAGAATCGTCCGTAGAGTCAATTGTATTCCACCATCCACCATATGACCTTATCTGGAGACATACATGAAACTATCCCAGGTAATTTCCCACGTATTCCACAACCCATAGATCGAATCACGCCAGAGCTCGATATTGATTGGAGCCTTCGAGCAGTCATCCTTGCCGATCGATCTATCACACCAGTCCAAGTTAGAAGGGCCTTCTTTGCCTTAGATTCGTAAATTCCATTAGTGCGTGTCGAAGACATTAGATTGCCTAACTAGTTCATTTACATCCCACGAATATTCTATCCCCACTGGCTGTCTCGGCACGACCTCGGGAGGTTGGGTACGTGGAAGAGTTACCTGTAGATTACCATGCTCGCTTGTCACTTTTCTGGCGTACAGGTACTTTACATGAAACATCGTGGAAGAAACGCACGTTCAAGGAGAAAAAGGTGAGAAGATAACCTGGGGCACTATCTTGATCCTCATTGTATTTTGTGAAATTGGTGTGCCTGATGGGAAAAAGGAGAAGATGTGGGTGTACCATTTCGAGAATAAATCACTGGAAAATAAATTCACGAGGTTCACATGCCAAGGATTTTTTAAAAAAACTTGTAAGAAACACACAGAAAAGTGGTACAGGAGGATGTGTAATGCATTTGAAGGAGAGTGGCACATCCTACAGGAGTTACCCATTGAATAAGAGGGACAAGCAGAGTTTTTAGCATATCAACACTTCTATTTGGGTACGTTTTTACATGAGAAACAATGAGAAAATCCTCTAGTGTGAATTTCCCTTCGGATTTAGTGATCGTTACTTTAAAGACTTGGTGAAGTGGCTACATAATGTGTGGAAGTTTTATTTTTATTTTGATAAGGTAAACACAGACATCCATATTTTTCACAAAATGTATGTCTACCCTAACAAGGAGGCATATGTAGAGACAATGGAGTCCAATAAAATTTATATCACTCCAAAGGTCATGGTTTTTGGGTAGATAGAGCCCTCTCACGTGTATATATACTTAAGGTTGAGGTTCAAGGATGGAAAGTGTATTGCAGGTGAGGACTTGTCACTTTTATGTCCTCTGAAGGGAAAAATAAATTTGCGTACAAAGAGAAATATTGAAGATACATCTCCAAGGCATGAACAAAAGGAATTACAAAATGTACTCAAGAGGAAGGAAGTAGAGAAAAAAGATAGTACTGTGCTTAATCATGGCAGGAGACAACTTCACAAGAAGTGTAAGAATGCAGATGAGGGAACCAAGACCTCACAACTAGGGAGGAGCTCACAGCGCGTGATGCTCGTGAAGAAGAGTGAGGAGGAGAATAATAAAATGTGTAATTATGTGCATATCAAATATATTAATGAGGAGAATACATCAAATGGGGCCGCACATAATGGTGTTTCCACACCTATCCTTGAATTTTGGGAAGATGAGGGGATCGATGGTGAGCAACTACAATTTGATATAGAATTCCCCAACATTTGTATAAATGAGTATGAATAAGAAAGCTACGTTATATGAGATACAGAAAACTCCTGAGGATAATGTTGAGTAGCTTTGACCATCTGGACCTAGTCAAGGTGGAGTGGGAAAGGAGAATCCTATTGAAGATGTTGTAACACATGGAGAAGTACAGGTGGACACACTAGATCAGACAGAGGGAAGTAACCATGTGGTGTAAACCCTCTAGGTTAGGGTATATCAATGACCCTACAAAGCATGTATTCAGCCTCGTGAGGTGAAATAGAGCACTATTGTGATAGAACCCATTATATGGATGGGAAAGTTAATGGACCCCTGAGAGTGGAAAAATGAAAACAAGGTGCTGAACAAATTTCATGGAGTATGTAGACTCACATGGATTTGAGCTCGAGTGCATTATGTGTGTGAGGAGTCATGCTGCCACTAAACAAATGAAGAAGGCTCTCACATTCTAAGGATGAGAAAATCATTGATGATGGAGTTCTATGATGAATGTGTGAGCAATGCATTGGTATAAAGATAGCATGCCTTTTGTCCACCTGATCCCTCCATTGTAATGTCCATGGCTAAAGTGGATTACCTTGAGAACTTTTCCTTGACAATAAACAAGACAAGGAAGAGGAAATAAAGAGCTTGAAGAACCTAAAAAGGAGAGATAAGACACACATTTTTTCTTCTTACCTCGTGCCCAACCATCTCATAAGTATCATGTTCTCAATTGTCATAGGAAATACTTGTAGTATCACTGATGGACAATGCATCATCCCCCTGGATAGTTCCTTCCTTATATGGATCAAGTGCTTTTGGATCTCAAATGGTGCACACATAAATTCTGTTCAGACCTTCTTCACTTAAAGGCTCAATATAAGGTGTAAATTTCCCATCTGTCAAAGGGATAATAAGAAGAAGATTCCTTGTTCTTAAAATATTTGGGTATACTCCTTATTGAAACTTTAGATCAACATTATTTTCATAGCAGTAAGGGTTCCCAAGTAGAGATGGGAAGTTGTCTACTTCTGCAAGCGTTAAGACCTAAAAGTCCCTAGTGAACTTGGCCCCCTCTATAGTAATGGATGCATCCTTTAATACTCCAATTGGCATGGACTTAGTCCAATTTTCCATATATAACACATTATAATATGGCTATAATGAAGATCCACCCATCTAAACTAGCACCTCTGTGGAAATTGATAGTGTGTTGAATGGATTTCTTAAAATGGAATCCATCCACAACAACATTTAGAGTGATCTCCTTATCATAATCCAAGATATGGGGAGGGATATTAGCATGAAAATATGTCATCCATTTCTTAAGATATTCCTGCAAATGCGGAAAGAGTGTTTCCCTTTAACCAAATCCCTAGTAATGGAATAATGTTCTCCTAACGTAACATCTTGCATACTTCCTTCAGATCATTAACATTCGACTAGAAAGTCTCAACTTCCTTCTTCTTTTCCAACTTCTGTGAATGTTCCTTTAAAGTCATTGTATTCTTCACCCTACAGATATAAGTACCTCCATGGTTTCCTGATGGTCCTTTTGATGTGTAGGGTCTGGATATTTTGGCATGTAAAACCTCCTCCTTAGTCACATGGTAGGCTTCTGTTGCAACATTTCTTTGGATAGGCAACCTTAGAATGTGTAGTAATCTTCATTGGTACTACCTCAAGGTTTTGCTAACTTTGGAGACAATTAGTTTTCCATGGCGTGTTGTATTCTAACCATCCATGTGCCCTTATTTTCATGTTTTTTCTTCTTTCTCATATGTTCATATAAGTTTGGTAACTCTTCATAGTTATGATTCTTTCCACAAAAATAACAAGTAATTTTTTTAGGGCACGTGCACCTGTAATGGTCAGGTGATCCGCACGGTTTAACATGTTCCATGAGAGATAATCACCTATTCCATTAGCGAAGCTTACATGCTTCATAGTTTTATATGTATGCATCCATGCATATTTTGAGTATGCATTCTAACTTAGAGAGTGCGTATGTAGTGATCAGGGAAAGTTTCCAACCCTAGATATGTGATTTATTTGCACTATTTAGGAGAAAGTATTGAGTGTAACAAGGTTATGTTGTTGGTATGATTCACACATCATGACTTTGATTATGGTGTGGAATGATGTATACAACTATGTTTTTGTGACATGGAATTAATATGATGGATCTTTGTGGCATGTATTCGGTCATTGATGTCTCTATTCATGGTTATTACATGGTAAATTTAGTATTAATTCTTATGTGATCACCATGTTTTCTTATTATGTGTGTTTCCAAACTAAGCTCATAGGTCTGGTTGTTATAATTGATTATATCTATTTGAAACTATGGTTATGATGAACATCCATGCTTAAACCTTGGAAAGACAGTAATAAAGAGTGGACCTGGTAGTCTTTGCGTGCTTTGGGTAGTGTTAAGATCTATCTAGATGAAGTGTCAACGTGCCTAGGCATCCTGACTATAAAAATAAAGGCTATAGTGTTCTGATCACTTCTTTCAGGTTTTGTGTCCTTGCCTTGTTGCCTTGGATTTTCTTGGATCATGGCACTCCTATTTCTTTGGATCTTTGTGTCCTTTCCTTGTTACCTTGGTTATTTTTCTTGGATCATGACACACCTATTTTTAGTAGTTGATTGAATTATGTTTGGTGTTTTTTGGCACTTTTTAAATCACTCCAATAACAGTCTCCTTATATGGAGATATTCAGGTGAAGCCCAATGTCAGTTTTTTTTAAGTTTTGTGGTCGAGCAGTGGATTTAGACCATAGTGCACACCAAAATTATTTAGTATTGTATGAGATTTTTGAGCTGAGCTTCTTGGGATGCCTTAGAGTGGGTCTTTACTCTCTTTACTTTGTTGTTACTAGTTTTGGGTACCTTGCGGTGTCATTTTTTCCCAGTTATTGTAAATGAGTACCTCATCAAGCCTAGTTTTCAGGGACTCATACTGTGGACATGACACTTCTATTTTGGCCCCTAGCTTCACTTGAGGGGGGTGTTAGAGTAGGTATTTACCTTAGCTCATGTTCACCTAGGTACTTTATTTACCTTTATTGTATTTATCCTCACCCACTTATGTGTGTGGATATTTCTTTTATCTTATTTAGATATTAGGAGTTATTATCTAGTTGTTAGGTATATTTATTTCCTTGATCTATGGTATTGATTAGATCCTTGATGTCTAGTTCTCTCCTAAATCTATGGTCTTGACTAGTTATTTGATGACTAGTTATTTCCTTGTTTTATGGCTTGATCTATGACCTTGACTAGTTCTTAGCTTGTTATTCCTTGTCTATTTAAGCAAGGACCATTCACAATGTATTGCATTGAGTTCCATAATAATATATGATATTGTTTCTCATTTGTTTGCAAAGGTTTATGTAAAGTTATTCTGGTGAATTACTTACATCTTATTGATCATGGTGTTTGATTAACATCTGTATTCTTGGCTTGGTACGATCTGGTTATCGTTCCTTTCATATTCCTTATCATGTGTTATAATAATGGACAATGGCTTGCATCATGGTCTAAATGACATATCTCACAATCCAACAGCAAGGAGCACACCAATCTGTGAGGACTACTATCTTTAGTATGTCTCCGACAAACCATTGTGCATGTTGACTAGTATGGATATCATATGATAGTTTAGATAAGAATGTTTTGAAATGAGCATCATATTCCTAGACACTCTCAGTAGTTCCTTGCTTGATATCCTTGAGCGGTATTATAGTTTTCTAATCAAACTCAGGGATATAAAATTATTTAATGAAAGCATCTTGTAACGCGATATAATCCACACAAGTCTGATCAGGTTCAAACTTCCTGGACCAGTTATGTTTGTATACCTACAATGTAGTTGCAAACTGATTGGCCTTGCACTCTAAAGCTATAATTTGTTTCACACACCACAATATCTCACACATAAGGACATGCTCGACAAAATCTTCTATTCCTATATACTCTGGGAGAAAAAGTGACATATCCATGTAAATATTCTGGGGTTGGTGAGGACCATACCCACTAGATCCAGAACCTCTTGTGTTACCTCTACCTCCAGATCCACCAGATCTGCCAGATCTTGAGTTACCTATTCCTCCTGATTCTCCACATGTAATAGGAATTGAACTAGAGGATGTAATGCCCTATGTCCCAAAAGTGGTTTTAAACTTAACTACTACAGTATGTAAATTTTTTCTACTCCCCGATGTGAGTCCAAAGTTCTTTGCACCTATATTCTGCACTGATGACACACCTAAAAAGGTTCCACCAACTAGTCCTCCAAATAACAAGGAAGATTTCTTCCCAGATATAAATTTACTTCGTATTTGATTCCCTCCTAAACTTATTGATAATTCAAATCTACCTCTTTCTACTCTACTGCCAAACCTAGCTTCCTAACTACTGGCTATACTAGAAATTGGAAAACCAAGCACAAGGGATAGTTTTTTAGGTAGATTCAAATGAATGCCCATGGCCCAATTTTTTTCTTTTGGCCTACTCTCATAAGAGGCTGATGAGGTTTTCCTATCATGATTTCTAAAATGGGGGAGTTATAGATGCTCTAGCTCTATGTCCTCTGTGTGAGCTCCAAATCCTTCATGAGCCATCTCTCTCCTCAATGTCATCTATTCTATAATATCGCGTTGCTTCTCTAAATACCTCTCATGTGCCTCATTGATCTTAAGCCACCTTTATTCTCTTTTCCTCTTTGCTACTAGGTCCACCATTCTTCACCACACCTAATCCTTCCCTCATACATGGTGGACTTAGCTAGCCATCAGATTCTCTTCCAAATTCATGGTTAACATCAAGATATTTATTTCTAGTCAAATTCCATGTAGATATGCTCCCCTGAGATAACGTAAAAATTGAAACTTAGCTACCTCTAAACAAGAGTAAGTGGAAATTGAGTACTCCAAAATATAGCTATTTTGAATATCACAAAACCAAGTATCCACAATGCGCATCCAAATCAGATCAGCATCATAGAAGGCCTGAAATATTTCTTACATCTAGACAAGTGTGTGAAACCTCCAATTCCTTTTAGATGTGTAAGAAACCACCCACTCATATAGCTCTATTGGAAAGATATAAAATAATATCTCATATGAGTAGTCATACAGATTCTACTCCACCCACACATGTGCATCAAACTCAGATCCAATGTTGAATCTCTGAGCGTACTCTTCTTCCATATCTATTATCCAATCCTCAACACTTTTCAAGGTAAACTGGTATGTCTTCACCACGTAACATCCTGAAAACAACTGAAAATGAGGTCTTGGAAAAGGAAACAATGATGCAGCCTAGAATTTATTGTGAATAACCCAAGTGAGTTAGCACATCACTCAGCCTGAGCTGAGTGCTCACCCAAAGCATACAAAGGTACCAAGTCCCTCTTTATATTTACTTGTATAGAATGTTAGCATGATGGTGCACATGTATTTTCAAATTCATTACCAATAGTAAGCAACACACAGTGCATAAACTAGATCTAGATCTTAGAGTATATGTAAGATGAACTAAACAATGACTATAACAAGATTTACCATGCAAGAACTAGATTCAGTCATGTTTAACACCATTATCCAACCAATATGAACCATTTTATTAAATACTATAAACAAAAAAAAAATTTACATTACATAAATATCTCCATAAGTAATGCGCGCAACAAAACCAACATCATAACTCTACAATTTGACACATACACATACCCACCAAAACTATGTAAATCAGTACATATATATAGGGGTGGGGACTTGCCCTTCACCACCCATGCACTTCTCAAAATAGGTCACATGTTAATAATAGTCATGTGCCTTTACAATAGGATGCACAACATGTAACTTCTCTAACAATAGACTTCCTATAGTTAACTCTAAGTACAAATCCTATTATTAGCCTAAACTATGCATGGCGCTCAGTTGTCACTTATTCCTAAAATACAATTGTGTGGACCATAAGTCATCATGGCTTTGTGTGCTTAGCATGCTAACTTAAAAAATATCCTTTTAAATAGAAACGACTAAGTCATGATCTTAGGCGCTTCAAATATATTGTAGCGTCGCACGCTCTTCCAATGCCCTACACTCATCCCCCCAAACTAAGGCCATTCTTGTTCATCCAATAACATGATCATCATATTAAGGATAAAAAACTTGAAATTGGATAGATTGTACCTCTTTATGACTCCAAGTTCTTGCGCCACCCTAGAAAGCTCAAAGTGCATTGGTTGGGACCATTTATTGTGACTTACATACTTGATTCATGTGCTTTCTAGTTACATGAAATGGACGGGACATGGTTTCCCAGTTACATTAATAGGAGTAGGTTAAAGCCCTACTATAAATAAATCTTCTTGGTGTTTGTAATAAGGTAATATTGTTAATTAACTTAGATTTCCTTAAATCATTTTCTTTATATGTGTTTCTTTTCATCATTGCAATTCTTTGTCAATTTAGTTTAGTGTTTTGTGTAATAAGTGTGCTTGCATGCTAGAAGCTGATTACTATCTATTGCATTTATGCGCAGAGGACCATGCATACTCTTAGTGTGGGGTGGAGTATATACAAGATAAATTGATTGAGTTTGAACGTTCTTTAGAAGATGGGCATTCATAGTGAAATATTGTGCAAGTGCTTTAAGTAATGATGCGGATATAGAAAGAGTGCTCATGAATGAAGACCACATGTTAATAAATGAATGCACAGTGTAATTCAAGGTAGGCTGTAACATAGGAAACTACTTGGTGAAAGGCATAGTGGATAGGTACTTTGGCACAATAAGGCATACAAAAGAAGGTTTGTGGCCAAGGAGTAGTAGGCGTGCCATAAGGTTATGATTGGGGTGTGGAAAAAGGAAAGAAACGATAATTTAATGCTAAAGTATGATGGTAGGTGGAGAGAAATAAATGCAAATTTTTTTGTGAAGGCTATAAAATCATGTGTTGTGGAGTCATTTTTACATTTGTGTTTAAGAAGTGTTTGAGTGATTTGAAGAGAGAGCTAAGAGTGAGTTAGGAAAAAAGTGTGAAGATTTGTGATACAAAACTGAACTAGATGGATTTGAGCATGGGATTGATTGGCGCTTCATTGGAGAAGGTGTTTGAGAAAAAAAAGGCATGTGGAGAGAAGAATCGGTAGTTAGGGTTCAAGCCTAAGCCAGGGCATACGGGTTTTGAGTTGTAGATCTCAAATTAATTGCAAAAATACACTCTTTTACTTGTTATGGCACCTAAGCAAGCACCTGGAGTGGCTACAAAGGGTAAAAGATAGAAGGAAATGGAAATCAAAGTAGAAGATGCCCCAAAATCCATTTTTAAGAGATGCAGTATCCAGAAGGGGTTTATATGGGATCTGATTGGGAATCACATGTTCGATGTTTCACAGTAAGTGATTATAACCATAGAACTAAAGATAACAAAGATGAATTATACAAGTTCTTGGTAGTAAAGAAAACAATGAGAACAGAGAATTATATGGTTGTTTATGATGATGCAGGAGAAAAATTGTTAACAAATGTGCGAGTTTTACAAATTTATGAACTCCGTTACTTTGGTAAACCAGAAAATTTGTATTAGTGGTTAATGAGCAGAGTCCATGAGGACTTCTTCTATTTTGTTGGGTGACATATGAGGCTTACCACACCCCTAATTGGGAAATTTGCAGGACTAAGGAGTTTGACTTCTAAATTAGGTAGTTAACTCATTTACAAGGAGGAAATAGAAGTAACTAAGAAGGCACTAGGATACATGAAGGAAGGGCACATGATGGATATCACCAAATTATAGAAGTACCTAGTTATTCAGACAATAGTGCATCTACTTACTAAGTTGAAAAATCAAGAGTGTTGGTCAAATGTGAAAGAGCCATGGTTACATGTGGAAAATAAGATGACAGAAGGAGTGGTTTACATTTTGGCCAATTTCATTACAAATACTATTGTTGAAGAGGTGTACCAAGGTGAGAAAATATTTTTCAGCACTATCCTTCTATATATTCTATTTGTAAAAATTGAAGTGCCAGATGGGCCAAAGGATAAGATGTGGCAGTACCCGAAGGAGAAGAAATATCTTACCAAGTACACATGTGATGGATCCGTGAGCAGAGATGACAAGAAAATAATGGAACTTTAGGATGAGTATTTGCAAGCTGCGTTTGAGCATGAGTGGAGAATACCCAATGACGTTCCTTTGATATTGGACAAATAGGTACAGTTTGTAGTTTACAAAATATTTTTCATAGCACATTTTTGGTTGAAGGGTGGAAAGTATATCCCATGGTGTAATCACCCCTATGCCTCCATTGTGCATTAATTTTAGGCATTGGTACATAGGTTCTTAAACATGTGAAGGTTGGTGTTCAATGTGGACAAGTTGGATTATGAATACCATATGCTCAAGAAGACCTATGTCTATCTAGGTAGGTATGCATATATTGAGAAAATGATTTAAGATAATAATTACATAAATTCTATGAGCTTGGAAATTGATAAGATTGGAGCGGCAAAGGTATACATCTACCTTAAGCCCAACTTGGAAAATGGAAAATATGTAGATAATGAGTTCAAGCTACCTAGGGTACCCAAGGGAAATCATATTGTGGGCACATTGCAAGATGAAGAATACACTTTTCCCCTTGGTGATTAAAAAGAATAAGAAAAGGAACTTAAGGAAGACAGTGGTGGCTTGGAGCACAGGGGTAGGAAATAGGCCATTTTTGGAGAGAAAATAGAGTATGAGGTGACCCCTCCATTGTAGAAGGAAGATGAAGTGGTGGAAATAGAAATTGTGGAAGTAGATATAGAACATGGTGTTGGGGACCCACAGTACAAAAGAGTGTTGAGAAGAACCAAAACTCAAGGTGCGGGACCTTCACAGTCACTAAGGAGGTTGCCTAGGATTTCTCCTGTGAAGGTAGAACTAGAGAAGAAAAGAAGGTGCAAGTATATTCCCATGAAGGATAATGAGGGAGAGAAATATGAGGACAACACACCAAGAACTCTTATCAAAATTGAGGAAGTAGAAGAGCCTCAGGAAGAATAATTGAAACATGATACATAAGAGTTAAAAGACTAGGATATAGAAAGTGGCATCCTTAACACATAGATAGGTGAAGATAAGTGCAGACCATCTGGTGTGCCAACTAATAGAGGGCTAATGCTATATTTAAGCATTCACATTTCTAAAGGTAGGCACTCTGGGAAGGAAAAATATGAAGAAACATATCAAACTCCTAAATTTGGGTATGTTAATGACCCAACAAAAATAATACGTGCTAGGTTTTAAAGAATTTTAGAGCCCAAGGACTTGTATGGCTGGGAGTTGATGGATTCAGATATGGTGACCACTCACACATGGAATCAATTTTCATGGAGTATACAAAATCACATGGATGAGCTCGATTTTGACATGTGTGAAGAATCATGTGTTTCACTCAGAATGAAGAAAGTGTCACATTGGTGCCATGTAACAGTTAATCCTACTCAGATGTCAAACAAGCAAGTGAGAAACACACTGAAAAAGGTATCTACAGAAGTTACATGTAGAAATATAGATAAAGTGATAACTATTCAGGTGCTTATAGATGACAAGAAGGAAAAAGATGTTGAGATCAAACACGTGATGGAGGAAAAGGATAAATCTAAATCAAAGGTGAGCACATTAGTGAGTATGACAGAACAAGTTTGAGATGAAATTTTGAAAGTAAGGCCAGATCTGGAAGAAAAAGTGTTGGAAAATTTTCCCTCTGTAATGCACTATTTGTGCACACTTGATCATTTATTTATGGAAGAGGTCCTAGTGCACATGCCAAAACCAAAGGATGCTGCAACATGGGAAGAGAAGGCCAAGGTGATGATTGTGCACAAAATTACTAGTTATGAATCTATATTGTAGACCTTGAATGATGAAATGAAAAAGGTAGATTTGGCATTAAATATGTGTGTAGCCACTGATGTAATAATAAAGACAAGGACTATGACATAGGAGGATGAGGTCCTTAAAGCAATAAAGAATGAGACACTTGGGTGTGAGGAGAGGATCACTTTGGTATCAGAGAATTGTGATGTTCTTGTGGAGGCCCAGGACCCTCACAAGGAAAAGATTAAATAGATTGGAAAACTCAGTGCTTAGTGGATGGATGTTATGGAAGGGATGATCTCAAGCCTGGCTAATGTTCTCAAAGTATTGTAGAGTGAAGTTGAGAGCGTGAATTTGGATGATTTAGATGGGGTGCTTGTAGACATCCTAGAAAAAACTAATAAATTGTTGAGTGAGTGGAATGAGTTAGAAGCAGAGGTCAAATAAAAATATCCAGAGTTGATTCTGCCTACGGAAGTATAGGGTGCAAAATTATTCTTTCATTGTTTTGCAAAGTTATTCTTTCATTCCTTATTCTTTATCATGGAGAGATAAGTTATGGTTACACATTTCTAGGGATGGCAATGAAGCAAGTGTGGGGTAATGTTGGGCTAATGAAATGTAGCCTAAGTACTCAAGGTGCATAAGGATTATGTGCATGAACGAAGGGTGCATATGTGCACGCGGAAGGATAGTGGAACAGGGCACGTGTAGGAAATTTTGGAATCAAGACTTATTCATTTTTAGTATGAGGCTAAATATAGACATGGAGTGCAAAGCACACAATAGTATGAAGACTTGAAGAGCATGCAAAGGCTATTTCAAACAAGAGGAAGATTAAGTGTCATGCATAGATTTGAGCTATTAATAGGATTAGAACTGTATTTATTATTAGATAATATATTATTAGTGAGCTTGCATGATTTTGTAATTATCTTGTAGTGGCTCATGGCTATTCTTAGCATATAGCCAGTTTTAGAGAGTGCATGAGTAGTGAAGGGAAAGTCCCCACTACCTATAATTATGTATTGATTTGTACGGTTTTGACATTGGTGAATATTCTATGAGGTTATGATGTTGTTTCATGAGCGCACATAAATTATGGTGATATTTTTATGTATGTATTCAGCTTCTAAGTTTTACAGTAATTAATATAATGGATCTTTGTGGGTGGATATTAGTTGATTCTTATATGAGTTAATCTTGCATATGGTTAAGATATAGATCTATTTTATGTTATTTTTTATCATTGAATGGATATTAGGGATCTGGAATATTTGTATGATCATCCTAAATCCTTGAACAAGCTGCCATAAAAGAGGAACTTGGTATCCTTGCGCACTTCAAGTGAGCACTTTGTTCTGGCTAAGTGATGTGCCAGTGCACCTTGGGCTGTTGGTGAAATAATAAGACTACATGTACTATCTAAATATGTAACACTATCTCATCATTTAAGTGAGCACATAGACTATGTATAGCCATCTTTTCATTAGTAGAGTATTGTATATTTATTCTAATTTTCCTTCTCAATCATGATCTTATTTTATTATTAGAGGCATATACACGATATATCTATATAGAGGAGAGGTGATTCATTTTAGATAATATATGTCAATTCCCTTACATTGACATAGTAACCATTAACTCTACCAACACAAGAAATATTATCTCTTTCTCTCATAAGCTAAGACACTTTGAATATAGGAATCATATGAGGAGTGATATATAGGCATACAACTTGCAACCTAGATTCTACCATTTATTTATAATTTGATATTAGTACAAGATTTCTTTATTAATATTGGATGTTTTGTGAGTATATGGAATGGGAAATGTCAATTGAGGCCATAAAAGTAGTTTCATATAGTAGGTTCATATTATATATCGATAGGGTCTGTGATCTCAAACCCTTTTGTAGAAAATAGAAAATGCACCTTGTGCATAAGGTTTCCTATTAAAAAATACCAAAAACACCATAAAACAAAATAATCCCAAACAAATCAAATAATCCCTCAAAAGTAACTAAAAATATAAAACCCCATATAATGGAAATAAAATACACTTCATCATTCATTTACTAATCCTAACCCACTCAAATTTAATTTTATCCATCCCACCTACTCATTTGCATGTCCAATGCACTATGGACCCTTATCATCTCACTCATCCATGAACATTGTACCCATATGTGTCACGTTCCCCTATTCACTCAAAAAATATAAAACACCACTCACCCCCATCAATCCAACCCTGTGACTCTTTAAGCACTTGATCCCATACTTGATTTTTTGCTTCTTTTCTTGCATATTTCGATATTGTATGTCTTTGAGAGGTGAAGGAATATAAAAAAAGGATAAGTGTAACTTGTTGCATCATTATTTTAGTAAAATATAAACACGTGTCAGTTGCAATTACAATTGTTTTTATCTCCATGTGATTTTTAGTTAATTGTAACTACAACTGACCTGTGACTGAGTCAAGTATACTTTTCATTTACATGCATTATTTTATCATTTTTACTTTAATAAAATCTCTTTTATCTCCTAGAATGGTTATGGATCTGACCAAGGTGGGTCCCTTAACCACCAAAAATTACTAACATTTTTCTAAGTGTGTTTCTGTGTAGGTTATAGATTCAGATCAGGAAGTTTTCTACCCACTTTATTCAATAAAAAACCCATGATTATCACTCACTTTTTCAATGGCAAACTAATCCCATTATTATTAGTAGCATTGATTTCAAGATTTCTATATCAATTAACACATCTTGCAGGTGATCCAAATCTAGGCATATATTTTGGTGACCACTGTGGTACCATTTTGGTTGTGGGTAAATTTCTTTGTTTACTTGATCTAATTTTAGATTTTTATTAGTTCTTTTAGTTTGGTTATGTTTTTTCCTAACATTTACATTATAGAACTAACTCTGGGTTTTATAGAGCTACTAAAAAAATTGGTCACAAGCCAGTCACAAATGTGACTATGTTCCAAAAAATATAACAATCTGATTGCAGGGTAGTTGCAAGTGTGATTGTTTTATAATTTTTTTCTAAAAAAAACATTAAAAATAATAATTATTTATTCAGGAAATAGTTGGGAATGGATATGCATTAAATACATGTTTAGATAAAGGTAAATACCCATCCACATAACTATAGGAAGTACTTATAGATACAAATCTATGCACTTGGATACATTTATAGGTCCTAAAGCATACTAATGTATACATGATTCCTGAGCAATAAAACTAGTGGTCAACAACTCTTTTTGGCATTTTATTTTATCTTTTTCATTCTTACTAGTCTTACACATCTTATAGCCTTGTCATAACTAGAATAATTTATCTTTTATGGCCTCGAACACTAGCATCCAGCTAGGACATAAGTGCTCAAGTTTTCTTGTCCCTCCTAGGCACTCCTAACCCTCTCTTTCTTATTCTTACCCTTTTGGGTCTCTTTTTACTTCTTGGGCACATTTTAGTACTTTGGGTCATCATTTTAGTTGTCAATTATGAAATTCAAACAAGGGAATTATATATATACACTTAGTTATTTCTCTCAAATAAGTAGCCAAGCATCATAAGCATTATCTATCATCACCTAAGCTTGCATTAAAAGGAACAAATGAATTACAATGAATACATCTAGCACATCCATACAAGGGACGAGGGATGTGTTATTCTACATACACAACATATGAGGGGATTTCATTTTATTCCATCACACACATTATACATATTTGGTAAATTCTAGATCTAGCCTATTATAATCGTGCAACTTCCACAAGGACAACTAAGGGCATCATTATAGATACAAGAACGGAGAACTATAAGGATTCTGAGATGTAGTGTGATGCTTGGTCGTAAGTTCACTCTTCAGGTGACCATCATGGTCATTCCAACTCCCCATTATGCATCTTTTTTAATATATTTTATGTGGTTTATGGGCATGTGTAGCTAGTCATCTATTTTTCAAGTTACAGGCATGATTATAACCATAAGATCGAAGTCAGAGTGATAAAACAAATATTAGAAAAAATACCTTCTGACCCACAAAAAGTCAGAACCTGAGCATCTAAGTGGACACTAGCACCCAGGGAACTCCATTCCTCTTGTGGGAATATTTATCCTGCATGTTTATGTACTTTTATATCTTCATCAAGCCTTAACGACACTATTTCCAGCTTGTTCCAGTAGATACTCAGTCCAAATCACTCTTAGATCACACAGAATCAGCTAAGTCACCTTCCATCTCTCATTTTCTTAGGGTTTCATATTGTTGCATGCTTATTTCTTGAGTATTACTATATTTTATCATCAGAATATCATTAATTATATTAGTAACTCTGAAATAAGGTTTAATTCAATTTATATTAAATCAGTACTCAGGCATGATCCCTAAAACTCATTGTGAGGAGTACCACAGGGACTTTGAAGTAGCTAGTACATTGAGAGGACTCGCTAGAGAAAAGGGTCAATGTCACAACGTGATTAACTAGTTTCACCCATGAGGTAGAGATAATGTTGTCCATGGTAATGACCCCATCTTGAGTGATAACCTGGTAAAGTTCATGCCTAGACATTTTCTAGTGAACAGTACTCATTTGGATAACATTGGTAGTTAAAGAGAGATCCTTACATAGGAAAATAAACTAATTGGGCCCATATTCCACCAAAAGACAAATAAAACAACATTATCTCGATCATTAATAACACCTTATTTTAATTTCCATTGTATTTGATTCACATATGTGAGTGTTTCTGTTCTCTACAATGTTCTCTGCCACCACCATACCCATTTCTGACATTCATTCTGAGTTCTTATTTTTTTACTCTTAGTCGCAACTGTGACTACCCTATAATTTTTATCTTATATTTTTCCCAGACTCAACCATAATCTCAACTACCTTGTGATTTTCCATTAATCACATTTCCTACATTATGTCATTTTAAAAAAAAATCAGTCTCAGTCATAACTGTGACTTCCCTACAATTTTTCATCTCATCATTTTCCCAGACTTAGTCACAACTGTGATTGCCCTATAATTTTCTATCAATCACATTTCCTACATTATGTCATTTTTAATAATTTTCCTAGTCTCAGTCACAACTATGATTACCCTACAATTTTTAATCTCGTATTTTTCCCAAACTCAGACATAAATACGACTGCCATATGATTTTACATCAATCACATATCCTACATTCTGTCATTTTTAAAATTCTTCCAAATCTCAGTTGCAAATGTGACTTCCCTGTGATTCTTCATCTCATATTTTTCCCAGAATCAGTCACAACTGTGACTACCCAACAATTTTCCATCTATCATAATTCCTACATTCATACATTTTCAATTTTTCCCAATCTCAGTCACAACTACGACTAACATGTAATTTTTCATCTCATATTCTTCCCAGAATCAGTCACAACTGTGACTGCCCTGTTATTTTTGTTGGTATTTGGTAAAAGGAGGGTTTTAATAGGGGCCCTATCCTCTTACAACAAGTATCTACAATCTATATATAACCATATAAATTTCATGGATCAAACTTAAACCAAACATCAAGAAAAATTGGTGCATACAACAAAAGTAGTCAAAAAATAGTTCAGAAATAGTCCAGAACAAGCATAAAACTATACGAAGTGCCATAATAGAGACAAAGAGAAAAAGACAACACAAAAATAAGTTATGATTAAACAACTAAATAGATATTTGCACAAGATCCTTAATGTAATTGTATCTCTTCTCAATTTCCATCTTATTTTTAGTCTCCATGTATTTTCCTTTATCGTCCCTCATTCATTCCATGTAATGATATTTATTTAATCTTATGAGTTTTTTCAGGCCCTTTAGGGTCCAAAGTTTTTTGTTTCCCTATTGCTATTTCTTTTTCTATGATTTTTTTTTTGTCTCTTTATTTTTCAATCAATCATTCAATCACATTTCCTATATCATGTCATTTTTCAATTTTTTCCCAATCTCAGTCACAACTTTGACTACCCTATAATTTTTCATCTCATATTTTTCCAAGACTCAGTCCCAACTATGACTACCCTACAATTTTCCATCGATCATATTTACTACATTCTTTCATTTTTCAAATTATTTCTCAATCTCAGTCGCAACTATGATTGCCCTATGATTTTTTGTATCATATTTTTCCTATACACAGTCGTAATACAATTGCCCTACGATTTTTCCAATCAGGTCATTTTCCCATTCTAGTCATCTTGCTCATTTGGTTCATTCATATTTCATTATCCCAGTCACAAGTATAAATGCCCCGCATCTTAACTACACATTATGTGCTTTAGTCCATTACATGCTCAATTATTCCCTTGTGTGTTTTGGTCCCTTATGCACTCTGGTCACCCCTTGTGGACTCTGGTATCTTGTGCACTCCGGTCATCCCCTTGCACACTCTAGTCAATCCCTTGTGCATTTAGATCTATCATTTTCTCCATATCCTCACTTTATTTTAGTTGCAGATGTGACTACTTTGCAACTTGATTGTAACTTCCCTACAACTAGTCTACAACCATAGGACCTATAACTTAATTTTTTCCAACCATTAGTCCTAAAACTTACATTCCAAAATTTTCCCTAGGCTAGTTGTGGGCACAACTAGCTAGAAATTTACATTTCCAAATTTTCCTCGTATGGTTCACTCTAAAATGCCTCTACCATGGTTGATATCCTTGATGAATTATGTAATCGAAGTTGCAAACATTGATATGAGATTCTTGTTTGAATATGATGTACTCTTATGAACTAAGTAATCATGTTTGTTGAAGATGATATGTTTATCTTATAAAAATGGATACAATCATGCCATGTCAATTCTGAATTTAAAATGAATTATTTCATTATTTCTTTATGTTGAATGTTCACTGCATGTGGATGTAATAGATAAATTCAATCTAAACTCATTCATAGCCTATTTTACATTTGTACTTGCACTTCAGTCTATTTGATTTCTAATGCAGGATAGCTATAACTTGGATCAATTTTAGTGATCCAAGGAATGCTTTTGATTTTATGACATTTAGTCATTTTACCAAGCTGGGAAGAATGTTTGATTTCTGAACCCAGGCAGTTGAGGGATCACAGGTGGCATCTTTTGCATACGCACTTTATAGTGATCTAAAAACCTCATTTTTTATTCGTCATAGGGTAATGTTGATGATTAGTTTTTGGGACCTAATTTAATCTAAGTTCATATGATTATTATCTTGTCTTAATTTTAATCTAAGGTGATTTTATTATTTTTAATGATTAATTTTTAGGGGGTAATCCTAAGTCTTTAACACTAGTTTATTCTAAACTAGATATGAATCTCTCCTATGGACCTAAACTAGGTTTATGAGCTAATACTAACTAAACCTAACCTAAGGGAAATAAGATAGCCTAAAGGGAAAGGGGATGTCATGGATGGAAAGTGATGGGTGTTGGTGGCTCAAATTTCTAAGGCTTTTAGGAGGTTTAATGTGTCATTAAATACACTATTATCGCCAATTTTGGCCAATGCATGAAAATATGGGGGAAAGTTGAGTTTTTAAACTCTACTAAGCTCTTTCAAATGAAGTTTTAATTTAAACATCCAACTAGAAAATATTTGGCAATGAAGGAAAGTTAGGGAAGGAAACTAGCAGTCTTGTTGGCATTTAATGTTCTTGACTAGAGTGAAAACCACTTGGGGAATAGGAGGAGGTTGGTGGAAATAGATTGTTTTTGGTTTTATTGTTTCATTTGATTTTTAGGAGCTTTAGAGATCTGCATGTGGTTTTTCATTCTTTCAGACCTCTAGTTTGAATCTATTGCATGCTTAATCTCACCCTTGCATGGCAGAAATAATGACAAAATCTGAGCATGGAAGATATAAAAAGGAAGTGAGGAAAGTTTCAAAGGCTTGGTTTTGGCGTTTTCATGGAAATCTGTCAGTAGAGGTTTTTCATGAATGATTGAGGAAAGGAAAATAATGCAGGAGCACTACAAGGCATGATAGGCCCCATCTCATTAAATATTCTATTTTTGTTTAAATGTTTTCATTAAGAGAACTCTTCTCTTCATGAAAAATTCTATGTGATTACTTTGTTAGATGGTTGTGTTGTTATTTTGCTTATGTTTGGGTACTCTTGAAGATGGTTTCATGTATATGAATGGTTTTGTGTCATAGTGTATTCTTTTTAATGAATACGGGTTTTGTATGGAACTGGAAAACTAATGTGTTGTTCTATTAGCAAACTGGGAATGATTTTCTATGGTATTTTGTTATTGTTACCTATGTCTTCTCATATCTTATCCTTGCTGTATTTGCAAACTCTTTACATGTTTTCTGTGGAGATATCTCAAATCTAGAAAGTAGCCAAGAGTTAGTAATCTGGGTTTTGATTTATTTTTATGGATTCGATCTTTCTTACCTTATGGAAGGGTCTAAAATGGAACTTCATTTTCAATTGATAGACTTAATTTTGGAGGTATTCTCTTTTTTTTTAGTCAATTTGTGAATGCATGATGGGAGTTCTATTTTTTTCTTATTCGTCATGGGTTTAAGTTGTTAATAATCCTTGGTTTTGTAATTTTCTTTAGTGATATCTTGTTTGACCCATACTAGGCATTCACGAAGTTGTTTTTGAGCACCATATGTGCATTGAAGAAGGGAGATTGTTGGATTTTTTCTATCTCTATCTTTCTACATGCATTTGTTGTATAAAACCCATCATGGGTGGACCAATTTAGTATCTAATGTTGGTAGATTTCTCACTCTCTGGTTGGTTGATTTCACTTTAGATGTTACCCATTTGGGTTAGCTTGATAAAAAAACTATGTAGTAGTTTGAATCGTTCTAGGAAATTGTAAAATATTGAGATGGTCTTGTGTGATATTTTGGAATAATAAACTTTGTTTCTCTCTTCTGTGGTTTGTTCTCCTTTTCTCACTTACTCTTCTCGATTCAGTTTTTGTTATGGAACTTGACTGAACCTATGAGGAAATCTTGGGTTGTTGCTTTCAATCTAGGTTCATTTTCTTTTATTATTATGCTCCTGTGTGGAACTTTAGGATTTATGAGTGCATTTGGATATTATGTTAAGTTACAGATCTTGTTATCCTTAACAAGCCTTATATTGGAATGTCATGTTTTTCTTGATGAAGGTCGTAGGTTTTATTGAGTCTTTTTATTGTCTCCTTGAGACTGTACTAACATCATAAGTTATTGTTAGGTTGTGGATCTTATTTTCATGTGGGAAAGTGTTGAATACTATACATTAAGATTACTATACACTTTCCATATTTGTCTCGCCACAGTTCGGGGGTGCAGCCCCTGAAAAAAAAAATTGGCCTTAAAATGTGCCCAATATACCAGGAAATGTGCTTTTCTCATATGGGCGGTATTTTTGACCCATAGGTTTATGGGACAGTTTCAGTCCATGGTTTTGATACCCACAGTTTTGTAAAACTAGTTAAGAATTTATCTACTTATGTGGTTTTATGCATATGGTAGGAATATAATGTAACATTGCAGATGTGTCTGAATTCAGGTGTGAATTCTATAGAGTTTGTTGAGCATAGCTCTAAACATATATGAGTATTGTATTGAGAGAGCGGTGGCTTTTGATAAAATCTAAGTAAGTGATTCTTGGTAGATGTAGCCCAAATTCGGTGAACAACGTTAAATATTGTCTTTTTGTGTTGTGTTATTTTTATTTTGCACTTTTATTTCAGATCTATAATATTTTCTGCATATTAGTTCCTATTGTTGTGATTCTATGAGGGATTGTTCCACATATTTTATCCCTTATTTCCCAACAATTGGTATCAGATCTTGGTTTGGTTTGCTGAAGTGTTGAATCGTAGGAAAAGTTTTATCTTGAGTGGGAGATATAGAAGATGATGGAATATCAAGGGTTTATAAATTCAACGGGAAAAATTTCAATCTTTAGAAGATGTAGATGGAAGATTACCTTTATCAGAAGGATCTTTATATTCTATTTTCTGAGAAGGTGAACAAACCCTCAAGCATGACGGATGTGGAATGGGATTTTTTGGATAGGAATGCACTTGGGACAATCTGGTTGTGTCTTTCATCTTCAGTATTATTTAATGTTTCAAAGGAAAAGACTACAAAATAAATGATGGATGCATTAGGGAAGTTGTATGAAAAACCCTCTGCCTATAATAAGATACTTTTAATGAAAAATTTGTTTAATATGAAGATGTCTAAGAATGGTTCAGTAGAAGATCATTTAAATGATTTTAATACGGTTGTCAATATGCTAGCTTTGGTTAAAATAGAATTTTATGAAGAAGTTAGGGCTTTATTAATTCTATGCTCTTTACCTGAGAGTTGGAATAGCCTAGTAATGGCAGTAAGCAACTCGGTTCCATCTAACTCAAAGTTGAAGTTTGAGGATGTTGTAGGAGTGATTCTAAGAGAGGAAATGTGAAGAAAAATCTCTGGGGAATCTTCTACTTCAGGGAATGCTTTGACAGTGGAAACTAGAGGGAGACAGAAGAATAGACGAAGTTGTGGAAAATCAAAGGATCAGGCAAGGTCAAAATCCAAAAGTAAGATAGTATGTTGGCACTGTGGAAATTCTAGGTATGCAAATAAGGACTGTTGGGAGCTTTAAGACAAGAAGAAGCAATAGGAAGAAAACAAGGAGTAAAATGTGGCAACGAGTAATGTATTTTAGGATGATTTGATTCTTTCTTTGCACAATATTACTAAATCTTGGGTTTTAGATTCGGGGGATTCTTTCCATGCTACTCTATATAGGCATTATTTTATTGATTATGTTCAAGGATATTTTGGGAATTTTTTTCTTGGTGATGATGAGCCTTGCATCATAATTGGAAAATTTTATGTTCAGGTTAAGATGCATAATGGGAATACTTTTATTGAAGGATGTTAGACATGTGCCTACATTAATACAAAATTGGATATCGGCAGGGTAGTTGGGAAGTGATGGTTGTATTGTGATATTTACAGTGGACTCTTGGAAGGTTACCAAGGATGCTCTTGAGGTGGAAAGAGGTAAGAAGGTTGGAACCTTATATTTAACCACATATAGCACTAATGTTTGTAATCTTGTGGCTTCAGAAGTATATACAACATTGTGGCACTATAGGCTCTGTCATATGATCCATAAGGGCATGGAGATCATAAAGAAGGATTTTCCTAGATATATAGAAACAGGTTTGGAGTTCTGTGAGGACTGCATATATGGGAAACAAAAGCGAGTAAGGTTTCTCAAGGTTGGACCTACAAAGAAAAAGAGTAAGTTAGAGATGGCACATTCTTATGTGTGGGGGCCAGCTCAGGTATCATCTCTTAGGGGTTCATGTTATTATGTTACTTTTATTGATGATGCAACAAGGAAAGTTTGGGTTTATTGTATTAGAAAAAAATTTAATGTATTTTACATTTTTTTTAAAATGGAAAGCTTTGGTTGAGAATGAAACATGTCTTAAGCTAAAATTTCTCTCAAGTCAAATAATGGAGGGGAGCATTGCAGCAATGAATTTGATGATTACTGTTCTAAGAATGGAATCCACAGGAAAAATATAGTTCCAAGAACTCCGTAGTAGAATGGGGTGTCAAAAAGGATGAACAGAAAAATAATGCAACGTGCTAGAAGCATGAGGTTATATGTAGGACTATCTCTTTCTTTTTGGGTAGAAGCGATGAGCATAGCTATGTACTTGATAAACATAGGACCCTCAAGTGGCTTGGATGGAGGCATACCTGAGGAGGCTTGGTATGGTAAGAAAGTTGATTATTCATTTCTTATAGTCTTTAGATGTGAGGTATTTGTCCATATAAACAAGGATGATAGGACAGAGCTAGAGGATAAACTAGAAAAAATGTACTTTCATTGGTTATGGTGGTGATGAATTTGGATATAAATGTTGGATTATTAAGGAAAATAAAATCATTCTATCTAAGGATGTGGTCTTTAATGAGAAAGTCATGTATAAGTAGTAGTTGCAGGAAAACAAGGAAGAGTCCAAGAAATAATATGTAGTGGTAGAGGATCTCCCGGATGGGAAAGTGACACATGAATCAATTCAGGAACCTCCTCAACATGAACCCCAAACTCCTATATTGAGGAGGTATTCTAGGCTAAGAAGAGAACCTAAAATTTTTCTCCTTCTCTTTATTATTTATTACTCACTGAAAGTGAAGAGCCTACGATATTTGATGATGGGATTCAGCCATAGATGAGGAGCATCAAGCTCTCATTGAGAACTAGACATGGGATTTGGTGAATCTACCCGAAGGAAAGAGAGCATTACAAAACAAGTGGGTGTATAAAGTCAAAGAGGAAGAAGGAGGAAAGAAAAGATACAATGCCCAGTTTGTGGTCAAGGGGTTTGCACATTAAAAAGGAATAGATTTCGATGAGATTTTTTCTCCTATAGTAAAAATGACTTCTATTAGAATTGTTCTTGGAATAGTTGTAGCAGAAGACTTGCACTTAGAGAAACTTGATGTAAAAACAACATTTCTCCATGGTGAATTGGAGGATGATCTATGTATGCAACAACCATAGGGCTATGAGGTAAAAGGTAAAGAGGAGATGGTGTGAAAACTGAACAAGAGCTTGTATGGCTTGAAACAAGCTCCACATCAATGGTATAAGAAACTTGATAGATTCATGATGGAGCAAGGTTATATTAGATGTCATTTTGACCTTTGCATGTATACAAAGAAATTTTAGGATGGCATTTATATTATCCTATGTCTGTATGTGGATGACATGTTGGTTGCAGGTAAAAAGATGCAGGAAATAAAAGTACTCAAGAAGAAGCTAAGTGAATCCTTAGCTATAAAGGATTTGGGGGCAGCCAAAAAAATCGTTGGTATGATGATATCTTAGGATAGGAAGGAATAGAAGATGAATTTATCTCAGGAAGAGTACATTAAGAAGGTCTTGGAGAGGTTTAATATGTAGGATGCTAAACCTATTTCATTTTTTTCTTTACGTTTTGGAATGTGATGAAATAGATAGTGTTATGGGTTGAGGAGGAATACCTGTTGTGTTGGTTCAGAGTTTGATGCACGCATTCTGATTTCTCAATCTGATAATGACTGTGAGAGATTCCTTTTGGCTAGGAGGAACTACCTGAAATAGAAAACAAGACCACTAAAGAAGAGTTAAATAATATATGACATTAGACTACCTAGTGTATGGTAGATCCGGAAGTGTGATACTTCCTAGAAGGCTGTCAATCCACTATTTTTTATAAAACAAATATGAAATGAGTGAAATATGTACATAAACGAATCTAGTGCTAGTATTCTAATTTGGGTACCTCATATCACTATCATCATCAATCCAATTAAATACTAAAAACTATGCGGGTCAAGATATTTAGGTTAGGTTGCAGGTTGTTCAGGTGGTCTACAGGTAATAGACAGGGTCTTAGCAAGATTGGATAAGGTGTTTGGGTTGTTTTGGTAGGTAGGTGGTTGTTAGTTTACACAGTGCTAGAAGACACAAAGACCGACATTGGTCAAGGTATGACCGATCACGGTTAGGTAGAACTGATGAGGATTATGGGTAATTGACATCGGTAGAGGCTGGATGATAAGAATCAATACAATTTGTTAATAGGGTTTGATCTGAAGTCAAGAAGAGATGAAAAAGGGCATGATGAGATATATGGGGATCTTAGGAACACTCAGAAATATGTAAAGGTCAGGTATAGGTGGTTTCATGGTGTGAGTGGAGGAATGGTTGAGTTTGCACAAAGAGGAATAGTGGGGAAAAGAGAATGCAAGTAGGAAATGACAAAAAATGTGACAAAAACCTTTAAAATAGGGCAAGGCTAAAATAACATAGGTGATAAATGTACTTACTGATGTTGCAGGTCCAATGGCTATGTGGTGGTTATGATTGATTGGTGGGATGGAGCTTGGTGCTGCAGTGGTGCTTCCCATAATGTCACCATGAGTGAAATACCTCTATATTTTTCCTAGTGCTATCTGTGGATGTTTATAGGTACAAAAAGAATCTGGTTCTACTTGCATGCAGATCTCTTCTCTTCTCCTCAATTCTAGAATGTACCAACACAAAAACAAGGTTCCTAGTTGACTGGCATTGGTTTTGGGATGACCGGCATCAATTAAGGCAGGATTCCCTAAGTTTTCTAAAAATAACAGATTTTTTAATCATTTGTGCCAGGTCTTTCCATTTATTCACAAATCATAATGGACGTTGTTTTTTTATGAGTGGGAAGGTAGTTAGAGGAATAATAGGATTTGATTTTAGGGTTGAACTAAGTCTTATTCATTTATGGAAACATGCTATGAATAGGTCTATGGTGAGGTGTCTAGTTGAGGTGTGCATCCATTTAATTAAATTAATAATGGGGTGAGAATGGGTATTAATTTAATTGTGAGTAATAAAATTAATATTAGTGTGGGGTATAAGGGTCATGGTTAGGTGAATGTGTTTAAGTTGGTTATTTGAAAGGGGACCAAGGGGAGTGTGACCCAATTTTGGTGTTTACATGTTGCCCCTTATTTGTCACATGGCGTGTATTGGTAAGCGATGCTGACAAAAATAGGAAATGGTTGTGTCGAGTGTAAGTGAGGATGGTGTTTCCCCTAGCGTGGGTGAAGGTAACCCCCCTCAAACTAGGAACCGATGAGGTGAGAACTAGAATTGGTGAGTCATTTGATAAAATGAGGAGAATGGAAAATGAAGATCAATGGGTGCATTGGGTAAAGGTAACAGGTCAAATCAGGTAAATAGGTAAATGGGTCAGGGTTGAAGGTAGTGGTAGTTGAACACATGCACACATTGGAAGTTGTGATGTGGGACCCAGTTGAATCTGTCAAACTCTACGTCATCTAAGGTCGATAGGTCTATCCAAACAGGGTTGAAGTGATTTTGGTATCCAAGGTATATGATATGGTTCGGAAAACACAAAAGAGGTCAGGTGCAAGAACATTTAGGTATGTTTCGGTACACCAAAGGTCAGGGCAGGATAAAAAACATGGTAATAGGTAAGGTAAGGTCGGTAGGCCAAACAACATGGGTAACCACGTCGTAAGGTAAAACAGGAATGGAGGGTCAATGGTCACAAAAAGTGGTTTAGGTCAAGGTATATAGGTAACGGCATGGGTAAGGCCAAGGTAAGGTCGGTAGGTTGAACAACAAGGGTAACCACGTCGTAAGGTACAACAAGCACTGAGGATCAAAGGTCACAAAAAGTAGTTCAGGTCAAGGTATATAGGTAACGGCATGGGTAAGGCCAAGGTATAGGTAAAATAACAACTCCTAAGACACAGCGAAGGAAATGTAGTGTAGTATGGATTTGTAGGTATGGTGCAAGGGGTGTCTGGGATGATAAAAAGGGACGTGGGCATGAATGGTTGTAAGAAAAAGGAAGTTTAGCAAGACCAAATAATTATAAGGGTGGAATGGTGTCAGTTATAGGGTGGCCAACGCTAGTTGGCTAGTGCACAAATAGGACCAATGTCAGTTAGGCCAGGGTGGGTTTATAAAACCAAAATTCTGTATTGTACAAAATCATTTTTTTGTTGTACCATTGGAGAAAATGAAAAATCCGGTTGACTTTTGGTGCTTTTCAAGAGGAAAGTATGAGGGACTGTACCCGGATAAGGTGGAGAGATCCAGTTGGTGAGAGGAGCTAGGTAAATGGGTCCATGAGATTGGGTAGACCAAGGTCATTGGTGGAGATATTTGAGGTAGATTTTGGCATGGCAGAGGTGGGAGAGAGTTTAGGTGGGCCACCAGCGTAGCGGCCAGTCGTGCCACCACGTAGACGATGCCGAGATGAGGTAAGATCTAATCCTTTCTACATATTTTTGTGGGAAAATAGGGGAGATGGGTAGGGATTTTCGAGTGGGGATTATAATAAGATTTGTTGTTAAAATTGATGAAATGAGGGAGGGGATAGGTCCTAGGTAGGGGAAACATGTGTGGGGATGGGCTTATGGTAGGGGAGGGGAGGGTAGAATAGGTTATTAGGGTTTTTTGGATTTGGTGCAGTGATAGTAACCGACATTGGTCACGAATTGCCTAATGTTGGTAAGGTAGAACCAACATTGGTCAAATAACCGATGACTGATGCCATTTATTAGTGACCGAGGTTGGTCATGATTTGAAGGAAGAAGAGGTTAGAAAAGGTTTTTAGGGGGGGATGAAGAATGTGAGGTGTGAATGTAAGTGGGTGGAGGGTAGGTAGGGTAGGAAAATATGAAGGAATTATATGAATGGGTTAGTCAAGTAAGGGGTGTTATGGAAATGGTTATGGGTTTAACAATAGTGTGATTGTTTAGATGTAGGAAAGATATCATCTACAGATGTAGGATATAGTTCCACCGTTATTGCTAGTGGTGTGGGGAGATGTAATCAATGAGGAGTGGAGGCATGTGACTGACATGGGTCTGATTGGTATATGATGTTATGGGCATATAGTGTGTGATCCTAGTTTGATGGTCACTCTCATCGATAGATGGGATTCCGTGACCAACATGTTCCATCTTCTGATAAGTGAGATCACAGTCACCTGAGAGGATGTGTACAGGATCCTGAGATTATCGATAGTTGGAGTACAGGTGTATGCCATTTCATAAGAGGCCTTAGAGGAGCTGATATTGACAGTATTTAGAGAGGCGTTAGCTGAGATGAAGTTCCATAGTGCGAGCTTGAGCTATGGAGAGATGTACACGGCCCATCCCAAGGAGATGCGGTTACTTGTTTTGATTATGGAGGCAATGTGTTGTTTTGCACTTTTGGATGTAGAGGGTAGGAGATTCCCATAGGCATTGATGGGATTTCTTCGTGATATGATGGAGGATAGGACTTAGTTTGCATGAACACTAACCTACCTGGTGAAATTATACAAGGAACTATGGCCCTACGTGTGGCTATGGAGGTTCAACATGTGCTGCACTTTCCTTCTTCACATTTGGACCTACGAGCACATTTTATGCATGCAGCCAATTTATTTTCCCTGACTGGATGCATTTGAGCCAAGTAGGGTCTAGGTTGGTTATAGGCATTGGTTGCCAGTTGGTGGAGTACGTCAGGGGGCTAGGGCTACACATGATGTGGCTCACAATAGGTGGATGTTGGAGGGGTTGTCTAGAGTAGACATTATCTAGAGGTCATATGTGGTATATCCATCATATAGTCACATGGCCATGGAGTTGGATGAGCTACATTTTCTTAGATGGATAGAGGGGCATCGTGCCAAGGAGCATGAGATGATATTAGTAGATAGAGTCTAGTGGTAGTTTGGGCTGCCACAGGATGTGCCACCACCATTCCCTCAGTATAGGAGAGATGACATAGAGAGGCCTATGTCTCTACCACATCCGACAGTGTCGACAGGGTAGGAGGAGTAGCCAGTGGATCGATAGATAGATGATGTTGGCTGCACCTATGCATATAGACGGTGGTGGGTATCCCAACTACAAGTAACACCACGCACACCAGGGCACCCAGATGTGGCTACCCTCACAGTCCAAAGAGACACATTACAGGGACAAGTTGCCACATTATAGGCCCAAATTACTAGTTTACAAGGGTAGCTGATGGGGTCACAAGAAAAGGTGGCCACGTTACATGTACAAGTTACAGGGTTGCATGGCTAGTTGGTCACTGCACAAGAACATATTGTGGCCCTAAAGGCCAGGTACAGGCACAAGAACCTACATAGGCTCAAGGATAAGGTCCCATTTTACAAACAGGGGAGGGACAGGGTCCCTCAGTATAGGTACAGGCATAGGGATAGGGTACCTTATTGTAGGTAGTAGTAGGACAGGGTCTTAGGAGATCGATATAGGGGCCGAGACTGATGGAGCCTCCATAGACCATACCAATGGCTAGGTTCATGGATGCCTTGGGTGAGGCACGATATTATCAGGACCACTTAATGGATACAAGGATAAACCTCCTATCATATGTTGAGTATAGAGCATAGCAGGCTTCGAGTGAGAGGACTAGGTCCCACACTCATAGTGTAGAGAGTACAAGGGGCTGGTGATCCCAGAGACAAGAGCATGGCAACGCCACTAATGTGCAAAGCCCAACTTCAGGTGAGGGTCCATCAGAGATTAGACCAAGGCCCATAGTGGGTGGGGATATGCTAGTGGGACACCGCACGGGAGTAGAGGAGGAGGGAGGTGCGACTGGCCCAAAGGATATCAGGTGGGGTGACGATTAGTCACTAGAGATGGTCATTATATTGAATTTTTTGATATACACCGGCCTGCATGTCGAAGATAGTGAGGATGTATATGAGAGTTTTGAGATATTTATATGGATTTGGAATCAGAGTATGCATTGTATGGACACAGATTTTGATGATATATATATATATAGAGAGAGAGAGAGAGAGATGATGATGATATTTTTGGTATGGCCAGTGTACTTGTTTTTAATTTTTGTTATTATGTGTATACGTGATGGAAACTAGGTGAATTAGGCATGATTGAGTCAAGGTCATGTAGGCATGGCAGAGTCAGGTCAATTTAGGCATGGTGGATTTAGGTTGGTTTAGGCATGATTGAGTCAAGTTGATTTAAGCATGGTTGAGTCAGGTTGATTTAGGCATGATGTATTCAGGTGGGTTTAGGCATGATGGAGTTAGGTTGATTTAGACATGGTGGAGTTAGGTGGGTTTAGGCATGATTGAGTCAGGTTGATTGAAGTTTATTTTAATGTCTAAGTTGTTGGTAACATGGGGAAAAAATCGTGATGTATATGCAAGTTATGGTTTAAATTTCCAAATATGTGTTATAATGGAAATGTGAAAATGATAAATGAATGATTTGATGATGTGGTAAAAGTGTGTATTAATTAATTCTTGTTTGGTTTAATTTCTAGTTATTTATATAAAATGGAAACTAAGGTAGAATGTGAATAGGAAAGTGAAAGTGGAAATTGGTTAGTGTAAAGAGTTTCCGAGCTAACCTCCAAGGGACCCATGTCCTTGAAGTGCTGCCTACATAGCCCCAACAAAAAGGGACCTCAGGCCGATGTAGTTCTCCCATAAGCTAGGGAATATTATGATGAAGTAGAGGAATGGGTTAGTAGGTGTTAAACATGGTTAAATGTAGGTCATAGGCATGGTTGAGTTTGGGTCATAGGAATGGTTAAGTATAGGTCACAGGCATGGTTGAGTTGAGGTCATAGGTATGGTTGAGTTGAGGTCATAGGCATGGGTGAGTGTAGGTCACAAGTATGGTTGATTCGAGGTCATAGACATGGTTGAGTGTAGGTCACATGCATGGTTTAGTTATTTTAAATATAGGTGTTGATTATCTAGTCCTTTATAGGATAATCAATAAGTAATGAGGAAGGAAAATGGTAAGAGGTGGTAAAAGAGCCACTTAATTGATAAGAACACTAATGAGTCTACCATACCCAAGATGGGATTATGAACGTAAGACCCTAAAGGAATTGTATAATGGAATATTTTAAAGGTGAAGAAAGTCACATGATCATGAAATGTCTCATTTTCTGCAAGTCCCCTGCATAGAGAGAAAACTAGGGCACAAAAGGAAATGAGGTGAAAGAGGATGGTTTAGCGCAACCTAGTGTACCACTGCATGTTTACTTAGCAAGAAACCTAGGATCCAAAAATAGGCAAGTACATGACAAAAATTTCGTCATTTTCTTCATTTGTTTGTTTTTAATAGATTGATCGATGTGGGAAGTCTATATGGGATGAGTATATTATCTCCTTAAGGTCTTTATAAGTTGGTCAATGCGGGAAGCTTCTGAACACTGTATTGTATTTTGGCAATGACTTTATATAGTTGTCCTTTAAGGGAGTAGTCTATTTATAGTGACGGAAATAGAGTGAAGAGATGCCATTTTTTGAGGGAGTCATCATTTGCTAGAAGTTTTACTCAAGGAGTGGCATCCCTTTTTTTTTATGTTTATGTCATGGAAAATGCTATAGAGGATTATTAGGTTCTTGTTTAGAAGACAAGACCATAGTATACAAAGGTTAATTATGAAAGAGGTGGTTTCAAAGTGATGAACAATCATGGGATTCCACCTTGAAGAAGATGAAAATTGTCCATGAGAATCATGCTATGAGTAGAGTCATGGTACTCATATTGAAGATAAGGCTGAAAGGTGATGAGTAATCACATGATTCTTATTTAGTCGTGGATCCTCAAAAATGGGTAATATGGAAGGTGAACAGTGCTCATGGGACGATTGATCAACTAACAAAAAATGATATTGAACTTGATGTCAACAATAAAATGGTCAAAGATGTAAGGTAATGAGGGGCTCAGGTTCAGTTTTACCTACAAGTGAAGACAAACGATAAGCACCTAATCCATAGACATGGGTAATGATATAGTGCCCAAGCCAAGTAGGAGCAAATTTACCCCGTTTACTTTTTTCTTCTTTGGTTACATGTTGATTTTACTTCAAAACAAGGTCATCAACCTGAAAGGTTCGTTCATGAACATGTTTTTCATAGGAATGTTTGATATGTTTTTGGTAGATTTGGAGATGGTCAAGAGACATTTGAGACATAATTCATCTAATAACTCAATATGTGCCAAACGATCTTGGTAAAAGTCATCATTGTTGAGCATGTCTTGTAGTGAGATGCAGAGAGATGGAATATAGACTTTTCAAGGTAAGACTTCCTCGCTACCATAGACCAAAGAAAAGGGGGTGGCATCAATCAAAGTGTGAATACTAGTGTGATAAGCCCATAAGGAAAAGGAATATGCGTATGCCAATCCTTCCCAGTATCATTGACTACTTTCATAAGAATTTTTTTCAAGGTTTTATTGGGTGATTATGCTTGGCCATTGGTTTACGGGTAATAAGGTGATGAGAAACTGAATTAGATGCTAAAATTGTCGCATAGTTTATGTAGGCTTTTGTTTTTGAATTACTTTCCATTTTTGGTGATGAGGCGGTGAGGAACACCAAAGCGACAAATTATGTGATGGTTGATGAATTCACATATTTTCTCAAATTTTGTAGAAATGAGGGGAATGGTTTCTACCCATTTAGTGTAACATTTAGTAGTGGTTATGATCCATTAGTGGTGTTGTGAAGAATGGGGATTGATCTCACTGACAATATCTAAGGCCCATTGAGAGAAAGGCCAAATATCTTTTGCAACCTGTAAGGCATGACTAGGTTTGTGATGAAGATTAGCATGTTGTTGGCATTTCATACAAAATTTTACATAATCACAACAATCACGGTTTAAGGTTGGCTTATAATAGCCAAGGCGAAGAATCCATTTTGCTACAGCTAAACCACTAAAGTGACCTCCAAAAATTCCATTGTGGACTTCCTTAATGGTGTAAGGAATTTCAGAACTCGTAAGGCATCGTAAGAGAATACCATCGAAGCCGCACTTATAAAGGAGACCACCCATGATGACATAACGAGAGACACTTTTAAGAAAGGTATGTTGTCTTTTATGAGTGGGAACAGTGGGTAGAATGGAAATGGAAAGATAGTCTAATAATTTCTTGTACCAAAGGTCACATGGGTCAGATGCAACAGTTCCGACGGAGTAGACTTCATGAGGTAAATAAGAGGGTGATTGCAGCCTTTGTATTGTGACAAATATTTTAGATTCGGCAGGTGAAGTGGGTGTCTGAGACACCAAATAGGCCATGGTATCCGCAATCTCATTGGTAGAACGTGGAGTGGATTGAAGTTCGTAACATTCAAATGTGGTCAAAAGTATGTCTACATAATGTTTATATTTTTGAAGTATCTCATTACAACACTGGTATATACCATTGACTTGGTTTACAACCCGCTAGGAATCACCAAAGATATTGATGGAATTAACATCTAAGGCATAAGCAACCTAGAGGCCCAATACGAGTGCTTCGTATTTGGCAATATTTATTGTACAATCAAAATCAAGTTTGAAAGACAAAGGCAGAGGTTCACCATCAAGAGGAATGAGAATGACACCAACCCCACCTCCACGTTGACTCTAGGATCTATCAAAGAAGAGTGTCATTTGGTAAGCAGGTTCATCTAAGGAGAGGGTAGCTATAGATGCATCTGGGAAATTGAAGTTAGAAGTTTGATTCCCAAGAAGATGTGAGTCTACAAGTTGGATGGTGATAGCTTGGCCCTTGATGGAATTTTGATCAATAAATTCAAGATCGAGGTCAGAAAGAAGCATAAGCTAGCATGCGGCATGTTGATGTTGATAGGATTTGTCATACATATAGTGTAAGGGTTAGTATTAGTAATAAAAAAGGTTTTGTGGTTGAGTAGGTAATGGCAGAGTTTGGTAGTGATGAAAAACAAGGCTAGGCAAAGTTTTTCAGCATGGGTATATCTAGTTTTGTAGTCCAAAAGGGTACAACTTATGTAATAAACTACTTGCTCTCTGTGTTTCTCATTGCGATGAGTGAGAATGGAACATAAATAATGGTCAGTGGTGGAAATATATAGGTAAAAGGGCTGGTCATCCTTAGGAGGTATTTTTTTAAGGCTTCAAAGGTTTTATGGCATTCATCATCTTATTTGAATGAAACGTCTTTCTCAAGAAGATGATGAAATGGTTGACAATGGTCAGAAATATGTGAGATAAAATGAAAAATGGACTACAACTTACCTTGTAGGCTTCAAAGTTGATGGAGATTAGTGGGTGGAGGCATTTATAGAATAGCTTTGACTTTAGCAGGATTGAATTTTAAGCCACATAAAGAAACAATGAAACCAAGGAGTTTTCTTGAAAGTACTGCAAATACACACTTCTATGGTTGAAGACAAACACAATACTTGATGAGGCGGTCAAAGATGACCTTAAGGATGGTCAGGTGTTTGGTTCGATGTTTGGATTTGGTGAGAAGATCATCTACGTAATCTTCCAATATGTGATACATGATGTCATGGAAGATGTAAGTCATGGCTCGTTGGTATGTAGCACAAGTATTTTTAAGGCCAAAAGACATGACTCGATAGTAGAAATTCCCCTAAGGGGTAATGAAGGTAGTCTTATGTTGATCTTCTGGAGCCAGTAATATTTGATTGTAACCCGAGAAACCATCCATGAGTGGTAGCATTTCATAGCCGGCGATGAGATCAACTCATTGGTCAATTCCTGGTAGGGGAAAGTCATCTTTGGGACAAGCTAGGTTGAGGTCATAGAAGTTCATACAAATACAGAGTCCCCCTATCACCTTTGTGACAGGAACGATGTTAGAAATCCATTGGGGATATTCAATGGGTACGATGAAGGAAACTGAGAGAAGGCATTGAAGCTCTTCTTTAACCAGAAGAGCAATGTGAGGATGCATTTTCTGCAGGTTTTATTTGATGGGTTTGGCATCAGGAATGGTTATGATATTGTGGACCACAATTTTTGGGTCAATACCAAGAATATCAGCATAGGACCAGGAAAAAGTGTTGTTGTGGTCTTGAAGGAAAGAGGTAAAAGCTTCCTACTCAGTAGCATCTAAAGATTCGTCAATCTTTAGAATGTGCAAGTTGTCCTGAGTGTTAATGTTGATTTCAATTTTCAATTCATTCAACATGGTTTGCATCTCAGAAGGTAACGACCGGTGAATATAATAATCTTTCGCAAATAGGTAGGTGAGGATGAACTCATTATCTTGACACTGAACGACATTAATAGATGGTGTATCGTCATCGATCATGTCAAGATACATGAATGGGAGAGAAGAGGGAGCCTCACCATCGCATTGATAGGTCAGATGTCCCAAAGAAATTGTGTTTATGAAAAAAAAGTTAGGAGGAATTGATTCAGGATATATGGAATCTATGGGTGAAGATGGTGACATGGGTGAATGAGGTGGGGAAGGTTTTTCTTCTTAAATGAGGTCAACGTGAGCCTTCTTGGGAGGTGGTGCATCAAAACCAATGCCACTATGATCATTGAAACCAAATCCAAAGCCTTTCCATGTGCAATGGTGAAGGAAAGTGTGAGCAAAGTGGTGGTTAGTAAGGGAGTGTAAGTCAGATGAAAACAGTTGTGTTTGGGATGGAGGTTGGGGTGAATAAGTGGTAATATCAAGTCCCCCATACATTATATTAGTGCGATGGTGGGGAGGAACATAAGGAAAAACCTCACCTACATGGTAGTCATAACTAGGGTACTAACGTAGGTTTTCATACTCTTGCGGAGTGAGGAACATGTCGATATTGTATAGGCAGTAATCCCCCAGAGTGAGGCATTAAAAAACACCTTCTAAGGGGTCAGTAGTTGATATGTGGGTAGAGGGGATAGATGACTCACTAGATGATGGGGAAGCAGCTGAGTCAGTGGTAGAGGTTGCTGCAGTAGTAGGGTTAGATGTGGGAGAGGTGGTGGCAGTATTGGTGGATGGGATTATGGATGAAGGTGAAGTGGTGGTAATGATAGATGCCTTGACTAAGACAAGTATATCATTGGGCCGGCATAGCATGTTATATGTCTTAAAAGGAAATGCATCAGCCAGGATGGTGTAATTATGTCCTTCATGTTCAAATTTGAGGAAATGGTGTAAAGTCGAAGGGACATAACCCATGTCATGGATCCAAGGTCGGCCAAGCAAAATATTATACTGGAACTCCCCTTCTAGGACATAGAAAAGTTTCGAGACAATGTGGGGACCCACAAGGACATGGAGAATGATGATACCTAGGGTAGAGGTCATGACATCATTAAAGGAGCACAACATGACTGGGTTATCATGTATGCAATTGGTAGGTATGCACATTTGGTTGTACGCATGGGAGGAGATAATGTTAATACTAGCACCACCATTGATCTTAACGCGCCATATGCATATATTATCGATAAATATGGAGATGAAAAGAGTGGGATCAGGGTTTTCAAACTAGAAGGGAGTGATCTCTTCATTTAAAAATCTAAGGGTGGCTACTTGGCAAGTAGGTAGAGGTGTAGAGGAAGGTGACAACTTAGTGAGAGAAGCTACATGATGAGGAGTAATGATCGAGGCTACAGGCATGGGGTCATTTGGTAAAACCTCAATAGATTGAAGGATCTCCATGAGGGCTTGATGATGTGACTCAGAGGTTTGTATGAGATCATATAAAGACATTTTGAGGGAGGATTGGTACAATTGTTTTAACATTTTGTAATGTGTGACTCCATCATAAACATGATATGCAGGACCTCGAATGGTGACTTTGGTTGTGGGTGCAGATGGTATGTTGGGTACAAGGTTGGTTGATGGGTTAGTTGCCTTTTCTTTTCCTTTGTCTCTCTGAGCATGAGTAGCAATGTGAACCATGTTAATCTGAGGGGAGGTTGAGGGTGTGTCATGAAAGGTATAACGGAATGAGGGGAAAATTCCTAGCAGGGGATAAGATCCTTGTAAAATGAGTAGGGAACATTGACATTTAGGTGGTGGTTTGGCCAAATCTCTTATATGGAACATGTTGATCTTGAATTTCAGGGCTGGATAAAATGGTTGCGGGGGTGGAGATATTGGTTGTTGAATAGGTAATGGAAGAATATCTGGGGAGATCAGTGAAGGCAAAATGGGTTCCTCATTAAGAAGATCGTCGTCATCAAAAATTTTTGGGAGGACATAATTGGACAAGAGTGGTTTTTAAATCCTTACAGTTCTCTACATCATTTCTTGGGACACGATGGTAGGCATAAATTTTAGTATCCTCGAACCCTTTTGGTTTGCATTTGAGTAGGTCATAAGGTCTAATAGCTGGTAATGTGATGACAAAGTTTTCGAGGAGATTGGTTAATATCTTGGCATAGGACCCTGCTAACTAATTGCAATGGGAGGTGAGTGTGGGTTTGGGTACATGTGTGACTGATTTTGAAGGAAGAGGTTTTATAGGAGAGGGAATGGTTTGGTCCACTAGTTTAGTATGTGGAGTGGTTGTAGGTCTTTTGGGCATTTTTTTGGGTAAATGTGGGGTAAAGGAGCTGGCGATGGAAGGTTTGGTTGGTTTGACTACTTTATTGGAGGGTAGTGGATTCTTAGTTTTAGGTTGCACTTTCTTGGGTAAAGGTGACACGGGATTATGAGATGTAGAAGGAAAATCAGATGGTTGAAGAGGATGGGTTACCCACAAGGGTAACCAAGTTGCGGTGGAGGTTGTTGGTAGAGGTTGGGTAGAAGGTTTGAGTGGAAGAGAAGAGAGTGTCATGGGTAGTGAAGAATTTATGGAAGGTATTGGTGGTATGGGTGGTAAGAAGGTCATGGGTGATAGAGGGATTTTTTTGGATTACTTGGGTATATTAGAGGTTAATGATGAGGTGGGTTGTTGCATTCTTGGTTTACTGATTGAAAAAGGTTACTTGGCCATGGTCAAGTCGTGAGGCCCTAGGATGGACAGAAGGGGTGAAGGTGATAATGATGTGGTAGGTGAGGCTAGCGTATGAAACCTAGGAGGTTGGGTTTTCCTTTTAGGGACCGGAAGAATTTTAGTGTGGGTTTGGGAAGATGTGGCTAAATCTAATTTGACAGGTGGGTGAGTAAGATTTGATGTCGACACGACCCCTAAGGTAGTGATGGGTTTAGGTAAGGGAGATGATATAGGCGTGGGCAGGTGTTTGGGTATAATTTTGTGTTGGGACATGGGTGATGACATGGAAGGTGTTCCAATAGTAATGGTTGTGTTTGGTTTGGTCACTTAAAACACTTTTGGATAGATTGTGGAGGTGTCAGTGAGTGGCAACTAGATTTGGGTTAAAGAAAGAAGTAGAAGATGTCCTCAAAGTAAGCCTCTATCCACATAATCCAGGTGATCGACCAAGCATGAAAATGGTACTGCTATAAGTGAGGCTGATGTGGATCAAGTAGCAATCCCTGTAAAATGTGTTTAAGAAACAGGGAAATGAATAGCTTAAGACTCTATCGGTAAGAGAGTCGAAAGTAGATCAATATGCTCTTGGAATTCTGATGGAGAATGGTCATCTAAAGGTAATGGGGTTTCTACAGAATCCTCTATGGGTAGAGGAGCTAATGGGCCGATGAGGTGGAATCTCCTTGTGATGGTATAGGGAGTTGACACATGTCCCCTATGAGTAAGAGAAGTGCTACTGATGAATTTTTGGTAATTTGAGGGGCCAAATGTCGAGTGCTAATTATGGGCTCTTTTACAGGTGAAGGAGAAAGTGAAGGGGGTTTCCTGTGGGTGGAGGAGTAGATGAAATAGGTTCCTGTGCAGGTAGGGGAGCTTGAGCTAGGATTTCATCTATGGAAGTAACAAGGGGAAATTTGGAAGCATCTGGTATGTCATCAAAAATAACGTTGACCTCCTAGATATTGCTATCATTGGTTAAAGTGTCACTAGTTTTGTTGGAATATGAGGCATGATTAGGGAATGGTTTTTTGAATATATGTAGGTTTTTGTTAGCGGGTGCATTTGGATTATCCAAGACTAGATATATGTTGTCTAACATTTCTTGGATGATATTCTTGAATGTGATGCAATTACCATCGCTATGACCTTTGAATTGATGATAGTTACAAAATTCATGTTCTTTATACCACGCAGACGTGGGGCGATCGAGGTCAAACCTAGTGTGTGGTTTTATAGGTGGAAGGGTAATGACACTAGCCTTAATAAGATTTTCCAAAATAGAAGAATAAGGTTCCCTTACTGGGGTATACTTTCGTTGTTTTTATCTGAACTAGAAAGCTTGGATGGGAGAGATATTAGAAGAAGGTATGGCTTGGTTTGATGGGTGAGAGGGTTCAGCCTTGAGAACCACAACATTAATAGACCCTTTGGGTTTTGCATAGTTGTTCTAGGGTTTCAAAGATGAAGAAGCATCATTTGATTTGAACATGGTGTTCTTGTTATGTAGCTGAATTTTATTTTCTTTAATAGCACAAATCTCCAATTTTTGTGCCATGGTGAATGCCTCATCAAAGGTATAGAAGGTTTGCACCTGCAGGGTTTGTGAGATGTGTCTAGCACAAGCCCAAGTAAAAAAATCTATGAGCTCAGTTTGAGGTAACTGAAATTTGAGCTGGTTAATTAGGTTGCGCTAATGAGTGATAAATTTAGCGATAAACTCGTCATTATATTGTCGTGTGGAGTAAAGATCAGTCATGGTGACTTTCTTAACAATGTTGATTGAGAAGTGGTCTAAGAAGGCTTGGGCTACTTGATTAAACAAGTACATGGAATGTCTGGGTAGCCCACTATACCATTCTAATGCAGGTCTTGTGAGGGACATTGGGAAGGTCCGTAAGAGTAAAGCGTCATCATGGGTGATCAGGTAAGACCCATGTTTGAAAGACTACAAATGTTTTTGTGGGTCTTCTTTAATATTGAAGCAGTTGAATTTTGGAATTTCCAAATGTACAGGGTATGGGGGAATAGGAATAGATAGATGAATAGGCTCATTACATATTTCATCGTAGATGAGAGAATTGTGTGAGTCGAAAACCGATGCTTCTAGTGTCTGCATTATTTCCATCATTAATTTGATGAGGTCATTGTTTAGTGGTGATAAAAGGGTGCCTCCTATGGCGTAAGAGGGATGGTGTTGAACATGTGATCTAGGTGGAATTCCAGTGTATGGTGATGCTGAATTGAGAATAGGGGACCAACATAGAGGGCATATATCCAGAATGAATGATGGATGAGATAGGTGGTTGTTGATAATATGTATATGTAGGTGGGGCAGTTGTAGTGACTCTAGTAGTGATTAGGGGTAGAGACTACGTGATGGAGAGGACAAGATTCTGGAATGGGGTAGGGGTCACCAACACCATGGGTGGTTGTGTTTCAATCGGTATCTGTGAGATAATGGGAGTAGATGGGGTTATGGTCTGGGTGGTCAATGAAGGAACAATAGATACTACAGGTGTGACTAATGTTGCAGATGCAATGATCATAGTGGGTGTGGGGCCTAGCTGCAAAACTAGTGGGGGTAAACTAGGGGAATGTAACATCGAACTAATAGGGGATGATGCAGAAGTGGGGATAATGGTAGGAGAGATGGATACATGCATTACATATATCAATTGACCCAAGGAATCCCGAGTGGAAGAGTGGGAAAGGTAGATATGTAAGGCTTCGGGATTCTAATTGAGGAGTCATGTGAACTCCTCATCATCTATAATAATGGTGGTAGGTAGGCTTGGATCCATGGGTGAAAGGATAGAAGGTGGTGAAGGAAAAATGGTAGTGGTTGACGACTGGCATGGAATATAAGAGCGTTAGTTTGGCTACGAGTCAACACCATGTGAGTAAGTGTTGACCTAGAAAGACTTTATTATGTAAATGACACAAAAAATAGCAGGAACAGAGGAAAAATGAGGTTGGGAGGGTGAATTTGGTCAAGGTTTGAATTTTGAAAACCAAACCAGACACCGACATTGGTCAGGCTGACCGGTGACGATTGATGGGGAACCGATGTTGGTTACAAAAACTGATGCCTGTCACTATAGAAAAATGCCAATTTTAGCAGGTAAAACAAGACTGATGAATGTGTAATGGGGAAACTATGTGTGATATAAATATCAACAAGGTGGAATAGGATGGTGCTCTGAGGGCCAAAAATAGAATAGGAGTGATGAAGGATATTCTAGGAAAAATAAATAGAAATATGACACCGGTTAGGTATAACCAATGACGGTCAGATATGAACTGATGACAGTCACTGGAATGATACTAGTTACTGTGAAATGAGAGAGAAATGAATAAACTAAAGTTTGTGAATAAAATTTGGTGAAGAATCAAACTCAGAAATCTGATAATGAGAAGATGGGGCCATGGCACACTCAGACAAATTTAGAATACTCCAACTATGATGGTGGAGTGTGCAAAGAAGAAGAAGAATGTAAATTCACAATCTCACACCTCAAAACATAAATCAAGAAGAAAAACTAAGAAAAACATGATCCTAAGAGTGATTTTCTTATATTTTTTTAGATTATGCTATTTAGAATTGACCATGTGAATTTAGAATAGAATTTTGGCTAGGAAGGCATCCTACGAAGAAGGATATCTAAAAGGTGAGGTTTCGGGTTATGTTATGGTGGAGGGTGCTCTCTGATAGGTGACTGGATAGAGATAACCCACTAGGGAGTACCTTCCAATCCTATGAATGTGTAATTATTGACAGGCATTCCCAGGTAAGATGTCGTTTAAGAAAATGTGTATATTTAGATTTTGTGTAGTTTGGTAGAAGAAGAAAGAGAGTGCTTTCTACGATTCTTTGTGTCAACCATAAGTTGGGCACGAATTCTAGAATATATGTTTCCCTCATTTTAATGTGAGATAAATGCAACATATAAGGATGAAAGACAACTGATTTTAAGCCCAAATTGACAAAATATGTTTGATGAAGCAAATGGTGAATAGGTAGGAACATGTTATTTCACTAATGCAATGCAAAAAAGAAGAAGAATGTGTTCCTTTTAAAGCACCAAAAACATTACTGTTTTTAGACAATAAAGAGAGGAAGAATGATCCCAAAGAAGAAAAATTAATGTGTAATATTTTTGAAGGGAAACAAACACACAATTTTACCTAGGAATGAAGAAAATGCAAGGAACCTCGGATGGGTCCCACCGGGCGTGCCAAAATGTTTCATTGTTTTCTTTACATTTTGGAATGTGACGAAACAAATAGTGTTGTAGGCTAAAGAGGAATACTTGTTGTGTTGGTTCGGAGGTTGATGTGCGCGTTTTGACTTCTCGATCTGATGTTGACTATGAGAGATTCCTTTTGGCTGGGAGGAACTACCTGAAATAGAAAACAATACTACTAAAGAAGAGTTAAATAATACATGACAATGGACTGCCTAGCGTATGCTAGATTTGGAAGTGTGATACTTCCTAGAAGGTTTTCAATCCATTTTTTTTATAAAACAAATATGAAATGAATGAAATACGTACATAAACAAATCTAGTGTTAGTATTCTGATTTGGGTACCTCATATAACTATCAACATCGATCCAATTAAATACTAAAAACTATGTAGTCTTTAGGTTAGGTAACAGGTTGTTCAGGTGGTCTGTAGGTAACAGACAGGGTCTTAGCATGTTTGGGTAAGGTGTTTGGGTTGTGTTGGTAGGTAGGTGGTTGTTGGTTTACACAGTTTTGATAGACACAAACCGACGTCAGTTGAGGTATGACCAATCACGGTTAGGTAGAACCGATGATGGTTATGGGTAATCGGCGTCGGTAGAGGAGAGATGATAAGACTCAATAAGATTTGTTAATAGGGTTTGAGCTGAAATCAGGCAGAGATGACAGACGACATAACGAGGTATATGAGGATCTTTGGAACACTCAGAAATATATAAAGGTTAGGTATAGGTGATTTTATGGTGTGAGTGGAGGAATGGTTGAGTTTATAGAAAGAGGAATAGTGGGGAAAAGGGAATGCAAGTAGGAAATGACAAAAAACGTGACAAAAACCTTTAAAATAGGGCAAGACTAAAATAACACAGGTGATAAATGTACTTATTGATGTTGCAGGTCCAATGGCTATTTGGTGGTGATGATTGATTGGTGGGATGGATCTTGGTGCCACAGTGGTGCTTCCTGGAATGTAACCGTGAGTGCAATACCTCTAGATCTATCCTAATGTTGGCTATGGATGTTTATAGGTGTGAAAAGACTCTGGTTGCATGTAGATCTCTTCTCTTCTCCTCAATTCTAGAATGTGCCAACCCATAAACAAGGTTGCCAAAGTGAATAAATGGTAACCAACGATGGTTCCTAGTTGACCGACATTAGTTTCAGGATGAACGACATTGGTTAAGGTGGGATTCCCTAGGTTTACTAAAAATAACATATTTTTTAATCATTTGGGTCAGGTCTATCCATTTATTCGCAAATAAAAATTAACATTATGCTTTTCTGAGTGGGAAGGTAGTTAGAGGAATAATAGTCTTTGATTTTTAGGGTTGAACTAAGTCTTATTCATTTATGGAAACATGTTATGAATAGGCCTACGGTGAGGTGTCTAGGTGAGGTGTGCATACATTTAATTAAAGTAATTAAAGTAATAAATGGGTGAGAATGGGTATTAATTTAATTGTGAATAATCAAATTAATATTAATGAGGGGTATAAGGGTCTTTGTTAGGTGAATGTGTTTAAGTTGGTTATATTAAAGGGGACTAAGGGGAGTGTGACCCAATTTTGGTGTCTACAAAACCGGTTAGGACTCCTTTGGCAGATCATTTCAAGTTATCATAGGAGAAGTGTCCCAAGACAGAGAAGGAGAGAAACCAAATGTCCATGGTACCTTACTCATCAGTGGTGGGAAGTTTTATGTATGCCATGGTGTGTACCAAGTCTTATATTTCCCATGTAGTTGGAGCGGTGAGTAGATTTATGAGTGATCCAGGTAGAGATCACTGATAGGAAGTAAAGTGGATCCTTCAATATTTGAAAGGGACTATGGGGACAATTTTGTGCTACAGTGGATCAGACACCACTTTGTGTGATTATGTAGATTTAGATATGGTTAGAGATGTAGACAATAAGAGGAGCACGATAGGTTATGTTTACACTGTAGGTGGGATAGAAGTGAGATGGATTTCATGACTACATAACATGGTGTCTTTGTCAACCGCGAAGGCTGAGTATGTTTCTGCCACAGAGGCAAGTAAAGAAATGATTTGGTTACAACAATTTATTGAGGATTTGGGACATAAACAGGAGGAAGGAAATATGAATAGTGATAGTTAAGAGTGTTATACACCTAGATAAGAACTTTTCTTTCCACTCTAGGACAAAGCATATACAGGTAAGGTACCATTTCATTAGGACAACTTTGGAGGAAGAGAAGTTGAAGCTGGAGAAGATTCATACCTGTCAGAATCTTGCAAACATGATGACCAAGGTGGTCACAAGGGAAAAATTGAAGTTGTGTTCAACTTTGTTTGGTCTTCATGGAAACTAGTGAAGGGTTGAGAAGCTTGCTCAGAGGAAAACTAGTCTCTAAGTGGGAGATTGTTAGGTTGTGGAGCCTTTTTTCATGTGAAAAAGTGTTAAATACTATACACTAAGAGTACTGTACACTTTCCACACTTGTCTCACTAGGGTTTGGGGGGCACAGCCACTGAGAAAAATTGTTTTGGCCTTGAAATGTGCTCAATATACTGGGAAACGTTCTTTTCTCATATGGGCAGTTCTTTTGATCCATAGGTTTATGGGACGGTTTTGGCCCATGGTTTTTATACCCACAATTTTGTAAAACTGCTTAAGCAGTTGTCTACTTATGTGGGTTTATGAATATGGTAGGAATATAATGTAATATTACAGATGTGTCTGAATTCGGGTGTGAATTCTGTAGATTTTGTTGAGCATAGCTCCAAAATGATTTGGGTATTGTATTAAAAGAGTGGTGGCTTGTAATAAAATCTGAGGAAGTGATTCCTTGTGGATGTAGCCCAAATTGGGTGAACCACATTAAATATTGTCTCTTTGTGTTGTGTTATTTTTATTCTGTACTTTTATTTCAGATCTGTAATATTTTCTGCATATTAGTTCCTATTGTTACGATTATGTGAGGGATTGTTCCACATATTTTATCCCTTATTTCCTAATAGTTATGTTAAGAGCTGAAGGATTGTTCTTTCTGATATTAAGTTATTCTGTAGATTGGTTAATGTGATGTCTGCATTAATCAATACAAGGATGTTCTTTTCTTAAAATCATGGAATTGGCCTTTCAGGAAGCACATAACTCTGAATTTTTATTAGTGAAACCAATATGACCTTTTCTCTATTAATTTGGCATGGGAAACAAAAATCATACAAAGGTATATTTTTTGAGATGCCTCAATAATTTTTGACTCTTTTCTCTTCCTATTTCAGTCGTTTGGATACAAGCAATTGGGTTACGAAACATGTTCATCTTGTTATGACTGGCCTTTTTAGTTCCTATCTTTTGATCCCTAATAAGTGATATTGGTTTTGATGGCTTCCTTTTGTGGATGGAATTAGTAATTTTATTGGAGGTGTCATGGTGGTGGTAGCCTGTCCATGTCAAGTTATAATTTTTCCTAGTTACTTTTTAGGTTGAATGATAAGAATTGGATGTGTTTTTCTAAAACTTAGGTTAGAAATTAAATTGAGAAGATTGGGATTAGCATATAAATTTTAATTACTTGTTTTCCTAATTTCTTGTTATTTGGATGATTATCATGTTGTATTGATCTTCCTAACAGTGTTTGAGACATAATTAATTATGTTCTTTTAATTAGTTCTTTCTTGAACATTATTACTTGTAGATTCTATGACTCCTCTCTATATTTGTTTTTTAATCATTAGAGAAAGTCTTTTTGATTGACCTTATTATGTATTTGGAACCTTTTCATTAACAACAAGGTTCCCTTTGTGAAACAGTTAGATAAAATCATATTGTTTTAACGTTATAGCATTTATCATGCTTAGTTCTTGTGAACTGAATCATGCTAACAATTTTGTAGATGGACTTTGTAAAAGCTCAAAGGAGAAAGCCTTATAGAAAGTTACATTTTTTTTACTAAAAAAATGAACTCACTTCATTCAGATGTCTATGTAATGACATTTTCTTGAAATGTACTTCTTGTTAGAAAAATAAATCATGAAGATGTATTAAAAATAGTTTTATAATGGTGGAAGGATATTTTGTGTAAACCTTTGAAATACTTACTAAGTTTGGAGAGTATTGAATTCTCTTTTTGATAAATGAATTTTTTTGAGAAAATATGTTGATTTCTAATTTATTTATAAGGTCTTCATGACTTAGGTTGGTGTAATATTCCTACATAATATCATGTTTGACGGGACTTTATGGAAATACTTGAATTTTGATATTCATAACCTAGTAGATTCTAAGATATATAATGCTTCTAGGAATAAGGATCTATACTTATAGTTTGATTATTTTCATTTGGAAAGAGCACAACTAAGTTGAAAATTGTTGGTAGATCCTTAACCAAAAAAGGGAACATGAATAGTTTATATAAAATATTATGGCTTCTTATTACTAAACTAAACCATATGTTTTCTTATTACACTAATAGGACATCAGTCCTTAATAAAGAAAGAAAGGTAAACTTTCCTTTGTAATTAAATAATGAGCTATGTATGATATCTTGTTAAGTGTTTACGATTAAATCATAAGGATGATTGGTTGAATGTTCCTTATCTGATATCAATCATTTGAAGAATGGATTCTTAAAAGAGTTATTAAAAATATTTAGACTTATGATATTTTAAAGTCTAAAGTATAAGTTTTCAAACAAGCTTGTTACAATGTTAAAATGTAGTAAGAAAACTTAATGATCTTACTTTTCTAATATCAAATTCAGACATTATTATCCAAAATTCATCCCTCAAGGTAATTTTGATAACATGCATCAAATTATTCAGTCCCAAGCAAGTAGATTGATTCAAGGTAAAAAATCATGTTTTTTGGGGTCCCTCAGCTTCTCTCTAACTCTCCCATCCAAGAAGAAATCCCAACGAGTTAGAAAAAATGGAAAAAATGCAAAAAATAAGGTTGCAGGACTGTTTTAAAGCATTCCGGGACAGTTGGGACGTTGGGACGCGAAAAGCCGAATCGGCCGAAAACAAAGAAAAATCACCTAAGTTTTTTGTTTCACGCGGTTTGGGACAGCCGGGACAAAAGTACACGTGGGACATGAATCGGCCAGTTTTCCGAAAGACAGTCCATTTCAGGTGGTTCAGAGATATTTGTCCCAGGCGGTCCGGGACAGTTGGGACAAAAGTACGCGAGGGATGCGAAAAGGTGAAAAAGCCGCAAAAAGGAACAAGGAAGCCCGAATCAACCGAAGCAGGAGATTTTCGTCTTGGATAATTGGGACAAAAGTATGTGCAGGATGCATGGGACTCGAAAAGGTGAAAAAGCCGCAAATAGGAACAAGGAAGCCCGAATCGGCCGAAGCAGGAGATTTTCATCTGGGACAGTTGGGACAAAAGTACGCAAGGGACGCGAAAAGGTGAAAAAGTAGCAAACAGGAACAAGGAAGCCCGAATCGGCTAACGCGAGAGAATGTGTCCCAGGAAGTGGTGGGGAAAAGAGGACTTAGAAAATTTTCCAAGTTTGGGTCAAAGTTTTCAAAAACAACAGTTTTGGCCAGCTGCCCTGGCCATCGAATGGAATCTTGACACGTGTCATCCAAGTGGCAGAGTGTGGGGGGGAAATGGGAAATTTTCCCAAAGTGAAAAATGCCAAATTTTCGAAGGACAAAGTGTGCCCCTCAGGCTCGAGCCAATAAAATAGTGCCACATGTCCAAGTGGCAAAAAATTTTAAGGGCCCGAAAGAAATTTTCAAAGGATGAGCCCACAAACAAATCAGAGCCTGACACGTGTCATCCTAGTGGCGGATGCATGGGGATTTTTTGGAAAATTTTCCAAAATGCAAAAAAGAGGTAAAATTCAAAAAAAATTCCCGCCGATTCGTTTTGAGCCCGTTTTGCCCTAAATCTTCAAATGGCCATAACTTTCGATCCAGAGCTCGGTTTTTTGCGTTCTTTATATAAATGGAAAGATGGTAAAATTCTCTACAAGATTCTGGGGTAATTTTTACATTTTGATTGATTTTGGAGAGATAAAATCAAAAAACACCTCTAGCACATGGTAATGGCCAGAAACGACGTTTCAATAACTAGTTTTAATGCAAAATACAGTTTGCCACTTTTAAGTTTGCTAGGGTTCTCACCTACCGCCATAATGAGATGATTAAATGCAACCTAGAGGTGGTTGGGGTAGATTTGGATTTCCTCTCTCTTCCCTCTCTCATTCTTCCTATAAATTGTAAGGAGGGGCTTCTTTCTAAGCGTTGGACATTCTTTTTTTGCCCCTCCATTCTTCTCTTTGGCAGGAGAATTTTTGGAGTTCAAACCTCCCATTTAAAACTGTAATGCAACCTTGCCTCTTGGCATTTTGTAGTGTATTGTATCAATCTTTGGAGCAACTAATGCATGTCTGTGGATGATTCTCAACCCTCTCTGTGTTCATTTACATCCTCCTGATCTTTCATTTCAAATTTTGTTATCTGTGCATGATCTTGCATCACATTTTAATGGTTTGTGTTTATTGGTGAGATAGGTGTTCTTCATTCCTCGGTGCATCACCTTTGTTAGTTTAGGTTTTTTTTATGCATCTTCTTACCCTGTCTCCTTGGAAAGTTAGATCAGATGTTGAGTAAACCCTCTAAATTTTTTTTGTGTGCATCTGAACAGAGGAATAGGAACCGACCTTCATCCGAAAAGATTTTCTGATTTTGCAAGGTCCCACACTTGGGAAAATCTCCATGTTATGCAATCACATTGAGAGTCTCAACCCATCGAGTTGCAGACACTCAGGGGTATTGTGATTCATTGATAATAGTTTTGGCACGCCGATGGGACCTTAGAGGTCTTCACTTTAATTGCAACAAGATCAATTGGCACTTGTTGTAAGTTCTAGCTTTGAAGGAGCTTAAATCACACATCTGGCGACTCCAAAAGAAGCATAATCCGCTGGTTTCAGCAGTCCAAGCCTAGCAAATTTATGAGAAGAATATAGACTAGGTCAATAACTAGAGAGGAAGGATTGTTTGTTCATCTACACCTATCTCTGGAAAGAGAGAGAAGGGGAAGAATAGCTCAAAGATCTCCATCTCCACCTAATAGAACCTTGTCAACACCTCCACCTGGTAGGCCTTTCATCCAATCAACAAGGGTTCTCAGGCCAATCAGAATGGCGCAACCACCGAATGCGTAATGTCAATTTCACTAGCAGCAGCCCACTTGCTCTCAATGCACAACATTCAATCCCAGTTGTGGTATTGAAGAACATTCCATACTTCACTGGAGAGAACCAAACTACTCCTGGTGATCATGTTAAAGACATTGTCAACCTTTGTGCAATTCATGAAATCAATGAGATGCAAGTTGTTGTCAAATTGTTAGCATCATCATTCAAGGGGAAAGCTTTACAATGGTTCAGGAGCCTTGCCTCAGGTTCTATTCAAAATTGGAATCAGCTATGTATAGCCCTCCATGAGCAGTTTGGGGAAAAGGGAGACAACTTGTCCCTTTTAGAGCAGCTGATAACTATCAAAAGAGCTCCCAATGAGCAGCTGACTGATTTTAATTTCAGATTTCAAAGGACTTGGGAGAGAATTCCAGTGGCAGTCAGGCCAACAACAGAAGGTGCTTTTCTTTACTATCTCAAAGCTCTAAATTCTGATATTTCTATGTTGATTCAGTCCATGGGAGGCATAACTATCCCTATGGCTTATAGCATTGCCATTAGGGCTGAAAATTGTTTGATTCAAGATGGAAAGCTAGCTCCTAGGCCTCCAATGCCATTATATCCAAGTTTAGAGAGCCCAAGTACTAGTTAAGCACATGTCTTAGCTCCTATTCCTACTCCTAGAAATCAGATTTCAAATGAAGCTTCTACTTCATCTTCTAGTGCCTCAAACGAGCTTCAAGAAGTCATGAAGCAATTGTAAAATCTAGGTAATGAGCTGGTTACACTCAAAAGGCAACAAGCTCAAGGTTTTAGACCTTCCTTCCAGCCTTAAGCTCAGCCTAACAGGCAGCCATATCAGCCCCAAAGACCACCTAATCTAGCTACAAATCAGAATCAAGCAAGGCCTCCTGCCAACAGACCATTTCAGCCCGATAAATTCAATGTTGCATCCACATCTAGAGCTTTTGTACCGGTGTAAAATAACATGGCCCAAGAATATGATTGGTTTTTCCCGTGTAGTCAGCCACATAACCAATCAATGTGCTTTAACGATGCATTAAATCAAGCTCTTATGGTGCAAACCATTGGTGGGTTGCAAGAGTCCAGCCATGAAGAGGATCAGTAGCAAGAAGCACTTCAGCAAGGAACATCTCCGAACGAAACTACTCTTGTCAATTGGCAGGCTGAAGATTTTTGTGGTATGAATCAAATACCCTCTCAAGGTGTTGCAACCAACACAAGGTCAAAAAGGAGAAATTTGGGTGAAGGACAGCCATTGGCTCTAAGTAATTCACAACCTTCTACCACTCCACAAGCTTTTGGTAAACAAAATGTAGTCCCAAACATGCAAGGAGCACCCAAACCAGCTCCTAAACCAACTCAAATACCAGTTGTTGTTGCCCACATGCAAAGAATGAATATGTAAACCAAGGGACAGCAAAGAGATCCTTCATCACCATTTAGTATCATTGATCAGATGAAGAAGACAAATGTAAATATATCAATGTGGGAACCCCTATCTATCCCAGGCCAGAGAGATTTGCTACAAGCTGCCATGAAGGACTGGCCAACTTCGAATCAGCAAGTCCGAATGCAAGAGAAGGTGCTCACAAATGCTGCCCAGCCTGAAGGGAATCATGGAGGACAACAAAGTAAAATGTTGAAGCCCCCTCCTTTTTATGTCTCATTAATCATTGGAAACCAATTGGTGCACAATTACATGATTGATTCTGGGGCAAGTAGCTCAGTGATGCCCAAGCAAATAGCTGATCAGCTATGACTTCAATATGAAACCATATCCAAAGGGGTAGTGTAGTTGGATGGGACAGTAGTAACAACGGTTGGGGTGATTAGAAACTTGAGTCTTACCTTACATGCATGTTCAAATGTTGTTGTTTTACAAGATGTATCAGTTATAGACCTTCCACCACTCTTTGCCCTATGTTTGTCAAGAGATTTCATAGCCAAGATTGGAGGATATTTTTCTACTAATTGGTCACACATGCTATTCAGAACGAGGTATGGAACCAAAGCTATAATCAGGTCTGAACCTATTGCAAACTTCCACATTGAGCCCTACACTCCAAGTCAGATCAATGCCAACTATTCGGCATTTGATCAAGAAGATCACCCAAGCACTGATGAAGTTGACACCAAGGTTGGAAGCATCCCGGATCTAACTCTTGATGAATGGGAAAACAAGGTGCATGCTTTTGATCCTTATCAAGAAGTAGAAGAATCTGAGCTAGGAGTCTATTGCATACATGAAGAAGATCAGCCCATTCCTAGCATCACCAAGCCAGACCACAAAGATGAAAATGAGGTATGGCAGCTATTTTTTGATGGATCAAGGAGTAGATAAGGTGCCGGAGGGGGATCCATGATGGTTTCACCTCAAGGAGTAAAGTACTATTCATATTTTAGATTTCAGTTTGCATGCTCCAATAACACTGCTGAATATGAAGCCTTGGTGCAAGGGATGCATTGGGCAATAAAGAGAGGAATAAAGAACTTGCAAGTCTTTGGTGACAGTGAATTGATTGTAAATCAGGTCAAAGGGCAGCATGCTACCAAGAATGATCTACTCAAGTGCTACAAGAACAGAGTGTGGAACCTCATTGAATATTTTGAGGGCTTTGGCATCAAATCAATATCTAGGAAAGAGAACCTGATAGGATTGTTGATAGGATTGCAGCAGTTGGGGCATCCTTTGACGTTGTGGAGATCATTCAAAAAGACAAGGTACAACCAAACATCCATGTGATTATGAGGCCTTCAGTGTCAGATAACAATGTAAGTTGGCAAGTGTTTGAAAATGATCAGCAAATCATCCATTTCTTGCAAGAAGAGGCTGAATTCTCAGCCAAAAATTAGGAAAAGTTAGAGCAGTAGTATGGTGACCAAGTGGTACAGCTGAGAACTAACAAGCTGCCCAAGGGACTTATCACTTTGGAGTCCATTTTCAATCCTAATGATCAGTTTAGGAAAGAGAAATCAAACATTCAGGTCAAGAGAGAAAATTCAGTATCCATCTTGGTGGAAGAGAACAAACCATTACAAATTGGAAAGATGACAACTGAACAAGAAAAGTATGAGTTCATACAGCTATGTCAAGAGTTCCCTTATGTGTTTGCTTGGAGCTACGAAGACTTGAAAGGTTTCAATCCTGAGTTAGCTCAACAAACCATTGAGTTGGATCCAAATACTAAGCCCATCAGGTAGAAACAAAGGCCAGTCAATCCACACATGGAACCTCTCATGAGGAAGGAATTAAACAAGTTGATTGAGTCAAGAATCATATTCCCAATCAAGCATTCTAGTTAGGTTCCCAACTTAGTTCCAGTCATAAAGAAGAGTGGACAGATCAGATTGTGTGTTGACTTCAGAGACTTGAATAGAGCATCTCTCAAGGACCATTACCCACTCCCTTCTATGGAGCAAATTTTACAAGTGGTGGCTGGCTCCGAGAGGTTTTCACTACTTGATGGCTACTCAGGCTACAATCAAATTATGGTGAAGGAAGAAGATCAGTTCAAGACAGCCTTCACAACCAAATGGGGAACTTATGCATACAGGAAAATGCCATTTGGGCTGTCCAACGCTGGAGCTACCTTCCAAAGAGCAATGGACATGGCATTCAAAGGTTTGATCAACAACATGGTGCTGATATACCTTGATGATATCACTGTTTTTTCAAAAAATGCAGCAGACCACCTCTCTCATTTGAGACAAGTCTTCCAAAGGTGTAGGAGATTTGGAGTGTCTTTGAATCCTAAGAAGTGTATCTTCCTAGCACATGAAGGAAAGCTCCTTGGCCATATTTTCTCCAAAGAAGGATTAGTAATTGATCCAGAGAGGGTTGAAGCCATAAGATCACTACCATTGCCAAGCCACAAGAAGGCCCTTCAGAGTTTCTTGGGGAGAATAAACTTTGTTCGGAGGTTTGTCCCAGATTTTGTAGCCCTTGTCAAACCTATCACCAAAATTTTGAAGAAAAGCATGGATTTCAAGTGGACAGCAGAAGGCAAGGAGGGTTTTGAAGTAATCAAAGAAGCCATCTAGCAAGCACCAACTCTCATCAACCCGGATTTCTCCAAGGATTTCATCCTCTATGCATTTGGAGGTAATGATATTATTTCTGCCATTTTGGTGCAACAGAACAAGGACAATGATGAGCAGCTAATTGCTTTCTTCAGCCAAATCCTAGAGGACTATGAGGTGAGATATTCTTTTATTGAGAAGCATGTACTTGCAGTAATCGGAAGCTTGAATAAATTCAAGCATCTAGTCTCAAACAACAAAGTTCAGTTGTTGGTCTCTCATGCGGGAGTAAAGGACTTCCTCCTCAACAAGAATTTGAATAAGAAAAGAGCAGGTTGGATCACTCATGTCATGGAGTATGACATAGAGATCAAGGTCACCAAGCTGGTAAGAGGAAAAGGATTGTGTGAGCAGCTAATTCTGGGCAAGTAAAAGGGAGTACGTAATGAAGAAGAGGTTGTTTTGACAGTTCAAGACAGCTATGTGCAAGGTAGCACTCAAGAAGAGGATAATGTTGTCCCCACTCCTTGTTGGACCCAAGGTATAACGCACTTCCTAAGCATGGTCCTATGCCCTCCAGAGATGAACAAGGCCCAAAGAAGACACTTTAGATTGCAGGTTGTCCCATATGCCATAGCAGATGGTGTTTTGTTCAAGAAATATGTGAATGGAGTACTGCTGAGATGCATTGGTACAAATCAGATTCATAGGGTGTTGGAAGAGTTCCATGGTGGACCAGCTGGTGGTCATTTTACACCAAGAGTGACAGCCCTAAATATCATGAAGGCTGGTTATTATTGGCCCAAGATTTTCAGTGATTACTTCGCGTGGATCAAAAGATGCAAGAATTGTGCATTCTTCACAGGTAAAGAGAGGCTTGCTACCCTCCCATTGTATCCGATTTCAGTTGACCAACCATTCATGCAATGGGGTTTAGAATTCATTAGAGTCATTAATCCCAATTCAAGCCAAGGGCATAAGTGGATTTTGATAGCCACATACTACTTCACCAAATGGACCGAAGCAGTAGCACTTAAGGAAGCAAATGAGTCTAGCATCTTAGACTTCTATGAGGGGATAGTAACCAGATTTGGCATACTTGCTACAATAATCTCAGATAATGCGTTAGAATTCATTGGATCCAAGGTGACTGAGTGGGCTGTTAAGAACAGGATCTACCTAAGTACTTCATCAAACTACTACCCTCAGGGTAATGGCTAGGTTGAATCTACAAACAAGAACTTGTTGAGGATCATTAAGAGGACTCTTGATGAGAATCAGAGGTCTTGGCATACCAAACTTAAATCAGCCTTATGGGCTGATAGGATAACTCCCAAGAGATCCACAGGTAACTCTCCATTCAGGGTTGTTTATGGAAGAGAGGCAATCTTGCCCATGTCACTTGAGTTGCCAACATTGGAACTCATGAAGCAGTTAGAGTTGCTAGATTTTGGGCCCATGGAGGTGAGATATGCAGAGTTGATGGAGCTCCAAGAGATCATAGATCAGGCATCCCAAGAAATGGAGAAGGATCAAGATTTGATCAAGAAGACCTTTGATAGGAAGGCCAAGAGTTGATCTTTCCAATTTGGAGATCTAGTGTTAAAATGGAATGCAGATAGAGAAAAACCGGGAAGGCATTCAAAATTTTATGCCATTTGGAGTGGCCCATACATGGTCACAAAGTGTAAGGACAGCAATGCCTTCCAATTGTCTTCATTGGATGGCGAAGAACTATAGATTCCAGTCAATGGAATCTATCTAAAGCATTGCTACTAAAGGGAAATTCTCCACCTTGTAAATATTAGCTTAGGTTTTCATTCCTCTAAGTGCTTGTGCACACTTTGCATGTTCCATTTGGAGCATGTATGAATTTCAGTTTTGTACATAGTTTTTGTGGTGCTGGTCTTGCTCTTGCACATTCCATTTCAGTGGGTTTCCAAGCGGCTCAGAGAGGAGGTTTTCAAAGTTTAGATCAGTTTGCAGGATACAACTCATGACTCCATGCCCAATGGATGCTTCAGGTAACTGGTAACTTCATCCAGTAGGCAGATGACCCCGCTGAGTCACCAAAATTGCTATCCAAAATTCACCCCTCAAGGTAATTTTGATAACATGCATCAAATTATTCAGTCCCGAGCAAGTAGATTGATTCAAGGAAAAAAATCATGTTTTTTGGGGTCCCTCAGCTTCTCTCTAACTCTCCCATCCAAGAAGAAATCCCAACGAGTTAGAAAAAAATGGAAAAAATGCAAAAAATAAGGTTGCAGGAATTTTTTAAAGCATTCCGGGACAGTTGGGATGTCGGGACGCGAAAAGCCGAATCAGCCAAAAACATAGAAAAATCACCTAAGTCTTTTTTTTCATGTGGTTTGGGACAGCCGGGACAAAAGTACATGTGGGACGTGAATCGGCCAGTTTGCCGAAAGATATTCCATTTCGGGCGGTTCGGAGATATTTGTCCCAGGCGGTTCGAGACAGTTGGGAAAAAAGTATGCAAGGGACACGTGGGATGCAAAAAGGTGAAAAATCCGCAAACAGGAACAAGGAAGCCTGAATCGGCTGGTGCGAGAGAATGTGTCCCAAGAAGTGGCGAGGAAAAGAGAAGGACTTAGAAAATTTTCCAAGTTTGGGTCAAAGTTTTCAAAAACAATAGTTTTGGCCCGCTACCCCGGCCATCAAATGGAATCTTGACACTTGTCATCCAAGTGGCGGAGCATGGGGGGGAAATGGGAAATTTTCCCAAAGTGAAAAATGCCAAATTTTCGAAGGAAAAAGTGCGCCCCTCAGGCTTGAGCCAATAAAATAGTGCCACGTGTCCAAGTGGCAAAAAAATTTAAGGAAGGGCCCGAAAGAAATTTTCAAAGGATGAGCCCGTAGATGAATCAGAGCCTGACACGTGTCATCCTAGTGGCGGATGTGTGGGGATTTTTTGAAAAATTTTCCAAAATGCAAAAAAGAGGTAAAATTCAATTTTTTTCCCGCCGATCCGTTTTGAGCCCGTTTTTCCCTAAATCTTCAAATGGCCATAACTTTCGATCCAGAGCTTGGTTTTTTGCGTTCTTTATATCAATGGAAATCTGGTGAAATTCTCTACAAGATTCCAGGGTTATTTTTGCATTTTGATTTTGGAGAGAGAAAATCAAAAAATGCCTCTAGCACATGGTAATGACCAAAAACAACATTTCAACAACTAGTTTTAATGCAAAATACAGTTCGCCACTTTTAAGTTTGCTAGGGTTCTCACCTACTGTCATAATGAGATGATTAAATGCAACCTAGAGGTGGTTGGGGTAGATTTACATTTCCTCTCTCTTCCCTCTCTCGTTCTTCCTATAAATTGTAAGGAGGGGCTTCTTTCTAAGCATTGGACATTCTTGTTTTGCCCCTCCATTCTTCTCTTTGGCAGGAGAATTTGTGGAGTTCAAACCTCCCATTTAAAACTGTAATGTAACTTTTCCTCTTGGCATTTTGTAGTGTATTGTATCAATCTTTGGAGCAAGTAATGCATGTCTGTGGATGATTCTCAACCCTCTTTGTGTTCATTTGCATCCTCCTAATCTTTCACTACAAATTTTTTTATCTGTGCATGATCTTGCATCACATTTTAATGGTTTGTGTTTATTGGCGAGATAGGTGTTCTTCATTCCTTGGTGCATCACCTTTGTTAGTTTAGGTTTATTTTTATGCATCTTCTTACCCTATCTCCTTGGCAAGTTAGATTAGATTTTGAGTAACCCTCTACATTTTTTTTTTGTGCATCTGAACAGAGGAATAGGAACCGGCCTTCATCCGGAGAGATTTTCCAATTTCACAAGGTCCCACACTTGGGAAAAGCTCCATGTTATGCAATCACACTGAGATTCTCAACCCATCGAGTTGCAGACACTCAGGGGTGCTGTGATTCAGTGATAACAGACATATCATTAAATGAAAATAAATGGTTAAGAATAAAATGATCTTAAGCATGATTGTAGAATAAGCAGGAATGTTGATTTTATCTGCATACCTTTCTCTTATGAAAATTCACTTCAAACCCTTCTTTGGGTAAATCGTGCATAGTGGACCCTTAAGTGCATTGTTATCTATAAAAATTTATAAGATAATAAATTTTGGGTTAATATTATAATATTCTTAAGTATGTAAGTTTATTTGAGGGAACTTAGGTCATTGTAACATAGGGGATGCAACAAAATACCTTCATAATGATAGGATTCATTAGGAGGATACTATGATGCAACCATCTATGCATCAACACCCCACTTATTTTAATTAACTCGATTGACATAATCAAAAGTTCATTTCATGGTTATAATCTAAACAAAGATAGAAACATGGATTAACATAGTGGTCAACTCATGTTGACTTAGGGTAACTAGACACACCTAATCGATGAAATTCGATTGAGTATGTCTATGTATCCTTAGTCACCACGAGTAGTCTTCCACACTAGTACATGTAAGCTGCCCCTATTTAGTGTGAAACTTTGATTCAGATTTGGATTTGCAGTAATCAAGGATGACCAATCTAGATAACAATACAAGTGTGGTGAAGGACATATTCCTGTTGATGAGTGTGTCATCTTGGAATGTAAACATGGTAGACATGTTTAAAACTTTGGCCAAAGTATCACAAGCTACTAGCTATGTTGTCTTATTTCACCTAGTATAAGATGCGGGATTTTAGATGAATATCGGTAATAGATATTCAGATAGGCTTCTTAAACATAACACTTTAGTGCCATTAAAAGGGTAAAGGAACCAATTATACACAGTATAAACTTAAACAAGTTAACATGAGAGATCGGCTTAATACTGAGTCATAGAATGAGAGATCAGTGTTTCACCGAGTCATTAGAGTTGCATATGGTTTTCTGTTATGAGATGGATTGGCAATGGAATGTGTGTTCTAAATTATATTATTTAGAACAAAGAACATTATGAAAAAAAAATATCTTGTTTCTATGTTGTAAAAAGTGTATTTTACATCTTGGTATCAAAGCAAGGTTGCAGCTCTTGGACCTATCGATTCCATATATAATAAAAACTTAATTTCTTGTTAACAGAAAATGGTTAGAACAAGGGGAGGTGCTGCAAATAATCCACCTCCAGGTGGGGAGGAAGCTACCACACAAAAACTTGACGAAATTCTTGTTGCCCTGTTGGACATAAGATATCATCTTGTTGTACTTGGACATCAAGTAATGGGTAATGATGAGGAGGAAGATGATGCTGGTAATAAAAATCATCCACCTCTAAGGGACAACACCAATGATGGAAATTTGGGTGTTGATAATAATAATGTAGGAAATAACAATGCTGTGAATGTCAATAATAATGTTGCAATTGTAAATGTAAATGTACCCAATCATCCTGAAAATAAAAAGGTAAGATTAGCAGTGGAACTTACTAACAAAATAAAAAGGATAATTCCACCAAAGTTCAATGACACTACACTGGGGGATGGGGCTGAGAATTGGCTCAGTGAAATGGAGAAGTACTTTGTAATAAGGAACTTCTCGAAAGAAACAAAAGCAGTGTGGGGATCTTATCATCTTTCCCATGAGGTATCCTCCTGGTGGGACAGCTATAAAGTTGAATTGAACATTAATGAATCAAGCATTACTTGGGATCAGTTTAAGATTTTTTTTAGGAAACACTGGCTGCCACAACTCTATTATGATAAAAAATGATAGAATTTTAGAATTTAATTTAAGGAAAACTAATTATAACTGAATACTGGGAGAGGTTTACTAAACTTCTTAAGTATGTTCCTCAGTATCAAAGTGACAAGAAGTTCATGATACATAATTTTATCATGGGATATAATCCTATCATAGGGGGATAATTAGATGTGTACAACCCAACCACTATGGAAGGGGTTGTAGAAAAATCCATACGGAAAGAACAGAAATTAAAGGCAATTTTTGCTCATAAAGAAGAGAATTGTAAGAAAATTTCTAATTCTTCTTCATCACTTGCACCAAAAAAGGTGGCATGGAAAAATTTTGGAGCCAAAAATAAGTTTTTGACTGATAAAAATAAGAAATCAGCAGCAAATAAACTTGTTGCGAACATTAGAAACAATTTTGTGAGGAATAATAATAATGGATAGAAATCCTTTGGAGGACAAAACAGTAATTTCAGGACTAGAAATAAGTTTGAACCAAGAAGAGGACCTGTAGGGGGTTGTTTCAACTATGGTAAGGATTGCTATGCAAATCATTTCCATCTAAAGAAAGATGACAAAAATCAGCAGCATAAGATACATGTTGCAGTAGTTGATAAACAAGCTGAAAAGCAAGTTACACCCATAGAAGTGTCAGTGAAATTATTTGGTACACCTATTACTCTACTTTTTGATACTATAGCTACTGAATGTTTTATTTATAGTACACTAACTGAAAAATTAAAAATAAAAGTAGGAATAATGGGAAAATCTTGGATTGTACATTATGGTAACAATGCTGTCCATATTGTTAGTAAATGTCTTTTTGGAGCAGTCTTAGGGTTACCAAGTTTTTCTACTGAAGTAGATCTTTATGTTGCTCCTTTGGGGTAATATTATGTAATAAATGGTGTTAATTGACTTGCTGATCATAATGTAAAAGTGGATTATTTTGAAAAACACATTAGTTGCCTTGATGATCTACAAAAAACAACAAACACTCAAGGGGTAAAATGAGAAATTTCAGTTACAAAATTGTCAGCTATGCAACTTAAAAAGGCTAAAAATAAAGGTTACACTCTGTATGCAGTTAAAATTTATGAAACAACAAAAAAGGATAGAGATTTCTTGGAAAAGTATCCGTTGTTAAGATATTTTAGTGGTGTGTTTTTGGAATAACTACCTGGTCTTCTGCCAAAATGAGAATTTGACTTCACAATAGAAATCAAATCTAGAATTGAGCCTATTTCCAAGGCACCTTATTGAATGAATACCATTGAACTGGTAAACTTAAGGCACAGTTACAAGTGATGTTTTCTAAAGGTTTGATAAGACTGAGTGTCTCACCTTGGGGAGCACCGGTAATTTTTGTGAAAAACAAATATGGAACTCTTACACTTTGTATTGATTACAGGATGTTAAACAAAGCAACAATCAAAAACATATATCCACTTCCAAGAATTGATGATTTTTTTGATCGAATACGTTCTAAGGCACCTTATCGAATGAATACCATTGAACTAGTAAAACTTAAGGCACATTCACAAGAGATGTTTTCTAAAGGTTTGATAAGACTGAGTGTCTCACCTTGGGGAGCACCATTAATTTTTGTGAAAAAGAAAGATGGAACTCTTATACTTTGTATTGATTGCAGGATGTTAAACAAAGCAAAAATCAAAAATAGATATCCACTTCTAAAAATTGATGATTTGTTTGATCAAATATATCTATGTTATGGAAATCACCAATTAAGAATCAATGACGAACATATTCATAAAACTTCCTTTAGAATGAGGTATGGGCATTATGAATTCATGGTTTTACCTTTTGGTTTGGCAAATGCACCTGTAGTTTTTTATGAATTTAATGAATAATATCTTTCAAGAATACCTGGAAAAATTTTTACTTTTGTTCTTGGATGATATTCTTATCTATTCTAAAAACATTTATGACCATCATGAGCATTTGATAATAGTACTTGAAATTTTAAGAAAGAGAACATTGTATGGTAATTTGTCCAAATATTATTTTATGAAACATAAGTGCACTATTTAGGACATCTCATAAGAAAATATGGAATAGCATTTGATCCATCAAAAATTATTTCCATAACTGAATGGCCTACACCTAAAAATGTACATGAAGTCAGAAGCTTCATGGGTCCTACTGGTTACAACAAAAATTTTGTTAAGGACTTTTCAAAATTTGTTGCCCCAATTACTTCATTAAAAAATAAAGACAAAATTTTTGTGTGGAGTGATAAATTTGAAGAAACATTTAAAACTCTAAAATAACAACTAACTTCTGCACCTATTTTGGCTGTACCAAATCCAAATGGAAACTTTATGGTAGTTACATATGCTTCTGATGAAGGACTAGGAGGTATTTTGTTGCAAGATGATCATGTTATAGCATATGAGAGTAGAAAACTCAAGTTACATGAATTGAATTATGATCCCCATGACCTAGGCCTACTACCATAGTTCATGCACTTCAAGTATGGAGACATTATCTCTTAGGAAGACCTTTTGAGTTAAAAACTGACCACCTTGGGATGAAGCATATTTTCACTTAGCCAAATATAAATGCAAGACATTAAAGATGGTTAGATTTTTTTGTCACAATATGATTTTGACATAAGTTGCATTAAAGGTAAAGAAAATAGAGTGGTAGATGCACTAACTCATAGGAAACATATTTCTGCACTTATAATTTTGTGAACTCAGTTTAAGGATGAGATAAAGAGTGTCATGGAATCTAATTTTTACTTTCAGTAGGTAAAAACAACACTTGTTGCAGATCCTAATGATGCAAGAAACAAAGGTTTTAACTTTGATAATGAAGGAATTATAAGATATGAAAATCAGGGGTATGTACCTTTGGGAAATGAGTTAAGGAAAAATTTAATGATAGAATTTCATAATTCACCTTATTCAAGACATCCTTGTGTTACAAAAATGCTTGTTGATGTAAAACATCAATATTTTTGGAAAGGGATTAACAAAGACATAACTGATTTTGTATCACATTTCTTGGAATGTCAACATGTTAAGGTTGAACATATGTAACTATTTGATTTATTATATCCTCATATCATACCGCAATATAAGTGGTAAGTAATTAGCATGGATTTTTTTTAGGGGCTACCTATGTCTAGAAATAAACATGATGTTATTTTAGTTATGGTTGACAAATTGAAAAAAGTAGCACAATTTATTGTTGGTAATCTTATGGACGATTCACCTATTTTAGCAAAAATATTTTTACACGACATTTTCAAATTATATGGAGTACCTAAATTGATTATATATGATGGATACCCTAGAATGATATTTCATTTCTAGAAAACGCTAAATGCAGCCTTAGGAACAAAATTCAACTTTAGTTTTGCATACCATCTAGAAATAGATGGTCAAACTAAGAGAGTAAATCATGTTTTGGAAGATATGTTACAAATGTATTGTATGGATTAGAATTACAAATGGCAAGAATGTGTTCCTTTAGTTGAATTTTCTTATAATATTTCTTATCATCCCTCTTTTAAAATAGCACCTTACGAAGCATTGTATGGAAGGAAATGCAAAACTCCAATTATTTGGGATAGCATTGAAGAGAGAGAAGTAATTGGACCTGAAATTCTTACTGAAATGGAACATCAAGTGAAAATGATTCGTGAATGATTAAAATAAGTTGTGGATAGGTGGAAAATTTATGCAGATCTGAAAAGGATCGATAAGAAATTTGAACTTGGTGAAAAAGTATTTTTACATGTCAAGCTTAAAAAGAGCTCAATAACCTTTGGCAAGGAATCTAGATTATCACATCATTTTGTGGGAACTTTTGAGATTGTTGAAGTGATTAGCCATGTATCTTATCACTTAGCATTACCTCCCACTTTGTCACAAATGCATGATGTTTTCCATATTTCTTTGCTTAAGAAATACATTTCAGATTTATCACATGTATTAAATTGGGATTCCTTGCAGGTCCAAGACCTAGGAATAATCGTGGTTGAACCCATAAGAGTGTTGGAAACTCTCCAGTTGCACTTATAAAATCATGAAATCAAACAGTGCAAGGTCTAGTGGGAACACTTTAATGAAGAAACTGCAACATTGGAAAACCTTGAGGACATGAAAATTGTTTTTCCTCATTTGTTTGAACATAATTAGTTCTGATTTTTGAGGCAATTAAAGAACTTGTTTAAAATCTATCATTAATTTCTACCAGTTTGGGTAGGTAATATTTTTTTTTAGTACAGGGACAACTATTTGATGTTGTAACAAGTTATGAAAAACTTGAATTCTGCAAATCTAGTTTCTGTTTGAAAATTTTGTGGCTAGAAGAATTATAATTATGATTATTTTTCTTGTTTAAGGAATATGGACTAAGTTAATCATCAAGATGATGATGTTTTTTAGAGAGGAGGTATGTAATTCCTCTACCATGGTTGGTATCCTTGATGACTTATGTAATCAAAGTTGCAAACATTGATATGTAATTCTTATTTGAAGACGGTGTACTCTTATGAACTAAGTAATCATATTTTCTAAAGATAATTTGCTTATCTTCTAAAAAATGGATATAATCATGCCATGTCAATTCTGAATTTAAAATTAATTATTTCATTCTTTCTTTATGTTAAATGTTCACTGCATGTGGATGGAAGAGATAAATTCAGTATAAACTTGTTCATAGCCTATTTTTCATTTGAACTTGTTCTTTAGTCTATTTGATTTCTGATATAAGATAGCCACACCTTAGATCAATTTAAATGATCCAAGGCATTCTTTCAATTCTATGACGTTTAGGTCATTTGACCAAGCCAGTCAGAATGTTTGATTTTTGAACCCAGGTAGTTGTGGGATCACAGGTGGCATCTTTTGCATACGCCCTTTATAGTGATCTAAAAACGTCATTTTTATTCGTCATAGGGTAATGTTAATGATTAGTTTTTGGGACCTAATTTAAACTAAGTTCCTATGATTATTATATTGTCTTAAGTTTAAGCTAAGGTGATTTTATTATTATTGTTGATTAATTTGGAGGGGGTAATCCTAAGTCTTTAACACTAGTTTATTCTAAACTAGATATGAATCACTCCTAAGGACCTAAGTTGGGTTTATGAGCTAATACTAACTAAACCTAACCTAAGGGAAATTAACTAGCCTAAAGGGAAAGGGGATGACATGGAAGGCAAGTGATGGGTGTCGGTCGCACAAATTTCTAAGGTTTTTAAGAGGTTTAATGTGTCATTAAATACACTGTTATCGCTAATTTTGGACAACGCGTGAAAATATGGGGGAAACTTGAGTTGTCAAACTATGCTAAGCTCTTTTGAATGAATTTTTAATGTAAACATTTAACTAGCAAATATTTGGCAATGGCAGGAAGTCAGGGAAGTAAACTGACAGTTGTGTTGGCATTTAATGTTCTCGACTAGAGTGAAAACCACTTGGGGAATAGGAGGAGGTTGGTGGAAATAAACAGTTTTTGGTTTTATTGTTTCATTTGGTTTTTGGGAGCTTTGGAGCTCTACATGTGGTTTTTCATTCTTTTGAACCTCCAGTTCAAATCTATTGCATGATTAATCTCACCCTTGCATGGCAGAAATAATGACAAAACATGAGCATGAAAGCTATAAAAAGGAAGTGAGGAAAGTTTCAGAGGCTTGGTTTTGGAATGTTTATGGAAATTTTTCAATAGAGGTTTTGCATGAAGGATTGAGGCAAGGAAAAGAATAAAGGAGCACTATCAGGCATGATAGGCCGTATCTCATTAAATCTTCTGCTTTTATCTAAATTTTTTAATGAAGAGAACTCTGCTCTTCATGAAAACTTCTATGTGATTACTTTGCTAGATGGTTGCATTGTTCTTTTGCTTATGTTTGGGTACTCTTGAAGATGGTTTCATGGATATGAATGGTTTTTTGTCATAGTGTATTCTTTTTAATGAATGTGGGTTTTGTATGGAACTAGAAAACCAATGTGTTGTTCTATTAGGAAACTAGGAATGATTTCCTATGGTATTCTATTATTGTTACCTATGTCTTCTCGTATCATATCCTTGTTGTATTTGCAAATTTGTTGTAGGTTTTCTATGGAGATCTCTCAAATCTAGAAAGAATCCAATAGTTAGTAAACTAGGTTTTGATTTATTTTTATGAATTCGATCTTTCTCGCCTTATGGAAGGGTCTAAAATGGAACTTCATTTTCAATTGATAGACTTCATTTTTGAGGTATTCTCTTTTTTTGTTAGTCAATTTATAAATGTACGCTTGTTGGGAAATCTGGTTACCATTCTTATTCATCGTTGGGTTTAAGTTGTTAACCGTCCTTGGTTTTTTAGTTGTTTTTAGTGATATCTTGTTTGACCCATACTGGGCATACACAAAGTTGTTCTTGAGCACCATCGGTTCATTCAAGAAGGGAGATAGTCGGAGTTTTTTTTGTCTTTGTCTATCTACATGCATTTGTTGTATAAAACCCATCACGGGTGGACCAGTTTAGTATCTAAGACTTGTAAATTTCTCACTCTCTGGTTGGTTGAGGTCACTTTGGATGTTACCCATTTGGGTTAGCTTGAGAAATGGACTACATAGTAGTTTGAATTTTTCTAGGAAATAGTAAAATATTGAGATGGTCTTGTGTGATATTTTAGACTAATAAACTTTGTTTCTCTCTTCTGTGGTTTGTTCTCCTTTTCTCGTTTACTCTTCTCGATTCGGTTTTTGTTATGTAACTTGACTAAACCTATGAGGAAATCTTGGGTTGTTACTTTCAATCTGGGTTGGTTTTATTTTATTATTACTCTTCCATGTGGAACTTTAGGCTCCGTAAGTACATTTATATATTGTGTTAAGTTATAGATCATGTTATTCTTAACAAGCCTTGTATTGGGATGTCATTTTTTTCTTGATGAACGTTGCAGGTTTGATTGAGTCTTTTCACCATCTCCTTGAGACTAAATTGACACCATAAGTTATGTTAAGAGTTTAAGGATTTTTCTTTCTAGTTTAAGTTATTATGTAGGTTGGTTGATGTGATGTCTACATTAATCAATACAAGGATGTTCTTTTCTTCAGCATAGAACTTTGTGTTTTTATTAGTGAAACCATTCTGACCTTTTCTCTATTAGTTTTGTGTGGGAAACAAAAAACATACAAAGGTAGATTGTTTGAGATGCCTAGCTAAGTTTTGAATCTTTTCTCTTCCTATTTCAGTTGGTTGGATACAAACAATTGGGTTAGGAAACTTGTTTTTCTTGTTAGGACTCACCTTTTTAGTTCTTATCTTGTGATCCTTGTTAAGTGATTTCGGTTTTGATGGCTTCCTTCTATGGACGGAATTAGGAATTTTATTGGAGGTTTCATTGTGGTGGCAGCCTATTCATGTCAATTTATAATTTTTCCTAGTTACTTTTTAGGTTGAATAATAAGAATTCGATGTGTTTTTGAAGAACTTAGGTTGGAAATTAAATCAAGAAGATTGGGATTAGGATATTAATTTTAATTACTTATTTTCCTAATTGTTTTTTGTTTGGATGATTATCATGTTGTAATTATCTTCATAATTGTGTTTGCGATATAATTAATTGTGTTGGTTTAATTAGTTCTTTCTTGGACATTATTACTTGTAGATTCTATGACTCCTCTATATATTTTTTTTAATCATTAGGGAAAGTCTTTCTAATTGACCTTATTATGTATTTGGAACCTTTTCATTAACAGTAGGGTTCCTTTTGTGAAATAGTTAGATAAAAGCATACTGTTTTAATGTTATAGCATTTATCATGCTCATTTCTTGGGAATTGACTCATGCTAATAATTTTGCAGATGGAATTTGCAAAAGATGAAAGGAGAAAGACTTATAGAAAGTTGCATTTATTTTATTAATGAAATCATCTCACTTCATTCAGATGTCTATGTAATGAAATTTTCTTGAAATTTACTTCTTGTTTGAAAAAGAAATCATGAAGATGTATTAAAATTAGTTTTATAATGGTGGAAGGATGTTTTGTGTAAACATTTGAAATACTTACTAATTTTGGAGAGTATTGAACTCTCTTTTTGATAAATGAATTGTTTTGAAAAAATCTATTGATTTCTGATTTATTTATAAGGTATTCATGACTTAGGTTGGTGTAATATTCCTACATAATATCATGCTTGATGGGACTTTATGGAAATACTTGAATTTTTATATTCATAACCTAGGAGATTCTAAGATATATAATGCTTCTAGGATTAAGGATCTATACTTATATTTGATTCTTTTCATTTGGAAAGAGCACAACTAAGTTGATAATTATTAGTAGATCCTTACCAAGAAAAGGGAATATGAATAGTTTATATAAAATATTTTGGCTTCTTATTACTAAACTAAACCATATGTTTCTGATTACACTAATAGAGCATCAGTCCTTAATAAAGAAAGAAAAGGATATTTTCCTTTGTAATTAAATAATGAGCTATGTATGATATCTTGTTAAGTATTTATGAGTAAATCATAAGAATTATTGGTTGTGTAACATCCTCATTTTTATACATTAGAACAAGTAATTTTTTTTTTTTTTATAAATGCTTCCTGGTTCTAAATACATAATTTAGAACTCACAAATCAAAACAACCATTCTTATAACAGATAACCATATGCAACTGCAATGACTCAGAGTACTTCCGATCTATTCATTTCATGACTCGGTAATCTACCGATCTATTCATGAGTATCAAAGAGTTGGCGTTTTTATTTTAACACAATACTCTTGTGGTTCTCTTCCCTAATCTGGGATTTAGAATGCTCTATCCAAGGAACCTATCTGAATAATTGTTACTATTATTCATTGGCATCTCATCCCTTGGACTAGGTGACTTAGGACAACGCAATCAGCAGCTTGCGATACTTTGGCCAAAGATTTGAAACATACTGCTTATGTCTCGTATTCCTTGACGGCATACTCGTCAATCTGGAATATGTCCTTCACCCCATTCCTATGTTATGTAGAATGTCTTATACTGACTTCTGTCAGTCATTCCTGCCCCAAGTTATTCAATCAAGAAAGGATTAGTAATATGAGAACGTTATAGGGATGCTCCCGAGGACTAGGGATATGCTGACATACTGGGTCAATACAAGTTAATCCAATGTGTCAAGATGCCCCGAGTCTCCTAGGGCAGCCTTATAACGTGACCACATTCCTATTCAGTCCCAGAGTAACTTGTTCGAATTTAAAGTGTAAATCTTAGCGATCAATGCAAAGGGTGTCGTCATAAGTCACCTGCATTGTTGTATCTTCGAGAAGATCCTAATCTTCTCGAAGGTACAACCCTATAGTTGACTTGTGCCGTCAACCTTTAAATCCGCCTCGAAAAGATCTACTTATTAATAAGTATAACATACGTTGAGTTAAAATTATACTATAAGACGCTCCCTTAAGGGTAGTCTTTCCCAATCCCTGGGTTCCTCACCTTAGAATTACCTTTCTTAGTAAAACCCTTTACACAAGAGAAGTTATTAAGACTAGAGGTCCCTTCAAGGAGTTCATAGAATATACATTTAATTCTAAATCAACGAAATTGGACAATAACCCTCATCCTTCACATGAGATTGCTAACTGAACCCTTTTTAGGTTTATATCAGTTCTCATAACTGAATTTATATCTTACTTAATAGTATCGAGATATAGTAATTAAGAATCTAATTAAATTTTGTCCTGACTTATATTAAGACTAGGAAGTAATAATTTATTCAGCTTGTTTAGCTTCCTGCTCAGGTTTATTTTAACCCTAGCTTCCAGTAAGACAATGATCTAAATTCCAATTTAGCTTTAGATAGAACATACTAGAACTACTAAACAATCATAAGTATTCAGTCACATAATCTTGCAAGCTTACTTAGATAATCACAAAAGTCTCCACTTTATACAATAATAATAATGCTCTCAAGATCATTCGAACTGAAGAAGGTCAAACCATCAAGATACGAATACAAACACATAAGTAACAAATATCTCTTTTCATTCCTTTCAAGCTAATCAAATACATTTTATGCATTCAGCATACTTGATATAATACTCAACAGCAAAAGAACATCTTTCTTCAAGTAGTACATTCAAAGAATCAAGTTGTAATTCATCATAAAACCAAATTAAACAATTTGAACATCATATCAGATCTGCGTGCCTTTACCACTTACAGCAATCATCTGCAAAAATTGTCAACACGGGTCAGTTCGATGAACTAAGCATGATAAGCACTAATTCTTACAACAATTGCAATCCACCAATTATTTACATTAAACAACCTGTTTAAATGAAATCATTTCACCAAACATGTAAATACATTCAGACTATGCTCTTTTGTAATTCAAACATGACTATAAACGTGTAACTCATATTATAGTTACTAAATAGTCCTAGATACTTTTCAGATATTTCTTCATAAATTTATGTGACCAAGGAGAACAATTGTATCCAAAACAACTATCCATCTGAATCCCAAGGATAGCAAACATCAGACAGGTCATTATATTCAACATAATAAAATGAATGTCATAACAATTCATGAATCCATCAGTATGTTAAAACAAATCCAACAGTTAGATAAAAATATATCAACATATACTTTACAGCAGAAGAGAAAGAAACTGAGACATTCAGATGTCCCTTCCAAACATGCTCATGACTGTACCATCCACTTAAGAGTAATGCAATCACATTATACGCCTGTGAATAAGCCAGTCGAGACCACAGGAAGAATTACAGTCCGTCAAAATACACATATAAAAATTGCCTATAACTTACTAAACAACACAGTAGCTCTCGTGACAAGGCAGTGATGAATAATCCATCAAATAGACCCCACATAACCTTCCATATTATTAAAAAAATGAGAAAATATCCAGCGCCATTGCTTGTCAAGGTACAGTTAATAGCTCTTTACTTCAGTCAAGCACACGACTAGATAATCATGATAACAGAAGACGTAATCATGCACAAACACAAGAGAAATCCCACTGAGTCGAAACACTCAGCAACATACAGCTCAATCTAATCCCTACTAACACAGCAAGGACTTAAATCCAAGGCCAAAATCAAAAGAACAACCTCTTTATCATAGTCAAACAAGGGGCTAGATAACATTAAAAAAAATGATGTTCCATATGCATATAAATTGACATTCATACTGAATCAAACACAAACATGCACAGCCTCATTCAACTGAAACAAAGCCTTACGATAAAACAGCCATGACTTCTATTGGAAGCCGTTTTCAAGAAAAATAATCATAACAAGGTCTTCACAGAAGCCGAATCCCATATCAGTATTTTCCTCAAAGTTTCATTCTAAGTCAAGCTACTACAGATACAACAGGGTCTCAACCTGAGTAAGGTTTGTAAAGAAAACCTTTCCGTTAATTTCCACAGAAGTGAACAGACATGAACACAAGAATGCTAAGAAGGAGTCAGAACGATATGCATACACAGCGAGGGTTTTAATCGAGATTTGTGCCAACTCACAACATATCAAGATCTCCAACAGTATCACATACAACTAGTGCTCATAACAAAGCTTCGATTAGAGTTAATTTCATGCGACAATAGTTCAAGAATCCCAATAATGCTCACACCAAAACTTCTACAAAAGTCATAACTCAAGATACATATCAAGGATTCCAACTAAACCAATATCTGTGATATTCACTGCTAAGCCATAGTAATCAAAACAAAGTGACAGAAATAGATATACCAGATACTTTTCCAAGGCTCCAACTGAGTCTAAACTAACAAGTATTCTCATTGATAGCTTCTACAGAAGTCAAAATACTATCTACTCTAGGATTCCAATGGAATTCAATAACAAATAGTATTCACAGCGATACTTCTATAGAAACCAACACATATTTTCATTTCAAGAAGTCCAACAGCAACAATAACATATATTACCCACGACAAATCTTATAAAAAGTCAGAATATACTGTACATTCAAGAAATCCAACAGTATCATTTTCAATAAGAGAAAACATCAAGGTATAGACTGAATTCTGAATCAAACAAGAAAACAATTCATGGACTTCCACAGAGCCGAATTCGTATATTATCTATACAAGCATTTCTACAAAATCTAACCGAAATGTAAAACACAGTAGGATAGTGCAACCGTTCGAAACATAATGCACACCCATCAAGGGTTCACTGAAAAATCGAGCCAGTAAGAAGATACAGCAACTAAATCACACAAAGCTACCATAAAAACCAACTGATCCAAAAAATCATCTGAACAGAGTTGTTCTAATGAAATCATTTGAAGGAAAGAAAGATTTTCAAGTGTTAGGGCCTAACATACCTTGTAATGCTGCTTAAAAATCTGAAGAAGATCACTGAAAGAGCTCGAGCCTTCTCCTCTTTTTCCACGTTAGATTCAACATCAATAATTTGTTATTTCCATGCCTTATAAACTTTCCTTGATAGAGAAAAGAGCTAGTTACTCTCATATTTGCCATGCAACACCAAGTAGACTGGTGCGAAGAACCAGTGATCAAACAGAGAGAAAACTGGAGCGCATGAAAAACCAAACAAACTACCAGTTTTCCATTTTGCATGTCTTCCCAAGAAATCCAAGCTCGAAGACCGAGTTCATTAATTGTATTAACTCCAAAATTCCCTCTCACTCTCCATTACCACCGACCGCCATAGTTGGCGATGGATAAAAACAATTCAAAGACCATTTCTAACTTTGGTGACTCTGCCACGTCGGCTTTCACTAGCTGTTGAAACCTCCGCTAATTCCTTGTCCTTCATACTTATCCATCCCATTTAATGCCATAGAAACTACCGCCCATGGCTCGCACCCCTTCATAGGTCCCCTTCCTCCACTAACATTTGTTAGGTTAGAAGCATAGGTTAGGATTTAAGATGATACTTAGTCTAACCTCCTTAGCGCTAGGTCACTAACCTTAGAACATTTAGTTTATAACTTAGGCCTAGGTTAGATTAGCACTAATCTAATCCCATAGGTTATAGTTTAGGTTTAGGTTATTAACCTTAATAAATCCAGTTTAGGTCTAACATTTAGAATGTTCAGAATAAGAACCTACAGACATACATTCACGAAAAGGATTCACTCCAGCACTGCCAATAGGCTAGTTGAATAAATGTATCTGAATTTATTACCTAGCCCACGATCAAGACCTTCCTGATATTACGATATCGGGAACCAATTCATTTAACACGATCAGCCTGAGTTAGACTCCAGAATAGCTTATTCAACGCATTCAGACCTTGCAAGCTGCGTAAGGTCTATAATTTTTGTTCATCCCGAATAAACTTAAAGCATCTCTTGGATCAATGCCACTGATCCAAGGCTGGGTCTTATAGATGGATAAATCCACAATTCATTCTGAGATCAGATTAAACTCAGGTGTAAAATGAAAGAAATAAAAGAGTCCAATCATATTCCGACTCAGTCAAAGATCTTCAATTGCAAAGAAGATACAGTACATATCAAGCATGACTTCACAATTAAAGGAACATATCCTTTTACAGAAGAAATCATATATCAACACTTGAATGCTCAGGAGGAAGTAACATCAGTTCAGAGTGTTACAGGTTGTATGTTCCTTATCTAATATTAATAATTTAAATCATGGATGCTTAAAAGAGTTATTAGAAAGATTTATAGTTATGATATTCCAAAGTATAAAGTATAAGATTTCAAACAAGTTTCCTTACAATTTTAAAATGTAGTAAGAAAACTTAATGATCTTATTTTTCTAATATCAAATTTAGACATATTGATAAATGAAAAAAAATAGTTAAGAATAAAATGAACTTAAACATTATTGTAGAATAAGCAGGAATGTTGATTTCATCTGCATACCTTTCTCTTTTGTAAATTCACTTCGTACCCTTCTTTGGGTAAATCATGCATAGTGGACCCTTAAGTGCATTTTTATCGATAAAAAATTATAAGATAATAATTGTTTAGTTAATAATCTAATATTCTTAAGTATGTAAGTTTATTTTAGGCAACTTAGTTGGTTTTTGTAGCATAGGGTCTGCAACATAACCTTCATAATGATAGGAGTCATTACGAGGATATTATGATGTAGTCAGCTATGATTCAACACCCCACTTAGTTCAATTAACTTGATTAACATAAGCATAAGTTCGGTTCATAGTTATACTCTAAATAGAGATAGAAACATGGATTAACGTAGTGGTCAACTCATGTTGACTTAGGGTAACTAAACACACCCAATCGATGAAATTCGATTGAGTATGTCTATGTATCCTTAGTCATCACAAGTAGTCTTTCAAACTAGTACATGTAAGTTTCCCGTATTTAGTGTGAAACTTTGATTTGGATTTGGGTTTACAGTAGTCAAGGATGGCCAATCTAGATAAGAATACAATTATGGTGAAATACATATTCCTTTTGATAAGTATGTTGTCTTGGAATATAAAAATGATAGACATGTTTAAAACTTTGGCCAAAGCATCGCAAGTTGTTGGTTGCATTGTCTTATGTCACCTAGTCTAAGATTCGGGATTTCAGATGAATATCAATAATAGATATTCAAATAGGCTTCTTAGACAGAACACTTAAGTGTCTCTGAAAGGGTAAAGGAACCAAGTATACATAGTATACACTTAAACAAGTTAACATGAGAGATCAATTTTACCAATTCATGGAATGAGAGATCGGTGTTTCACCAAGTCATTAGAGCTGAATATGGTTTTCTATTATGAGATGGATTGGAAATGGAATGTTTTTTCTGAATTTTATTAATTTAGAACAAAGAACATTATGAAAAAAAAATCCCTTGTTTATTCGTCGTAAAGATTGGATGTTACACACTCTTTGCACGTTCTTCCCCCTTATGCACTTTGGTCTCACCCTACATGCTTTCCACCTACCCATCTATCTAGTCATTCTCTATTGCTTCTATTCACTCCTATATCCAATCACACACTGACTTGCTCCACCAACACCTCATCGACCACATTTCCAAGATTGAGTTCCAACACTTGGGGGCACTTCCACCCACACTGACTTATCACACTCTTTTCCATGAGCCTATCCACTACATAATACCACATCATTCCTATCCTTTATATTTCAAATTTTCCACATTTTAAATATTTAATGGCACAAAGGACCCCCAACACCACTTGTATGTCTTCCGTTACACATGCCACCTCATCCAAGATGATAACACACTCCACCTCTATACTTTCCCCCTTTCACTCACTATCCAAGCACTTGATTGGTATTCACGCATCCAAAAACATAGCATTTACACATTTAGATAACTTGCATACCCATTCATATCTAACTTCTTCATCCATAAAGTACCCAAAGCAACATTCATTGACCTTCAGATGCTTTGAAAATCTCATAACAAGTCTATTCTTGAATTGTTCATGCATTGGCATGCACTTGATCACTACCTCTCATTTTCACTACCACCATCTAAGATCATTGACCTCTTTTCCAAAAGTTACATCCCCCACATCGCACACCACTTATAAATTCATCCACTACACACATTTTCCAATGTTGTGCACATGTCACAACACTTCGAGTATATCCAAAAGTTTCTTGATTTCGATATCATCACTCTCCCTCATAAATTGATGCAGCCTAGAATTCACTATATAAAACCTAGAAAACCCTAGGCACGCTGGTACATCACCTAGCCTAAGTTGAGAGCTCACCCGAAGTGTGCAAAGGTACTAGGACCCTTTTTAGATTTGTTTGTGTAAGATGTTAGTGTGATGAAGATACAACATATTTAGAACCATAAATAACCATAAACATTCAACAGTGCCTAACCAAATTTAGATCTTAGAGAATCATGAATTAAACAATAAATATAATAAGATTAACCATACAAGAACTAGTTACAGTCATGTTTAAAACCATTATCCATCTAATATACTCCATTACATTAAACAATGTAATTCATAGAAGCTTCTTACATTACAAAGCATTACCGTAAGTCATGCGCGCAACAATTCCAATAGCATAACTCTACAATAATTCACACTCTCTAAAATACATAGTTCACTACATATTTATAGGGGTGGGGACCTACCCTTCACCACCTTTGTACTTTCCAAAATAGGTTGCATGGTAAACAAGAGATTCGATGAATAGTTTAACGGGGATTAACACTCCTACACATACAAAACCTATGGATAAATTTAAACATTGCTATGATTTAGATAAGGATGAAGTAGCATATTTATTATTATATTGAACTCATGCATGGAACTTATCAGAGGCTTATTCCCAAAATGGTATTTGTGTGTTGCACAATTCTCCATCCCAATGTGTGTTCCGCATGCTATCTCTCAAAAATAGCTCACATCCATGAAAATGGTTAAGTCCTAAATCAAATTTTCCTGGCACGCATTTTCTTTCTTATCCTTTTACACATTTAAATGTGCCTTGTTCCCGTGCTTTAATCCTTTATGTGTCTTCTCCTCAGAACAATATTGTTTTCTCAAAATTACCCCACACCAAAGTACATTTTCGTCCCAAAAATGGGGATTCTTTCTTATGGTCCCAAAGAATAAAGAATAAGAATGGAAAGAATGTAAAGATTTATTGTACAAAGAATAGACCTTTACTTTGCAGCACCCTCCTCTTCAACCTGGAGGTTCAACTCTGGATATTTTGTTTTAATCTCAACCTCTAATTTCTGCCAGTCATCTAGCATGGTCCTTGTCTTCTCTAGAATGTCTGTGGAAATGGATTCCAATTCGTCCTGAGTAATATGTTCCTTTTAATTCTGTAGTACTTGGACAACATTGGCCATAGCAGTCAGCATTCCCTCTACAAGATCCATCTACACTATGATCTTCCCAATCTCATCTATTCTCTCCTTATGTGGGTCTTGGGCTGCTGCAAGGGCTTTGCACTTTTGTTTCACTAGTGCCAATATTTATGCACATCCCATTATTTCATAATTCATGGCCTTCAAAACGTTATTATCTTCAACCAGAGTTATGATCCTTATTACTAATTTTGGTGCTGCACAAATATTCAAAGCTTGGTCGGATTTCTTCATTTCATCCTTTAGAGTTTAGAGGAACGCCTCATAATTTTAAATTTTCCTAACCACAAAATCCCTTGCTCTTTCTTCTTCTTGTTCAGGATCCTTTGGTGTTGGCATTCAAATTTGTCCATCTTATAGCACAAAATCAACCAATATGCGCACATAATCCATAGCCGAAGGAAACTTCTCAGGTACTTTAGACTCAAGATGAGGTCTTCCTTTCAAAACATAGTCTCCAATTTATTTTTCCATGCTAATGAAGGCCTCATTATTTTTCTTTTATAGGTTCTTTTCTTCTTTTAAATGTGTTATTTATGTATTTTTTTCCTTGTTATCTTCAAATAGTGCTCTAATGGTGGCAAATTTACCAATATTTCTCCGCGCCACCTCTGCAGATACCTTAACCAAGGCATTTCTCACTTTCTCATCAGAAATTAGAGTAGGATTTACTTTCATGTGTCTACTTTGGGGTTCCTTCTTCACTCTCCTTGATACATAAGATTCCTTGTAGACATCAAAATATGGCTCATCCATATGGGTCTGCATGGACTAGGATAATTATTTCCTTGTTCACATGGTTGCCATGTCTGGATCCATTAGCTCTCATCCATATAATTCCTTAAGGCCTATTGTGCTCTGAAACTGGGCAAGGATGATATTTATTATGTCCCCAGCATAGCACATACTCTTCACAACATAATCTTCACTTGTTCTTTTTATTCTTACCCCCTTAGGAACCTAAGCACCAAGTTTTGGAGTTGGCCCTTCTTCTTCCTGAGAAGTAACATGTGGATTGGGGTGCTCCTACACTGTCTCTTCTATTTTCTTCAACCCTTCCTCTTCATCTTCCATTTCTTCATCTATGTGTTCCTCCACATCTTCTGGTTGTACTGGGATTCCACGTGCTCTCTCCTCAGATGATTCTACCTCCTCATTCAACTTCAACTTTCTCCTTCTCTTCTCCTCAGGTGCCTCTTTCTTAGGGGAGAGTCTAGGTTATCTTCTTACAAGCTATGATTTTACCATGCCTTGGGTCCTGGTTCTTATGAACACCCTCTTAAATTGGTGCTCTTCAGGGGCTACATCAACGTCTAATTCCTCTTCTCCATCTTGCACCTGTGGTGGAGTATCTACAATCTCACTCTCCACTTTTTCTGTGGGCTTCCTCTGTCTTATATGATCCAAGCCTCCATTGTCTTTTTGTTCCTCTTCCTCCTCATCTATCTATATGGCTGCAGCAAGATTTGGAGCTGGCACATTCTCCATTGTATGTTTTCCCTTAGGCAGCCTTGGGAGCATGAAATCATTCTCCACATACTTATTATTCTCCATCCTAGGCTTGATCTAAAGATATATGAGCGTGGATCCACTATCCCCAATATCCAAGCTTACTAGATTCATATTTATGATGTCGGAAATGAGCCTCTCAATGTAGGCAAACCGACCTAGATATACATACATTTTCTTGAGGGTATGGTAGTCACAATCTACCTTGTCTGCATTGAATTTAAGATGGCGTGCATCAAAAAATCTATGAGTTGAAGCTTATAAGTAGCATGTTGTGAAGGTATAATGCAGTTTGCACCATGGACTCCATGTCACATCCTTCATGACAAACTGTGCTATGTAGAAATGTTGATACACCATGAAATGTATTGCCTTACCTACTACCAAAGGTAGTTCCTTTGGAATGTTCCATTCCTCCTCAAATGTTGTGCGAAGTAATTCATACCACATTTATACTCCCTGCTTGAATGGGCCACTCATTAATCCTTCACATAAATATTTTTTGATTCTTTCTATGAGGGATTTATTCTCAGTGGGGTATTCCCAAATGTTATTCTTTGGCCCATCGAACACTCCAATTTCTACAAAAAAAGAGATAAGAGGATGGCACCATAACTTATCTTTTCACCTGCGTGCACTTCCCCAATAATGGTTTCTAAAATATAGCCTGCTAAGTTCTAGATTTCTCCCTGGGACATTTTCTTTGCAACATAAAGCCACATGGTGTTTACATGTGACCATCACTCTTGATCATTCAACCTGGTGAGTAGATGTGTGGCTACTTGCACCACATGGTACTTCCTCAATCTATAGATGTCCATTCTACATGGACCCTTGGTATACCCCAAATATTTTCTTATGGTTATAACCATTGCTTTATCAGTCAGATCAGTAACAAAGTTTTTCCCTATGCCCTTCAATCTTATTAATGTCACAATTAGGGCCAATGTGATCCTAACCCTCCGTTCGGAAAAATAGAATAATTCCTCTTGAACTCTGCTCATAAGCCATTGGTATAAAGGTTCATGTTTTCCAAAGTATGGGATCTCATACAGCTGATAAAATCCTACCTTCTTAAGAAAATTTTCCCCAACATCATCATACACTGGCATATCTTCCACCATGTGCTTGTTGGTATTCTTATTCAGCAAAGCATCCAACTCTCCCTTGTTATCAGTGGTGCAGTGGTTGGAATCACTTACTTTGCATCTACGAATATGGGAATCCCAATCTTGTCTGACTATTTCTCCTTCCAGGTATTACATCTCTAAAAAATTGCTCTCGGGAGAAATTTCAAGCTCAACTTCCACCTTTTTCTTTCCTTTTGTGCCTACTGTAGGTGCTTTCTTCAGTGCCATCTAAAAATCCCTCCTTTTTTGTTATATGTTGAGAAAGTTCAAACCCTAGCTCAAAATTACATTCCCTAGCTTGAAACCACATGCCATAGCTCCTTCTCAATGCTTCTGCTTCTCTCAAACTCTTCACCAATGGGTATGTAAGCCTTTTTTGTACACAAATATACTCTCCACATCTAGTTTCACAACTCCCCACACCTCAACATGATTCACTTGGATCAGTTTCACTTAGCTCGCTTGAATACTTGTGATTGCAAAGGTAAAAATGAACCTGCATCATGTCCTTATATATATTTTAAAAAAATTAGTGCATTTATTTCTCCATCTACCAATAATCCTCTCATTAATGACC